>OY997386.1:2584248-2718656 GCA_963921505.1 Phakellia ventilabrum | reverse complement strand
ACCTTTTTCCCCCAGGTTTGGTCCACTGTCATGACATTGGACCATGTGTTATGAAGCAAAGCATAATTATTTTAAGAAGTTAGCCCAGAACACCGGCAATTTCATCAATATTTGCTGCATGGACACTTGCAATGAGGCATCAGATGTAGCAGTGTTACCAGTGGCTAGATAGCAACAAGTTTGGCCAAGATGATGTTGAGATCGGTCCAGGTATGGCAGTAATACTTTATGATACGATTCGTAGATTTATAGGGGCTCTTTATTCTATCTAGGGGAAACAGTTGCTGATAGAGATCGAACAGAGGAGCTTCAGTCGACCTATTCAGAATGTTACAAGTGAGTTCTACACAATATACATGACATTGTACATGCCATTGTGTGTATGGGGTGTATGCATGTGTACATACAGACCGTTGTGTACATGTAAGTAATCAAATTCATTTCCTTTGTGACACAGGACAAAGTGGGTGAAAAAAGATAACATCCTATACAAGACTCCCCAGCTGTAGTAGTGGCGGTGGAAGAAGACTACCCTCAATTTGGTGACCTTAAGAAGATCTTCGTGGTGGACCAACAAGCTTTCTTGTATATGATCGACTGATGAAAACAACTAGCTTCAACGAACACTGTCATGCGTATGTTTTGGAAGCCAGCAGAGAATACAGAACCATCCCAATAGAGGACTTGTACTCCCCTTTCCCACTACATATACGTACACTGTATATTGATGGCAGTCCCACTAAAGTAGTGGTGCCAAAGTTTCATATTGTGGAAACACTGCAAACCTAGTAATATGTATACTTTGTGATAGTAAAACTAGATTATCATTTTGCATCTATTGGGGTGTTCCCCAGAAATTAATACTCATTACATCAACTAATGTAATCACATTGTTTTTACCTTACATTCAATTACTATAATATAGCAGCTAGAAAATGGACTAATATTGCACCTATATACAAGTGGGTCAGTGGAAGGGTTGGACGTTGTAGCCGAGCATGCTGTTCCACTGCACCTTGAAGTGCAGTCCACCAAGACTGTGGTTGCCCTCTAACCGTTTCCACCACCTCTTCTGGCCGGATAGCGTTCCACAGTGCTTGTGTAGCTATCAACAAAAAACTATCTGCCCAACTGTCATCAAGTTGAATTTCAAACACAGCTGGCTGGTGCGAAATAACAAACTGCCCACGCTCTGTGTAGCTCCACAAATGGCCAAGTCCCCTTGTTGCATGGAGGAAAGGGGTACGGTTGAATTGAGCTTCAGGTACAACCTGGTCACCTCTAGATGTAGTTGCATCTGGCAGGATAACTGTCCTTGCAACAGCCAGAGATCCTGCCCTCGTATGCATTAGCCATCGAACACCACCTGCATGGGATGAGAGAAGAATCAATTGGTCCCAGTTCGGTACAATTCGGTTACCTTTCTTGGGCTCATACCCGGGACGTCCTCCAAAATGGGGGTGAGAGAAGAATTAGTTCATTTGCTCTCGCTAGCTCCTGCCCAATATACAGGAATACTGGCAAACACCCTCCCTGAATGGTGTTGAAGGGGTGGCACTGGGGGGGGAGATAAGTATGGGTCTGATTTCAGAGGGTGATAAGGATAGAGCCCTTTTCAAGTGCTGAAGTAAGCTCATACTGACCGGTTTCTAATACTCTTTCATACTCAAGTGGATTGGAGAGAGTATGGTTGCCATCATACAATCGGCAAATGACTTCGCCATTAGAAGTGGTTGCTCCTAGCACCACCTTCATGTCCCCCGTCATCCCAATGATGGCACTGCGGTGTTGGCAGAGGATAACTGTAGCAGAACAGCCAGTGCCATTATCTAGGCCTGCAGATTAGAGAGCATAATAAAGTTACTGTTGTATTACGGAAGCTACATGTAAGCGTTTGAATAGCCACCTGAACCTCCCCGCCTTTTATATCACATACTATATGCAAAGCTATACACTAATTTGAGTATACTGGATAATAGACTGATTGTAATTACATCATCTGCTCATCTGCTGAATACATACACAAGGCCATACCAATAAAGTTTAATGGATTTCCCAGAATCAGATTTTTGCCAAATGCATTAAATGTGACGTCATTGATGATATCACTACTAGATCCTATGGTTTCAGTAATGGCGATACCGTATCCGCTCTATTAAACGCGCTACCAAAAAAATAATTCGTTACCGTGAGTGGCGCTCTTTTAGAGAGAGAAAACTTACAAACACACGAAGTGGCGCTTTTTTAGAGTGGCGCATCGCAAATAGACAGACTCGTAGTACAGTTACTGTTTGAAGGCTGCTTGAGATATAAATTTTGAATGTGCAAAAATCTTTCGAGAAAAAAACGATGTTACTATATTTGGCACTTTAATTAGAATGGTGCGTTTATAAGAGCGGATACGGTAGTACAAACAGAAGAGCTACAAGTGTTTGGCAAAGTCAATCAGCACAAGGTAAGCTGTAAATCAACGAGAATAAGCCAGATGACTTGCACTTTGATGCCATGTGAACTAGCTAATAAGTTGGTAATCTGTACTATAGCTGTAACTCTATACCGGATATGAAGCTGTCATTAAGGAAGTATGCGGAAGTATACGGATACATAATAAAAATTTTACGTACCAACTGACACATATCTGAACCCCAGAAAATCCGTTAAACAAGTTAAATTGGCATGGCCTAACTAGCATTATTAAACGTACAGTAGCTGGTACATTTTTACACACTATAACGGTCTAGTCTGTCTCATATCAGCCATGCACATTTGGTGCTAGCGCTAGCTGCTGGTGTTCAGTTTTTGCCAAACATGGAAGTGTGGTCAGCGTACAACTGCTAAGACTGTACCAGCTATTCGAGTGCGACTCATGTTCAAGTTGGGCCATTTGAAGCGTGTAAGAGAGATGTGTCGGTGACAGCAAGTGGTGATTCCGCTTCTGCTGAGAGTCAAGTGCAAGAGGCATGTGATGGTCACGTGTTATTGAATTGTTAGGAAGGGGCTTGGCAAAGTGCTTGCCCGACCTAAACTTTTGTTACCTACTTGCAGATTCTGATAGATGATCAAGCTCATGAGATTGAGGTAGAAGTGACAGCGATGTCATTGAAGTTGAAGCAAATAAACTTTCAGGTGATGGGAAGGATATTGATGATTCAGTCCAGTTTTAATATTCTATCAAAATAATGAATCCTGGTTGGATGAGTGAGTTTAAGAATGTGCGTATGTGCAAGTGGAAAATACTGTAAAATTCTCAATGACCTGAGAGCATTTCTTAGTGCCGAAGTGTCTGCAATTGAGGTCAGTGGGAAAAGCCTGACTTTGAGGTTGTTGATTTAGGTTACATAGAACCGGGACATGGCATGAAGGGTAGAAAGCAATGACTGAGTACTGATTCTGATGTTCAAATGATGTATGAGCAACATGCAGGGAAACGCAGCATTCTGTTGTGGGCTTACTCTCATGCTCAGCATTCTCGTGCAAAGAATCCATGTAAAAGGGGCGAATCAGGATCGAATTTTCAAGAGCACAAGAAAAGCCTGTCTGAAGTTGATGAAAAATATGATGAACTAGATGAGCCACCTGACAATTAAGCCATATTGGCGTGGTCGTAGGCGTCAACAGACTACAGTAACCACATCAGAACTACCACCAGCCAAAAGGGTAGCATCTTCTGTTAATAAGGGCAATGGTGCTTGTGTATCTCCTACAAAGAAAGTGTCAGTTCGAAGTGAACTTCTCGATCAGTTGGCTAAATGGCACATTCAAGCTCAATGAAACTGGAGTTGTAACAGGTGTGGAGAAGGAAGATTTAGAGGAAAAAATTTCTCTGATATCAAACAACTGTAATAAAGAGAAACTATGATGCATACATGACTTTGTAATGTATAAAGTTTGTGTTCAGTGCTTCAGTTGTATCCACTATGGTAAATCCATCCAAGGCAGTCTTCCACTGTTACACTGTCAAATGCAGCCTTAATTAATTATTGGTTTGGGATCACTGACTGCTTGTAGAATCTCATTGTGCTCTCTGAGATAGTATTTTACAAAACCAAATAGTTCCTCTGCAGGATTTAAGTCAGGGCTATATATGGCGGAAGGAATATGGTTACAATCCCAGCATCAGTTAGTGCTTGTAGTGCGGGTGATACATGATGAATGGCACAATTATCCATTACCAGAACGGACCTTGGATTGCTACCATCAAACTGATACATTTCTGGTATAATAGTTCCTGTAATGAACTCAACAAACTTGTCTCCATTAAGTTCCTCCGTCCATTTCCAATGCATTTACTCCATCAGAACACATTACTGCTACAGCTGATATTCTCTGCCCCCTGTGCAGAATGCGCTTGTAGACTGGTCGTTCACCCTTCATAGCATATCCCATCTTTCTGACATGGTCTCTTTTATCACAGCCTGTTTCATCTAGCCACACAATCTGGTCAATATAAAAAAATTGCATTTCAGCCATAAAATCTCCTCTGTAAACACCAGACCTCTGCAAAGCCACCTGTTGTATTCTTTTGCGAGTTAAACCATGTCTGTGTATTATGCGACAAATTGTAGCAGGACTAACTCGAATACCTGTGATATCCTCTATTCTGTGGCATACTTCACCTAGATACAGGCTTGCATTCTCCATCAAGAGACCAATAACGACTAGCTCATTATATTGAGAGAGCACTCTAGTGCTGGTACGATCTGGCTTGCTTGGATCTAGGAATAGAAAGACAGATCTTTGATAGCCTACTCAAATCGAGGAACATTGTTTCCAGCATTTCATTACTTGCCAATTCTTTTAGCTGTGTCTTCATATCGGTTTTGGATTTTTTGGCTAGGAAGTTGCGAAATGTTTTCCATTCTGTGTGGAGCTCACGGGAAATTAGAGCTGGTGTACAAACTTCTTCTCCCAGGACTGTCTCAGCAGGCCTATCTGCTCCATAGTGATCAATAAGCACCTTCACTGCATCCTCCCCATAAGAAGGTAGGTCGGAAGAGTCGAGACTTGGCACCTTCTTGGGGTCAAATATACTAAAGCATGAAACTACATCTTGTGAAGCAAAACGACTTGAAATGTTGCTTTTCAAATCACTAACAAAAGGTCTAGCTACTCTTTCCTGATATCTTCCATAGTGACTGTAAGTAGGTAGCAAGCAAGCCTGCAACTTACAAGAGTTGAAAATATGATTGTGATTTTACCCCCCCAGATTGGCCCAGATTGTGTCAAAATCAATCTCAGAGGACCTACAAACCAAACGTTTTGTGCTACTGCGACACCCCCCCCCCCAAACTTCGGAACCAGGGGTGATCAAGCCCCCCTAATATATTATTCTTGTGACAAATTAAGACTTTTCGTGAAGCGTTGGCTTCATTCAAACTCTGACCTTTATGTATACTTGGGAAGGGAGAACTTAATCCTGAGAGGGAACTACATGTATTTATTGACAAATACCTTACCAGTCTTGCAAGTCCAGAAATGGGTGGGGCTCACTGAAGCTAACCTTGAGTCTTGACCTCTGCAATAATTTTGCGGTCTGCACATGCACGCAATTTTGCGAGATATTTGACAACGTGCACCGGAAAAGTTGCTCTATGTCTCTCTCGAAGCAGCTTACCTTTCTCACGATCGTCCTGTTAGTGCAATTTGAATTAGATACAGTTTTTCCTTGTTTGCAGTGCTGGAGAAATTACCTACAAGCCACCAGATATGTCCTTCATGGGTAGAATGCTGAAAATAAAATTCAATATTAAAGATACGGGGATTGACCACTGTCAACTATGATGGGTGTACTGGAAAGTATGGAGTGTACTTTCCTTCCGATAGTGAAGTTGTATACCGATGTTAAAGACGTTGTTTACCTCACTTCAGTTCCTAGTAATGTTGGATGTTATTGGGTTCATTTACATAGTGTCATTGATCAGGAATATTCATCATGGATACTCTGCCAAGTGTCAAGATAAGAAGAGGGTGTAAATAATATAATGTTTTGCGAAAAGTAGGGGTCACAGAGGTGTGAAACGTATACCATTGTGATCCTTGGGGAACAAATATGAAAACGTATGTGAAGCTCCTCTACTTTCAGTTTCTGTGAGGAGTTATGGCCAAAACAAAACTATATACATTTTATATGTCTCTTTATGGGGCCCCTACAAAGCACGTGGTCAAAATGGCGTCTTTGGTAGTTACATGCATGCCGTCTTCGAACTTAGAGTGCGACCGCTATACTTTACGCTTGGCAGAGCGATTACCCTCGATATATATATATATATATATACCGTAGATCAGGAAAATTTCGTGGCTGTTCCAAACAACGAAAATTTATCACGCGAAAATAAGTTTACAACGAGCCGCGAATAATGATTACGGTCGGTAAAACTTTCACACTCAATGAGTACCTCTCCAACAGCTGCCTCCCAGTATCTATAGTCACGCTTCTAACTTTCTAATGAACCCGTGTTAAATTTTCGTGGTTGGTCCCGACAACGAAAAAAATTTAACACGAAAGTCTTTCACTCGAAAATTTCTTACCGCGAAAATTTCCCGATCTACGGTATATATATTATATCTACTAATTCAGTTACACAACAATTCATGCAATGTGATCAAGATGTTATCCAACCTTCATTTGGCAGTTGATTGTATATACACAAAGCTTGAAAATGAATAACAAGGGTACCCCTCAGGCAATCCTGAGGGAATGTATAAATGACATTCACAGTAACTGTTAATTGGATTACAAAAATATCCCTTACATGCGTAATTCTTTTGAACTGTACAACAGGGATGCTGTCGTAGATAATCTAAATGAGATCCATAGCAAATTATTGGATGGATTACAGGAATATCCCTTTTATACAAAGGACGTAATTCTTTCCCTACATAATGCTCAATTATGCTTGCCTGTCTATAAGGAAACTTTTACGTCAAATTAGAATGTACAACAGGGGTACTCTCCGAGGGAATCTAAATGAGATTCTTAGCAAATTATTTGATGGATTACAGGAATATCCCTTTTATGCAAAGGACATAATTCTTTCCCCAATAAGGTTACACTATTGTGCACACTTTTGGGCATTTTACGTGCAATGAAAGCACGTAATTCTGTCCCATGAATAACTCAAGGTATAAAAGACGTAATTCTTTCCCATGAATAACTCATGGTAATTGGGGTGAGCCTGAGCGAGCCCCAATCTAGCGAGTCGGATTGTGCCCCCGTGTACATATATATGTATATATATATATGTGTATGTGTGTGGTATGTACGTACGTCTTACCGAATCTGTGTACAAAATTCTATTTTTGCGTATTATGTATTATGTAAGCACCGTTATGTAGGCACCGGTAATCAAGTGCGACGTGCGTACTTGAACTTTTTTCAAGTTAGTTACACAATTTCAAAGAATTCGAATACTACTTCATCGCCGCCGGTTCCAGAAGTACATGTACTTCAGGAGAGATCTCATCATGATACAAGGCTCCTCCCCCTCAGTGTAACCTAAGGTCTCACATGTCTCAGCACAAATCAAGGCTACAATAAAATTATTCAAACACAAAAGTTGTTCATGCACAATAAAACAGCACCAGTATTACTTCTCACAACAGCATCAATGATATGCTACATGCACTCCATAATGCACTGGCTCAGGCTCGCCCCACAATGTCTTACATTAAACTAGTGGTAACGTAAATCTATCCCATGAGTTACTCATGGAATTTCTCCTAAATTTACGTCATTTATACCACGACCCGATCCATCCGTCTCCAACGGTCAGATCTCTGCTGAAACTGAGGCTACACAAACTCTAATCGCGTTGGAGCTGTGGTAAGCCTACCTGAGATTCAATTGCATTTCCTAAGCGTGACGGAAGCCACAAAGGTGTGAAGGAATGTTAGTCTCGTGCCCAGACGGTAATAGTCTCGTGCCCAGACGTCCACGCCCTAAATAATGCCTAACTTTAGAGGCCCATAGCTCCATAGCTAAGGGGGGTGTCAGGTACAAAAAGTAGACTTTTAGAATCATCAAGTGTAGTGCTTTCATCAGCTGAAATCGCTGAGTTCATAGCTCCTTGCATATAGGCGCTACACATAATTGAACTCTGGCTACTTTGGAGATACTTCTAAATAATGCCTAACTTCAGAGGCCCATAGCTCCAAAACTAAGGGGGGTGTCACCCCCACAAACGGAGATTGCTAAACGCAGAAACATTCACTCTTTCCAATGGCGCAAGTCCCATGATTCTAGTTATGGAGCTACAGCAGTAGTCCAAATCTATAAGGGATGTCAGAAGTAACATCAGGCTCAAGCTCAGTACAGTTACCAACTGTGTCGGTATAACATACCACTAGAGGCTACTAGACTTCATACGGCTTTAGAACAAACTTGTATATACAGGATACTACCCTTGCTCTCAGGTTCATGCCTCTCCTGCCTATATACATGCATCTGTACAGAAAAGCATGAGTGCTCTTCCATACTTCAAGCATAGTTGAGCAACAGGAGTGAGTGTGGCCATAGATACTATGTAGGTAATATAGTATCTACGGTATGGCACAAGCTATGAAATTACCAAAGTTTAAAGACTCATATATAACTCCAAAGTGAATTGGGATGTCAGGGACAGATTAGAATCCTTGAGAGCTGAGTATTACTTTAGTACAATCCCCACATTTCTAGCATGTACAATGCAGGTGCTGGAGACAGTTTAACGTACAGTATACATGAACGCGTCGTAATAATGGGCGTGTTATTTCAGCGAGCGGAAGTTCATACAAGTGCTGCTTACTGACGTTTGATCTAACACGTGATAATGCATGAACGTCACACACAGTACAGAAAGCATGGAAATAGAAGATAATCATAGCTACACGCATGTAACAACTAACCTTTACAAACTTTGGAACCTGCAAGGACTGCTCAACTGACTCGCTGCCATCTCAAGGACTTCAAGCGCGTCTATTGGAATGCGAAGCCCTAGGAAACCCATATGCGCACGAGTTGTAGTGACGTCATTGATGCAATTTTCGAGCTTAATCTTGGATTTTACTTCAGTATATCTCCACCGTGCACTTCAGAAACTGCTGGATATTTGCAATACTTGTGGTTCAGGTTGGAATGTGCATGCACAGCAAGTCTTGTGAGGCTACGGGATTTTGCACATGGCTGCCCAAAAAATCGAAATCGGTCCAACGAGAGGGAGGGGTTGAACCCTGCGCGGTTTATGCAGCGTATCTCTTGATCCGTTCAAGGTATGAGCATGCAACCTTTTTCAATGTAAAGAGAACAGATAGGCGGATAACCTAGCGTTTGTTTGAACTGTATAGCCCTTTGTATGGCTGTGTAGCAAGGTCACAAATTAGTGCATTTTTTTCGAAGTTTGCATCCTTTTTGTGAGAATTGTAGCTGAGCTACAGTACAGAAATTGTAGTATGTTGTAGTCCGTCCTCCACGCTTAGCTACCAGCTCTCTCCTTGCTTTTGCACCATGCTGCCCATAAAATCGAAGTGTGAGGACGCCATTGTTAGTCATCGCTCGGGAACTAGCCGGCTTGACCATAGTTTTGTAGCTATTACGCAGTTAAGTACCTTTCTAACTATATTCTCGAGTAGCGCTGTGTAGGTGTGTATTGAAGCAGCAGTATGCAATGTAAAAGTTAACTATCCCAATGCAGCCATTTTAGTAGACTACTTCCGGTTGGCAAGATGCGTTTGTGTATACTGCGTAGGCTATATTTCTAAATAATGGCCAAGTTAAGAGGTTCCTAGCTCTAACATTACAGGTGTTGTCTGGAAAGGATGACATATTACCAGAATCCGTGGACTTTGGACATTACTTTGATGCAATCCCCACGTTTCTAGCATGTAGAATGTAGATGCTAGAAACAGTTTAGGATGGGCTATATTTCTAAATAATGCCCAACTTCAGAGGCTCAAAGCTCCAAAGCGAAGGCCCATCAGAGGCAGACAGTTAGAACCGCCTATCTTTGCTCTTTGCGTTGGCGCAGGTTTTGCGTTCCTAGCGCCCTGCGTTTTGGAGCTACGAGCAATCTGCCACACCCTACTTTAGAGGCCATTTTACACTGCCGTGTTTGGCTCACCGTGGCTTCTAAAACAATGGCCTGCAGCACTTGAACAGCTCCATGCACGTCAGACTGTATTAGATATCGTGCAAAATTACGGCAGTCTGCCCCTCAGATCCTCCGTTGACAAATTACTACGAAGTGAAAAATGTTATTTCGCTGACGCTTACGCGGTCCGTTTACGCGAGTCCGGATATTTCCGTAAGCGTAGCCAAGCATCAGCCGCTAACAAAAAGGCGGTGGATTTCTTGGTTTCAGTCGTCCACCCGGTGCTTGAGTTAGCTGGCGGTGCTGGTACGGCGGGTGGTAGTATAGCTGTAAACCATGCTTATCGAGAGGGCTGAAAGGTCCTTAAGAAGCTGCGAAGGGGTTCATCAACGAGCTACGAAGCAAGTTCTCTTTACCGCCTGTCACTAAGCTGTTCCAGCAAATGGATGAGTCCCCAGATGACGAAAAGCATACGCCTCGAAGTAGGACCTAGCCTTGTCCCCCGGGGGACCAGGCTAAGTAGGACCAGCATTCCACTTGAGAGATTCACGCCATGTAGTCGTCGTAAGAGTCCTAGAGTCAAAGATAGCCATAGGGATACAATAGTCTTCTTCTACGGCAGCCATCGCACATTTCGACCGTTGGGTGACGTAATCACTTTTAATTACGCACTCTACGATTTCATTCGTCAGCTGACATGCCAGATGATTAAGGTGTTACTAACAAGAAATTTAACCAGACGCTTCTTCGCCTGGAGGTAGTCTCGTGCCCAGATCTATGTTCGCCCCCCGCGCCGCCGAACGGTCTGGTTACGTAAGTTCAAATCCTGGGGAAAGCGTCAAGATCTTGATGCGGCCAATCAGATTGCAGAATGGGGTTAATTGCGTTAGTATGACCAATCAGATTGCACGAAAGTAAAATTATTGTGTAATACACCGACAAGTAGCTGCAAACGTGGTTAGTGCGTAGTTTGCTGCATTCTATCTTCGCTCACAGATCAGCTTCTGAGAGGGGACAACCACCAACAGAGTCAACGATCATTCTTCCAAGTATCCTCCAGGTCTGAAACAAAGCCGCTTAGAGAGAGCTGAAATAGAAGCCTTGAAGCCTGTAAACGGCGCTTTAAATAGCGTAAACAAGTGTAACTTGCCTTTTTCTGAATGAATTTTCTTCAAACTTGGATATGTTCGAACTGACTAGCAACTACCTCCGTTGGACATGTCTTACCTTTCCAGTTACTTTCGTAGCAAAGATGCAAAGGCTGTACCATATTCAATCTTGCCTTATGACGCAATCATCCCCCAGGATTTGAACCTACGTAACCAGACCGTTCGGCGGGAAGCGAACATTGGTCTGGGCACGAGACTACCTGGAGGGCGTGGACGTCTGGGCACGATACTAAGACGGCAATAAACGGTGGAAGCGGAAGTGCACGCCCATTGGTGGGCCACGTTCGGCTACATCAGCACGACAAGAACGAGTGTGTAGCAAGTTTGTCAACTATGATCGGCTACTACAAATCCCTAGCCTCTATAGTTAAAGACCGCTACTTAGGCAAGTTACTTGCGATGGGACTACAGCCACAGCCGCAGGAAATTATGACACGACACGGTTGTGGGGCTGTGCGGATCGTCTTCTTTGAGTCCCATCGCAAGTATCTTGCCTAAGTAGCGGTCTTGAGTTATAGGGGCTAGGGATTCGTAGTAGTCGTTCATAGCTGACAAACTTCTTGTCGTGCTGATGTAGCCGTAGATAATAGAGCCGTGCTCTATCTTTAAATCTCTTCACGTTTGAGCCCTAAAGGGCCATCACATTAACCAAATAAAGTGATAGCTAACACTAAGTGTCTATGCATAGAAGGGGAGGTACAGGGGGAACTGGGGTTCAGGTACTCAGAGCGGGGTTTAGCTATAACCAACCCAACAACTCTTTCCTCCTCTTCCACCACACCAGCAACTCCTTCAACAACCATCCATCTATCACACCCATCACTTCCCTGTCCACATCCTCTACTCCCCTTCCTAACAATAATGCCACCTTCTCTAACTCCTCTCCTCCTTCAAATTCTTCACTCCATTTTTCTGCTCCCTCTAGGTTCTCAATCTTCCTAACCAACTCTCTCCTCTCTTGATTAAATTCCTCACATCCTAATACAAAGTGTCCTACATCCTCTACCTCACCACTATTACACAACACACACCTCTCATCTACACAAATTCCGCACCTCCTTTTGTCCTCCAACAACCCAGCAGAGCCAGTCCGCAGCCGAAACCTTAACCTAATTGCTTCATGTACTTCCCACGATGCAATATACCTCTCCGCACCAAAAGTATCTTTCACTGCTCTGTACCATCCCAAACTGCTCATTGCCTCTACTTCTTTCTTCCACTCACTCCCATTCAGCTTTCTCACCCGCCTCTTCCACTCTGCAACAGACCCAGCTTGTCCTTCTTCTTCTCCCAGTCCATACCTTCTCAATAATACTTCATACTCCTCCCTCCAACCCACTCCACCAGCTTCTCGCAATTTTCCTACAATTAACTTTACCAACCGCTCTTCACCAAGTTCCCACATCCTCTTACCAAACAGTACCTTTTTCTCTTCCCTCCTCTCTTCCAGCCTCCTCCATCCTAGATCACCTCGCACCGCAACCCCCGTCACTGTATTACTTGCCCCCAGCAACTTCCTACCCACTCTGTCTTGCACAGCTTCCAGTTTTCTCCCAATCACTTTTCCCCCTGGCCCACCTGCTGCATGCTCCAAACAGGGTCTTGCCATCAATTCCCATACCAGCCTTCTACGTTCCACTTCCACCTCTCCATTTACCCTTGCCAACCATTCTACTTTGCCTACCCTTTCTCAACCATCTTCTTCAAATGTACATTTCCTCTCATCCACCGATCAAACCACACCCCTAGATATTTAAATGCCTCTACCTCTTCCATCTCTTTGCCATTTATGTTAAATTTCCCTTGACCACACTTATTTCCCACTACTAACACCTTACTCTTCCTTGCATTAAACTTGAACTTCCTAGTCGCATACCTACCAACCACATCTAACATCCTCTGCAATTCAACACTTGAATCTGCCATTAGAACAATATCGTCTGCATAGGGCAGTGCACCACACCACACTCCATCCACCTATTATCTACGATGTAGTGGCCCCGCCACCAATGGGCGTACACTTCCGCTTTCACCGTTCATCGCTGTTTAACATTCCTTCACACCTTCGCGGCGAAAATACCTATATATATATATATATATACGCAGGAGCTCCTGATATACGCTAGCTGAGATTTCAGCCTACACTGCACAAATAGTTGCCTCGCGCTAAGGCGCTCGGCAATTATGTACTATCAAATATAATGCCCCCCGCTAACTATAGCTAGGCCTAGCTAGTGTACAATGGATTGGAATTTACCGGGAGGAATCGTTCTACATTCTCAAGCGGGGTTCAGTTACGGAAGTGACTCGGCAGACAAGTCGAAATCAGCAAAATCGTTTGGGCGTGGTCTGTGTCCGCCCGAGGCTACTTAATTACTGAGTATCCTTGGTCCGTCACTGCATACTGCCACGCAGGTATTATCTACGATACTGTGCTGCGCGTCGTATATAAGCGTGTACTGCAGAATTTACAGAAGCTCCAATCAGGAAAGAGCGAATATGCAGGCCAACGTGAACCAGAAATTGACCAACTTGTCCCTTCACCAGGTATGTGGAACAATATTTGCACACTTGGCTCTATACTATATAGAGCTACGTTTGCGTATATCTAAGCCCTGGTGGCTCATTGCTAGTTCATAGATTGTAGACTACTGGAGTATTAGCTACCCGTTGAGACTAATGTGAAAATTACACCTAGGATACTTAATTACTAACGTTAGTAATTAAGTATCCTTGATTACACCTGCTTTGCTTCACCACGTAGCTACCCTTTATTTTAACACTAATGCTGTGATAAGATAACTAGGCTGTGTGTAAGACAGTGAGTGATGAGTATACATACATTGTACACCCAAGTCATACTGTCCTTTTAGCTTGTCTAATGGATTGTGCAGGGATAGCTAAACTACTTAGGACCGTGGTGGATTTATCACCTGGATATCATAGATAGTATAGCCTCCTTTATCTACCCATAGCTATCGCATCCCTTTGCTCTGGGTATTCCTAAAGTGTATAGTGCAGCCATGTCTGTGGGGGCTGCAGACTTGTGGGGGCTGCAGACTGTGTGGCTTGGAATGCAAGTGGAATGCAATACTAATTCATGCTGTATGAACATGTGTGGTAAAGGCATGCATGTAGTATTGGCATATTGGGTGACTAGTAATTCTTTTCAGGTTTAATTGGATCTGAGCATGCACACTGCATGACCTACATACCGAAAGTTCTCAGATTATAACATGATTACTCTTTTAGGTTATACAGGAAGTTTTCATCACCTAGAGTTTCTGTACACCCATATAGACACCTTACAAAGTAGGTATATGATTTCTCCATCTGGCAGTTGAAGCCTTGAACTGATAGCAAACAAACCACACATGTGCATTCCTACAGTACAAAGACACACACAACAGTGAAAAGTACCTCTGGTCATGAAACCAGTAACACTAGAGTCTCGTTCAAGAAATATGATTCCAAGTTTTATGGTCTGCTCTCAGGCAGTACATGTATATACATGTACATGTATGTGGGGGAGGGCACTATGGTAGTTTGACTGAGGTATGTAAGACTATATGCTGGTCTGATTGTTACTACTGCATGCAGCATGTGATTGTTACGCATACCCACCTTCCAGTTTTTGGCTTCTCTGCTGATCAGCGTGGGAAATCACCAGCTAGCCATTGTATATCCTGTCGCCTCCTTATAGAGTGATACTTTCTGAAATCATAATCAGCCATAGGTAATAGGCATATAATCGTATGATTGAGGTATTTTGTTTACGCGGTTGGGTACATGTAGTTAGTAGTAATAATCGTGTAGAGTAAACTGACTGCACCGTACATTTGTAGTGTCATAAGCCTCGTTTACATTGGGCATTTAAACCGGTTCAGGATCCGGTTTAAACTAAACTGGGTACGTGTAAACATATGTATGTTAATTCAGTTTGGAATCCAGGTTGCGTAACCCACCTCAGGATGATATGTGGGTTGAACCTGCATTGTATCTGGATTAGGCTCGAATAGTGAGCGTGTAAACAGCTGACTCGTTTACAAGGCGGTTTACGAGGAGGCTTCTCCTTAGGCGTGTGGATAGCCGCATTCCGATCCGGTGTAATGTAAACCGGTTTACTACATGTAAATGGAGCTATAGCCACTGAATATTGGGGGAGGGGACTGAAGTTAGTGGTTCCTTTATACCCACTTAGCAAGCTACATGTATGCATGCCCCACCATCTGTAATTATATGATCCAGGTGCTCTTCATTTTGACTTCCAAGAGAATTTTTTTGGGATAAACAATGAAGTTCTTTTAAATCCCTTGCATTTATTGGATTATGAAGAGAAAAACTATTAATATTCTGAGAAGTTCTTCAATGAAGAGCGCAGGGGGGTCTACATGTAGCCTACATACACCAGTCCTAATTCAATAATACTTCCAGACGGCTCATCCTTTTTCTTCTTGTTAGAAGTTTAAAGACATGTGCTTTGATGTAGTTTTCTTGTTTATATGAAAACATAAGAACATACTTGTTTGCTTATGCTTCCTTGAGCTTCCAGTATTTTTACCCTCCATTACTTATAAAGGTATTAGTCTGAATATCAAAAAAGTTTAACGTGTGCTGAGGATTAATATTCCAGAACCTGCCACAGACATTTAGTATAACAACTTCCGTAAACATGCTTTTACGTATTTATGCGTCTTTGATTTTCCAACCCTTACTGATGTCAATACTTCTAAGGGGAGTTCTTTCCACTAATACGTGTACTTCTCAGGGGGAAAATCAGGTCTTGATTCTCTCCTTTAGAAGGAAGTGGAAGAAAACGATACACTCTCCCTCTCCATATGCCTTCATGTGTATAGCATATTAGCTTTAATTTAATAAGTATTGTTACAGTACAAGTATATAATTACACATGACGTAATGTGCAGGACAGCTGAACATCCACATTGAACTACGTATGAATTTTTGATTCCCTTTACTGGCTGTGAGGGGGAGTAACATACCGAGGAGGATGTGGTACATTGTATTACTGTTTTGTCGTTGCCTAATCTATAACAACTATTATTTGACATTTTCTCACCCAAGCGAGACACACTGATATTTTGGGAAAGTCTAATAAAAACTTCTGTCATTTGCAGAAGCTGGGTTATTATTGCAGTGTAACTTTAAGTCCATCAGATCTTCCTGCATCTACATCCAATAACTTTAGGTAAAGTGGGTTCTTTGTTGTAATGTCCGTTTTAACACTCAAGTGCAGAGTCAGACCTGAAGTGCCCTATTTTCGAGGTGTACACCCAGTTACGTATATATCAATACTCCCATTATCCTACAAAGTTATTTCCTGGACACCAGTATTCATGTAACTGCTGAGCGTGCTGAGAGGTTTACCGCAAAAAGCTGGTAATTTTATTGTTGGCCCATATTCAGTATACGCTACGTATTTCTAATGAGGTAGGCGGGCCCAGTGGGAGTATCTGGTACTATGTAATGTTTTCCCTAGAGGGCTATATACTGTTGGCAAAGCATGTCAAGCCAGTGAACTGTCTTTATTGCTTGATATTATACCCAGTGTGATCTAAGTATAGCTTAGAGCATATGCAATGACCATCGGCGGTTTCAGAGCTATGAGCTTACCCGGGCATATTACAATACGCGCAGTGAAGCCACGCATTTCGCCTTCGCGTGCACGCGCAAGCGCAAATTAGGGGGGTCAGGGGGCATGCTCCCCCAGAAAATTTTGGAATTTTGGACTCTCACGGGTGGATTCTAGAGCCTTCTGAGCCCATCGTCCTAAAGCTAAAGGTATATAGTCTCAGCACATATGCAACATAGGCTTGCACGCATGCGCAATTACCTTAGTGGGGATTAAATGGAGAAAAGTCGTCGCTAGCGCTAATCTGGATCTAAACGTAAAGGCAGCAACTATAGCAATAGCGTTGACCAAATGTTTACCCGGGCATTGCCCGGGTATGCCCGGGTCTGGAACCGCCGATGGCAATGACATGAGACATGTAGGTGATCATCAAAAGTACATAGTTAGGAATGTACGTTGAGCGTTTAGAGCAATAATTGTATCACAAAGTACATTTGTATGTATTATGTGTCTAAAAGTTACATGTAATTATAGATTACTGCATCATCACCTTACATGTACAACATCTGCAGTTTTGCTATTCTCTAATAATTAGTACCCCAGTGCAGTAAAAACCACTAATGTGATCACTCTGTAAAAATACGTACGGTATGCATGAAAAAATGTGTACCTCATGCAAGCCTCTGCCTACATATACATGTACATTGCATGCATATTATACTGGGCAGAACATAACACAATACCTAATGTGATGTCTGTTACTGTATCCCTGTAGTGGCTTATTCAGTTGCTTTGATTGACAGCAGCTGTATACATGTATGTTGACTATCCTTATAATTAGGTCCTTAAGTCAAGCCACTGGCCATGTGGATATTACCTATACATATACATGTGATTTGATTATGGATACTATGTTCATTCCTTCCAGCCTGGATTTGCACCAAACTCTAACCACAATGACATCATCTATGAAGATATTGAGAGCTACCTCGAAAGTAAGTGGGCAGGATCTCTGTGGTGCTAGCTTTGGGATCCAGGCCCTGAGTCCATCTGGGGCCAGTCTTAGGATATCCATGCTCTTGGGCTAGTGTCGAGATTGTTGCCACGCAGTTTGACCTTTTCACTCCCACCACTCTCTTCAGAGAAAGAGCGTACCCATTCTGTGTTATACAGGGGAGAAAGAGCGTACCGCTACGCTGTTTGTCCCCAGAGAAGTGGAAGTGAAAGATCAAAATTAATAGTGTACATAAGTAGATCCAACCCCATACTGTGGGATTCTGCGTATGTTTTAATCTGATAATGTCCTGCTATTTACTCTCTGTACAGCTACAGAGGTGGTTGAAGTGTATGATAATGCACAACAGCAGCAGAGCAATGGTAAGCCCGATCCCATACTTGGTAGCTTTGGAGTACATAATAAATATTAGACTACCAGGTATAATCAGATGTTAGTTCTAGTTGTAGAAAGCAGCAGACGCTCTCTTTTTCTATACCACCAGACACCCTTTTCACAGCTGAAAAACGAGCCATGCCCGTAAATAGGTACAACTTGCGTGATCCAAAACGTGGAGTCCGAATTACTAATTTTTGGGCAAAAAAAGTTTTACTGGGGAACCCTCTTATGCTCAAGAAGAAGTCAACCTCTGGAAGCCAAAGCTAGCTAGGTTAAGAATAGTCTAGGGCCTCCCCAACATGTGTACCAATGCAGAAGCATATTAAGCTTCTTGCTCCTGCTCAGTGGAGTGAAACGATGGACATCGGTGATCGGACACCTTCCGGGAACTGTTTTTGTCCAAGAAATAGGGCTGTTTATTCTAACTGGAGCTTCTAAAAGTACAAATTTAATAAAGGGTGTGTATTTAGCCTCATTCCGAGGCTGCCCCACTGCGTGAGCAAAGCGGAAAATACCTGGCATGGCTCTATCACGTGGACCATCACTGATCTAATAAAGGGCATATAGAGTAATTTGTCGAATTCCAGACACCATATATTACTGGACACATAAAATTACAAACAAGACTGAAATTTCTGTGATATTTTTGCGCAGTTATGGTTACAAACAAATACGCAAGCACATTGCTCTTTAACTTGTGCATGCAAATGATCTTCATGATATCATTTCCAGTTACGTAATGCGATTGCATGTGCAACACAGCTGTCAGTTCTGCAGGCAAAGAAAGACAGTAAATCTATACATTGTATCTCTTGTAGCTACTCTTTGGAATCTGTTCATGCCACAGACTGAACGCTTAAACGATCTTTCCATCAAAAGGCCGAGCGGTGCAGCCATTTTTCGAGTAGTCCCTACCTACGCGTTATTATTTGTGTGAGAAAATATACTGTGGAGACCCTAGGAACGAGGCTAGGTCTGCTTATATCTCCATAGAATCAGTAATTTGGTGTTTGATGACAGTGTCCGCAACCTGATGGTCTGGACGGTCTTATACTCACCGGTTCTGTTCATCGGTACGGTAGCACACCGCAATTACATTTTGGTCACATAACCCAATGTTTGGTAGGATTCCATTAACGTTGTTTGGAACGAAATATATTGTTAGTGCTAGTGGTTGGAACACTGTCCGTGTGATGTGTCCGTAAATAGAGTAATTACTCTACATACCTGTTGAGGGAGGGGGGGGGGGGAGGTAGAGAGGGCTAATGACTTGCCAGCAAAAGAATGTATATACATGTACGGTATTGATATGCTAGCTGCAGAGTTGGGGTCCTGACTGTGGGGACAGCGTGGTGGCTATGAGCAATGTATGTCTTTGCATGTTGCTGTTTACTCTAGTAGTGATAAACAGTTTGATAGTGTATTATGATTCATTCTCTATGTACCCATGCAGAACCAGCAGAAGACGGTGAAGTGTACGTTGACATGATTCCACCAGCAAGCAGTACGTATGGCAAGATATGTACCTAGTCAAAAATCACTGTTATTATAATTGTGCAGTGGAACCTTTATAATGCACTCACTGTCAGAGCAGGTCAAAGTGGTTACATTAGAGAGGTAGCTATGTACTTTACAAAGTAACCTTCTAAAGTGGTCAAAGGGAATATTGGTTACTAGTATCAGCCATGTTATTTTAATACTCAAATATTTGCATTGCATAATTATGTGATGATTGCATTAACATGCGAATATGGTCTGTGAAGCTACTAGGGCTTTGCAAATTAACCAACAGTTTGGGGATGCTCAATATGTAATGAAAATGTGCTACATGTGGGTAGTGATAATAAATTGGAAGTTGTGCACACATGGTATTCCAGGCCATGCAGAGGGCTTCGTGAGAATTGAATTGCATTACGCTTCTCAGCTGACCGGTTAGCCAGCCCGATGCTTTGAGAAGAGTGGTCATCACTTTCCTGCTGCCAAATCAGCCTTTAGTTACCTACATGTACGTGCACTCCTTTCTTTGGCTCTGCTGCACAGTGCACACTGCATGTGCAAACAATGCTGCGTCCACAGGAAATATGTTTGCATTCCTGTAGCATATTATTCACATACATAGGAGTCTCCAATGCAATATGATGAGTTGCCTCACTTCCTGCTTGGCAATAAACAATGCTGTGCTAACTGGAGGCTTAAAGAATTGGTATATTAGCACTTTAGTCCTTTTTTTAGCAGTCTCATTTGTGGCCATGCTACTAAGCAGTAGCCATGGCCAATCCTTGGTGACAGCCCGTCTCTCCACTCTTCTGTAGCAGCCGTAACTGATCCTTGGAAATACGTTGCACACAATGGTATACGTTTTGCTCATCCTTCATAGAAAATTATTATTGCTTTATGTACATGTACACCCCCGCAAATTAGTACTCTTTGCAGTACATTAATTGGCCACATAACGGATAAGCCCCCCCGTTGTTTTTTTTACACTTGGTGGTGTGTACCGACTAAGGTACGTAGGCTCTTGAATTTCAACTTGTATTTTTACTGTTACAGACTCACAGTGATAAGCTGAGATGCCGTACGTACATAGTCATTCATTAAATAACCTAAGAATCAATCTTACATGTATACCTGTAGCTGCTAATTGACATTCTGCTCGTTTGTGTAGACAGCAGGGAAGAGTGGAGTATAAATATGGGATAGATGTAAGCACTATAGTACAAATGACTACTAGCTATTACGCTCAGTCCCAATGCAGAAGCTGCATAGGTGAACTTTAGTAGGTTACATTTGATTGAAATCAGAGGGTTGAAACTTAATAACCTGATCTGTGCTGCTTTTTTTCTCTAGCGGCTCAAAACGAGGACGTTTATGAACACTATGTTGATGTACAGCCACCTACACTTGGTAGGAATTATAATTTACAAGAACATACGTATGTGTATACAATCTCCTTAGCTAATTTATGTATAATACATGTAGGTACACTGTACGTGGCATCATCTGTACCTGTTAAATGGTCTTTGATTTAAGAAAACTGTATCAGGTGTGCATACCACAGGCGCGTAGGAAGCAGTTTGGAAGTGGGGAGGCTAAAGGGCTGCGAAGCAGCCTTTGCGCGCGCCGCTAGCCCCCGCGCGAAGCGCGGAAATTTTTTGGGATATAGTTTTTCATACCATCCAGGAAGCGTTCTCGTTGGTTTTCAGCTCTCCCGCCACAGCGCTTACTGAAGACACTGCTGCATGATATCAAGTTATTGTATCGCTCAACCACGCTCGCCTGCCGCTCTTATACGCGGCTGTAGCGCCGAGCGCGCAACCTAACGTCTACAAATTAGCCAAAATTTAAAAGGGCACGAGCGCACGTGAAGCACAGCACGACGTCTTGCTCTTCTACATAATGTATACGGTTAGCCATGGCCATTTTGCGAACCATGAGGGCTGGAAACAGCGTTTAACAACTCAAATTCCCTCTTGAAGGGTTCGCGGTTGGTGGGGTTGCAGCTTATGAATAATTAATATTTAGGCGAAAAGTGTAGCGGCCAAAGCCGCTACGGCCGCTACGGCTCCTACGCCACTGTACCATCCCAGAGAAAGGCAGCACTGTTTGCTAAACACAAGCATGTGATTGTTTGTTGTTGTTAGTAGTAAGGGCAGAAGCACATGTCTTACAGGCCTTGTAGGAAGCAAATTTTGTTTGGTCCGGCGGGGCAGCGGGGCAAGGTGTTGGCGCCGTGTATTAAAGCGCGTGAAGCGTGCCCGCTAGGGGGATCTGGGGGCATGCCCCCCAGGAAAATATAGATTTTAGACTAACTGAGATTGTTTCTGGTGCAATCTTGGGGTAAAATAGCAAGAGTTGGACAACGTGCTGCCACATCTAGCCATTGTGCTTGAAGCTTTTAACGCTTGCAGATATGAAGGCGTGGCTCTCAGGCCGCGTAATAATTATTGCGATTTTGTGAAAATGTAGCATATCAAGCTAGCACCTCCCGGACCTGCTCCTACGGCCCTGGCCTGTTAGCACAAGCACTAATAGCTAGGAAATGACTGCTACCTGCTAGAAACCTCTGAGCACGTCCCTGGGCCCATGCTCCCATATGTTTAGGAAGGTCTGGGATTGGGACACTACTACTTCATTAGGCATCACACAGGAACCCCTGTAGGAACGCAAACGAAAAGTGCATAACTTTTATGTCATCACCCACATAATGTGCACCAGCGAAACAAACCAACAAACTATTATCATGACTAACTGGGCACTAAACAGTTATATAACCCCTGAATACTGCAATCTGATTGGATGCAACCAAACTGAGTAATTCGCCAAATCCTTTCAGCTTTTAAAGGTCATACTATTATTGCACTCTTTAGGTCGGGCAGTACAGGAGAAAATTCAGTTCAAGGCTGCATGGTACGTAGTTTTGGCCTGACTGAAGGGAAGGCAAATGCAAAAGCCGAGAACCGTGTATTCTCCCGTACTGCTCTTCCACTTATGCATATGTAATACATGGCAGAGCAGTGCTGTTTAATAAAGTTAACACGCAAGCAACAGGAAGTAGTCCAAGGGAGAGTGGACTATGATTGTGGGTCTACGGCATCTCTAGAACTCATGGTAGAGGTTTCTACTGGCAGATGTTGGTATCCTGCCTTTTAGCCTTTATCTGGTAGCCCTACCATTACCTGACTGACTGGCGTGTATTTATGAGTATAACCTCAGATTTCTGTGTCTTCTTGCAGTACATTCAAAACCAGAAGAGGATTATGAACTCTATGTTGATGTAGAACCACCTAAATCTCATTCTGGTACGTTTTCCATTGATTTGTATTGATACTTATCTGGGATTGAAGTTCTCCATGTCAGTAAAACTTAGATACTATGGCATTGTCACTGGTAATTAAATACACAAAACCCTGCACACACAAAATAGTGTCCGTACTTGATTAGTAATTATGTAACCGAATGGGCCTGTAGCTACAGTCCGTTAATGTCAACTGTTTTAATTCATAAACCAGACCGCTTTAGTGAGACTACCATCTACAACACACACAAGACTTACCAGCTTTCATGCACGAGGTAGCTATGCGAAACTTTCAGCGACTCCACCCTCGTGATGGTCATCCTTCACGAGACGTCTCTACGGAAACATATATTAAGTCCTAGTAACAGTAACTCACAGCCTTGCATGCTCAGTTAGTAACTGAAGAGTGACCCACTCGGCAGTGCTGGCTGTCAGTTATCGTTTCTCCATCATTGCTAATCGCCTGCAGTATTGAGCAAGTGAGTCGGGCATCAGCAGTCCAGTAGCAGACAGGATTCGCGTGCACAGGTAGTCTCTTTTATCACAAAAGACCGAGACAATGAGAGACATCGAGTGTCCTCCCCGGATGCAGCCGAGATTTAATTACTTTCTAAGTGACTAAATTACACACGCATATAAAAGATATGTATATAAATATGCAAACGCAATGACAAGCTTATTAACATGCCCAACTTACTTTTAACACTTTATGACATACCTTTTAGACTTTTTAACACTTGACAAAACACTTTTAACACACTTTTAAATATTCAACACTTTTAACATTTTTTAAACCTTTTATGACATATTTTTTATTTGTGCACCCCTTTTAATTAATACGTTCAGTATCTGGTCCCGTATACGTTCGTTTTATGTATTATGGAATGTCTCAGGTTATAATTAATTAGAGGTACATGTAAGTGAATACAATCATTGATTGAACAATTTTCTATGTCATAAAATGCAGTACTGCACATAACAAAATTTACAGGTCAGGTATTTTAACTGTACTAAGGCACTAGGAAAGTGCTGACTCTGCAATTTTGTAGTGCACTCCCAGTTAGCTTCCAGATATCGCCAAAACAGCAGTATATTCACTACCAGCCCTACCTGGCCTTCAAACGTACACACTAGTTTCCACTGTGCTTGTGGCTATAGTAACGTAATGACATAACTTGGTGCATGTGATAAGTGCAGACATACAAACAGACAAAAATCAGCCAAGCGTGCACCTTACACGTGCCCGGCTGGTAAAAAGAGCCTAATACTATTATATAGTGCATTCTAATAATATTGTAACATACTGCTTATACAGCTTACAAATTGTCTTCTTTAGGGCAACCACAAGGATTCTATATGGATGTACTGCCTCAGAGCAATGGTATGGACCCCACACTGCAAACTTAGAAACAGAAGTAATTGAATGCACTAATCTAGCAGATGCAGCTACTACAAAGTTTAGTGTCGATATAATGTGCAAATATTGTGGTTAGGACTACAATCCTATTTTGCTTTCCACAGAATGTTATGAAGATGGTGAACCCTTTTATGATGCCATAAACTATGAAGCCATTACTAGCCTGGTAAGATTGAGAAGAGAACTGTTAAATCTTGTGTTATTGTGGGTGTGAGCCTTTGTGAGAATTGTGAATAGGCAGAAGAGAGTTTGTGTCCTGACGCAGACCGTTTGCCTTCATTCTATATAGAGTTTTTGAAGCTACAACTTGGACAGTTTTTCGACTATGCTTACGGTAATTTTACAGGCTAGGGGAATGGATTGTAGCATGAGCCGAGTCTTCCGGGCTAGGTAGAACCTTGCAGCATAAGTCGAGACTAATTGGTTTTGAGGTATTATATGCTACATGTACGTACGTAAGGTTCATGAAGGCTAGAACGATTATTAATGATTGAACGGAGGTACATGTTACTTGTGTAGCCTCGTTCCTAGGCCACGCAGTCGGGGGGAAGTGGCCTAGGGACGAGGCTAGTTACTCGTGGTAAAGGCAAGACTATACTTTACTAGTCTCGTGCCCAGACGTTCACGTCCCCCCCCGCCCCTGGCGAAAGAACATCTGGTGTTCTAATAGAACTTTCTCGTCACAGACACCTTTCCCCTTTGGAATCCCAAAGAGTCCAATCAGATTGCAGCTTTTAATCCTTCCGTAAAGTTGCCATGACGTTAGTTCGATAAATCTTCAATACTATTGGTCAGTTTGATGAATTAGAATGAAAATTTGAAATATACTGTATATACAGAGACCAATCACATACGAGATTTAATATATATCAGCAAACGTGGGTTCTGTGACAAGAAAGTTCGTTTAGAACACCAGACGTTCTTTTGCCGGGGGGGGCGTGAACGTCTGGGCACGAGACTATTACTTTACCAGGTAATAGACTCAAAATTCCTCTTACATGTGTGTCTTTGCTGCATTGCATTATGTTTACACCAAATTCTGGAAAGAAGCCACCGGTACATCAAAGAATTCAGACTTCCAAACTTCTTCCTATACCCTTTCTGCCATAGCTATTGATTATTACTTAAAATACTTAATCAGAATTACAGTGAAATAGTGTCCAAAATTAGCTTAGAAGCCATCTCAGAGAGTCTGGATTACAAAATGTTTCTGGGGGAACCGCAGACCCCCCTGTAATTAGTTTGCTTCCCTCACTGTGTGGTCACAAACTGCCAAAGTTCTCTAGGACCCTCTATGAAGAGGAGGCTTCTCAGTTGGCTCTTGCATAAGAAAGAAAGGCTCTCTGAATACCAACTTTAATTCGGAAATAAACTCTGCCGACGTTTCAACTAGATGCTCTAGGCTTCTTCAGGGCGAAAGTGAAGCTGAAATTCTAGAAACACCACTGAGTTTAATACTAGCCTATGAATATTGGTCATTCTCAAAGTCGATGTATGTTATGGCATTCATATTATGGTAATGCAGAGTAACTTTTATACTCTTGACTTTACTTCTACCGGTGCATTTGTATGCCTATATAAAATTTATATGACTTTGTCTACGGTACCATAAGAATATTTATCATTCTTTTTGCTACTGTGAATAACCGTGCACACTGTCTAGATCTTTGTACCGTCAGGAGCGTATAATGACATGAGAAACGGAAGAAAGAGTCACTCTTTCTTCCGCTTCTCACTTCATTATGCGTTCCTGGTACAGTTTATTTGGTGTCTTTAAACTGATTTTTTATTTGATTTATTACAGCGCAATCCCACCACTCCAGCTGGTAAGAAAATTAACGTGACACAGTCACTTCCAGGAAGACCTCTTCCTCGCACGCCTGACGAAAAGCCTAAACGTAGAGCGCCTCCTCCACCACAGGCTAAACTCAAAACGCAGTCATCAGTTACTGTAGATAATCGCCCCCCATCGCTCAAGCCACAGTTCAGACAGTCGTCACTTCCAGCTGAACCACCCACTGTGCACATGAGATCTACCAATCGACAGACCCAAGCGGTGCAAAATGAACACCCAAGTCAAACTGACAACACGGTTGAAGAACCACCTCCCTTATTTCCCAAACATACACCGCCATCGTTACCTCCTAACCCTGCAGCCCCAGCTCGACCTCCCAAACCTACGCCACAGAATGCTGCAGACAAAAGACTTGCACATAAAACACCTGTATCACCCATAGCTCCACCTTCACAACAGAATGTGATTCAATCAGCACCAATCATCGCAAACTGCAAACCACCACCATCACCACAAGTTGTGCGTGCAACTGTTGAAAGGACTACTCCAAAACCTCCGCAAGCAGGTTCGCCTGGTATTGGACCAAAACCAGCATCCATTGAGAGAGCTGTATCACCTAATCCGAAACATCAGAAAGCAATTTCATCTAGTACTGGAACAAAACCTGCCATTCTTGCAGAAGCCCCTTCTTCTGTGGCGTCGCCTACAGCTGAGTCCAATACCAAACCACAAGTTCAAGAGCATGTGCACAATCTCGCCAATGAACCTGTCCATTCTAGTGCTGACTCAGTTCCCAATGTGAGTGGGCATTCTATCAAAGCACCCAACGACAGGCAAAATTCAGAGTTACGCAAATCTCAGAGTGCTGTATCTATCACTTACCATGCTGAAGGACCGGTGCAGCCAGACCAGAAAGTGGGCCACAGCCCTAGTCTGGTAGCACAACGGCTACCACATCAACATAGTGAGCCAATACTTCCGTTTGAGGCACCACCATCTTACCATCAAATATACCCACAGCAGCCACAGCCACTACACCCCCAACAGCCTTACCCTCAACAGGCTTACCCTCAACAACAGCCACGTCCCCAACAGCCTTACCCCCAACAACCTTACCCTCGGCCGCAGCTACCTCCCCAACAGCCTTACCCTCAACAGCAGCCCCGCCCCCAACACCCACCACACCCCCAGCCACCTTACCCTTACCCTCAGCAGTCTTACCCTCCACAACCTTATCCACAACAGCCATACCCCCAACAGCAACGTTATCCATACCCTCAAACAGTGAACAAGCAACCCTTCCCTCCGCAACCACACGTGGCCAGTCCATATAGACCGCCGTATCCACAGCAACCACCTCAGCCTGCATATAGGCCACCATACCCACCCCAGCAGTATCACCAGCAATACATGTACCGTGCTCCAATGGTGCAGCAGCAAGCTGGCTTTGTACAAATACAAATGGGAGGAGGCGGGGTAATGACTTTTGGAGGTGGTGGCATGATGCCGCAGACAAGCAATGTAGTCAGTGTGCCCATGCAAGCTGCTAATGCAAAAAAAGGAAAAGGCAAAAAGAAGAAGTAATTAAGACAAATTATGCTATTAACTGTACATACAGTGTATTGTAAACAGCAACTGAATTTTACTTATAGCTGCATGCACGTCACCAAATTTTCTTTTAATATGGTGTAACTATTATGGACCTTTCTGTGATGTCAGCACCTGATATGTACATGCCAGTTATTGTCTAAACGTGTGATTCCATCCAGATTTACAAGATCACGGGTACATAATCATGTAGTTAGGTGTATGGATTTGAAATGTCCAGGTTATCAGCATCCTTAACAGATGCAGAAAAGCCTATCTATATATGAAGGACTTGGAAGCATAGTGGGGTAATCCACAAGGAAATTGCATTTATTGTACACATGTTGGCAGCTGTATGGTATGTGACGCTCCCAAGGAACATTTATTATAAGAGTAGCTCCCGATACATGTGGGCTGGACTATTAACTCTGCTTCACAGCCCTTCAATTAATATGCGTTAATGATTGAATACACATGTTCACAAGCGGTGTGGCATGAAATTACGCACGCTTGCCCAATTGAAATGCATAATGTCATAAACGTGTTTGTGCAGCTGCTGCCATATGAGCGCCAAAAACATGTTTATGACATTACGCGTTTCAATTGGGCGAGCGTGCGTAATTTCATGCCACACTGCTTGTGAACATGTTTATTCGATCATTAATGCATATGGACCTACGTAAGTTGTTGTAGCTATTGTTATACTCTTTTCTTTCTTCCATAGGTTCTCAACATGTTTATGATATTATGCATTTGAGAATTAAAAATTTTGGTCATATGCTCATGAGTGCACATAATTTTTACTTCATTTTGGTATAATTTATGCTATTTCCAGTATATGATTTGTGGGCTAGCCCACTATGGTTCTGAGCCCTTCATATAATTGTTAGCCTACAGTCAATTAACTTTATAAAGTACTGTTAATATTCACACCAAAATTTAATGCATGCTTGGAACTAACCGTAGTTACAGGTGGCTATTGCATTATGAAAACAACCGATGCACATGTATGAATGTTACCTCAAACATTTCTGTAGGCGGCATAATTATATGCATGTAGCTGGCCATGGATTACACACAATGTGCTGACAAATGCAGCATTAGTACATTACCCATTAGCTAGTGATGTCAGAAATGCATTAGGGTTTCTTCCAAGTATATACTAAGGTATAAGTAAACAAAGTAAGGTAGGACTACATATTAGCTATACCCCATGTATCCTATATACATTTTGTATGCCTGCATGTGCCACTATATAGCTACTTGCCAAACTAAAATATCTTATGCAGAAAGGAGGAAAGTGAATCAGTTGGAAACATACGATATCAGTATCTCTGAGAAATCTCTACTTCAACGCTTGACAAGTGTGATTGTGCCACTATGGCATGCATGGCATTTGGATATCCCAAGAAATTGGCCACCCCTATACCCCAAAGTTAAGTCAAGGCACAAGGGTAGATGAACAGTACAATTTGACTGTGAAGATTAGGTGAAAGGGACATTACACCAGATGCTTCAGAAAACAGTGACAGAGTCATCCTGGAATGCTAATTTGGAAGACATAATTATGAAGGTAACATCCTGACATTAGTATGTTGTGGAAATGTTAACGTATTTTATCAGTTGATTGGAGTTTAAGAATTTTCTACCCACACTCCACACTGCAATGGACTGTATAGGGTGTTACTAAACCTGACTTTGTAGACAAAGGCAGTCAATTGAGTGATGTGGCAATTCACTGCAGTTGTGCTTTAACTCTTTACCAACCAATGACGGCAAATGCCGTCATGACCCTTGTGAACTCTCCATAAGCTTATGGGAATTTATATGGGGTTTTTAATACTAGGCGTTATACTTTAGTACATGGTTTCTGCTTCTTTAAGCTATTTCTTAAGGTTGGTAAAGAGTTAACTGCAGTTGGCTCAGTAGCATACACTTCTAATGGAAAAGCTTACGTAGCTAATCATTTTTTTCAGGATGGATGCTATAAGCTGCTCTGATCCCACCAAAATATCATGCATTCCAGCCATTTTGCAATGCAGGAATACCGTAGCTACACAGCTCAAAAGGAGCCCAAACCCTTGAATTGTTAAGTTCTTTGATGTAGAAAGGGGAAGTATCATCCCTTGTTCTTTCATTTGCAAGTGAATGCACTGTTAATTGCGGACAGAGTATTATAGCCTTGTTTCCAGGGTAGGTGCTCTTGCATGTGGGGTGCCTTTCAACCACCAGCCACATTTTTAGCTGTAGTATGCAGTAAATATTATCTTAGCTGTTTGACATTATCAAGATCACACCCCTTCATAAAATCTCCATTGCAATTGAAAATACATAACAACAAGCAGCTTTTCACAAAATTGTAATTTACAAAGACATGAAGACAAGACAAAGGAAAGTATAAACCAAAGGAAAAGTAAACCATTATGATTTAGATAGAGATGGGGATTGGGTCCTATGAAATATATCTATGAGTGTGCTACTTCATTATTATACAGTTTTTCCCCCTAAGAGATACTTCACCTCCCTTAAACCTTCTGTGATCCTATAGTAATTACATCTCATAACAACTGTTTAATACCACCCGCAAGACTTAAGGTGATCAGTTTTAGCGTTTACGTCACTTGTGCTAAATGTTCCACAGAATGGACATGACCAGGTAGAATACGCAACAGGCGAGGGAACAGCTTGTTTTTCACCTTCAACAGAATTCTTTCCTTCTTTCACTTTTCTCCGTTCTTCCTCAGGCCTTATAGGAATATCTGTAGCATTGCTTTTAGTCAACGCCTCTTCTGCAGCATGTACCACAGGAGCTCCTGTTGGTGCAGATTGCTGCTCTTGGCTTTCGTCATGCTGTGTATCAGCTGGTAGATCAGTATGAGGCAACGTCACCAATGACTCCTGGTGGAATTAGAGAGCAAACTCACTGATGTAGACTACAAATCTACTGTGTATTGATATATCTATATCGCTACAGCAAAGAGAATGGTTGGACGTTATATTTTATCAACATATGCCCCTTTCCCGAATGCAGCTCACAAAGGTATAACCTAGCTAGAGATGACACATGTACTGTATGAATCACATATACTAAATGATAAGTGTTAAATGGTAGGTTGCTAGCCTCATTAGTACTAAGGCATTAAAAGTTCAGCAACACTGATGTGCATGCATGGGCACTCAGGTATATCCATACACTGAGATATCAGTGGGGTGTAACGTAATTGCTGAGCAGTAACAAGGCAGCTAAATCATGATGTTTAGTCAGCCCACAACCTAGGATTTCTCTACTTTCAGTTTCTGTGAGGAATTATGGCCGAAACAAAACTATAATATTATATATTTTATATGTACTTTTATGGGACCCCCTCTCCTTGGAGGCAAGTTATGTGTTCAAATCGGCGTCTCCAGCAGTTACATAGATGCCGTCTTCGAACTTGTGGTGCATGAAGAGCCAGCACAGTCTATCACATAGTTTTATCAAGGAAGACTTACTACAGATCCTAGGTTAGTAGAGCTTGTGTAGTCCACACATAAGCGGAGATATGAGCACTAGAAAGAGGTGACACAATTGAGTGATGCAAACGTGAGATTCAAGCAACACAGTCCGTTTCTCCACTCTCTCATAGTAGCCACGGCTGATTCTTGAAAATGTGTTGCAGATAGAGTACTGTCATCAATATCGCAAATACTAGTTGCTTTTCTGTAGCTTCCCTAACACATAGCTACATGTATGCATGTTGAATGGTTACTGGTTATTCTCGTCACTTGCTGGCTCACGAAATACCCCCTCTCTCACCATGCCCAAGTCTTGACATCTCTACTCACCTGCCATTCTTTACACTTGGCAGTGCAATTACCCCCAATACATGACTGTACATGAAATTTGTAACTAGATAGACATTGCGTTTACAGGTGTACAGGTTCACAATTATATCAGAGTTGCAATTGCATGCAGAATTAAAGATTAAATAAGTAAATACATGCTGGATTCATTTCTAAGCATGAATGCTAAAGAATGGCTAAAACCTACCGGGTTCGATGGATGTTCTGTGCTCTTTAGTAACACACACCGATAATTTTGAAGACATGTTGTTTGACCATGAGTTGCAGAGTTGATATCAGGCAGTGATGTTGAAGGTTTTAACATAGGTATCGGACTTCCCTATTATTAGAGACATATTAAACTTTTCAATGAGTGAGAAACTAACTGATCTCATCACTAAATAAAATCCATTAAAATACACACATGTACACTACAATCCTACCTCTGTGCGTGGTGCTTGTTGCTTGTTGACGAGTTTCTTTATCCTTCTGTGTAATTTCTCCATGGTGTCATACAATTTCTGTATAATATTATTGATTGTATCATTAAGATCAACCAGACACTGATTGCAGTGCATAAACATATCACTGACACTAAGGATAAATGGTATAATGAAATCTTTCCACAATCTATACCTGTATGCATTAGGAACAAGTGCTCATATCAACAACATCTGGACTAGGCAGGATTTACTAGGTGGTTGCATTCCACGTACATAATTAGACAGACAGCGTTTACATGACAACTATGTGATGTTCTCTTATCAGATTATAGCACACTAATAATTCATACCTAGACATAACTCATCCTTGTATACATGCTCAAAAATACTCTATATGGACCATTATGGCTAACATGGTACACCTAATACAGGGTTCAGAGTTAAATTGCTGAGTGGTCAAAAATTCACCTCATTTTCATCTTCTAGCTCCATGACTTTCTCTTCCAAGCCTGTATATTATATGCAGCATATATATGTTGAAAGAGACGGAGGCCCTTCAAACGATCTACAGCTATATTATATAAAACAGGTCATACCCGTTACCTTGTCTTGGCAGATATTACCGTTGTCTTGGTACATGCTGCCATGCATAGAACCGAGCTTTACATTTCAGCTGAGCATACACTGCATTCCGTCATAGATAGCCCACATCCTCTACTTCACCCATGCATGTACCAAGTAGGTTTGATCATAGCTGGCACGCTGTATTCATGTAGCTTCGTACCCAGGCCTCCTCTCGCAGCTTTTTTCGACGGCTGCGAAAAAAGCTGCGAAAGAAGGCCTGGGTATGAGGCTAGTATTCATGCCCCCATTCATAGAGCTTGCCACCCATGATCAAACCTAAAATAGTTCTCATGAAAGAATATGATATGAAGGGCTCAGAACCAGAGTGATCTAACCCACAAATATAGTATTGAATTTGCAACCCCCTAAACTTGAGAATACTCTTAAAATTTTATTGTGTTTCAGGAGCTGTAAATTTATGAATTTGGAATTTTTATCTATATGCTCATATGGTATGCATATTTTTTTACTCCATTTTTTGTGCAGTTTATGCAATTTCCAGTACCTGATGAGTTAGCCTAATATGGTTCTGAGCCCTTGATATAGAAGATAGCTATTATGTATTATGTATATTGTATACTTTCAAATTTTAAGGGACCCACAGCAAATAAAATATTTGAAGAGTGCTCTATATGGGTATAAGTCGTGTGTTAGCTGGCTACGTAAATCGAAAATCACGAAACTTTATGCTGACTGTCAATATCGGTAGCTAATCTGCAGAAATTTTACCGAAAGCAACCAACTATACAGAAAGGAAAGGCTAGACTACAGCATAAAAATGTCGATCTCAGCGGAAATTGTAGGCTAGCAAAGTTTGAGCCAGGTTCATGCTGCTTATAAATGTAGCTTAGTTTAGACTCTTACCGTACAGAAGTGCTTTAACTTGCCTGTTGAGATCCTATTGCTGCTTGCATTACAGTGGTTGGGATGCAGGAGAAATCGACAAACAGGAATAGGCCTAGGTCTGTCAACTCTCTGCAAATAATACCACAACTGAGACTCACTATTTCTTACACCACTGTTAAATTTGACACTGCAATTATTTATGGGTGGGTCTGTGGTAATAATAGACTTCTCCAGGACATATACAGGAGTATCAAAATGGGAGCAAGAAATAAAGGCTATGACATTAGTACGTACACTTCCATGTTCTCTTTCGCTTCCATATCTGTTTCTATCTTTGGTGTTTTCTACTTAAGTATATTATTTTGCTGGAGATGCAAATTATGAATACTCTAATCTGATTCACTGTTTAGGAGCACATAACAAAAGTGGAGATGATGCTTCTTACAATTATGCTCCTGCTCTGTATAAATAACATGCATAATAACTAGCAGGATACCAATTTTTAAAATGCTGTATATCTGAAGTAAGCCACAAACGGAACTTGAACAGAAGATATGCCCATGTAGACCACAAATGGGTCAAATATCGCTGCTGGTCAAAAATTAATAATCTACGCAGTCCCATGCATGTAAATGCTGCTACGTACATGTATAATGGCATTGCATCAGTGGTAGAACTCGTCATACCTTTGCTTCCATTTGAAGGAACCTTCTTTTTTAGCTTTTCATTAGCTTTCTTGAGTTCCCTCTGTAGTTTTTCAGTCTCCTCCTCTGACATTGCAAGCTTATCATGTGCTCTTTCCATTTCCCGGATTAGGTTTTTCTTGTGTTTGCTAAGTTCTGCAACCTGTTGTCAATATATTTATATAAGTTACTTGTTAAGGTCTCATTAAATTCACATGACAAAGTAAACTGATTTAGGCTTGTAACTAGAAGTTTACTATTGACTTTCTAAAATAAGGTAATTAAGCGATACTATTTTGTAGTCTGTATTGACTCTGAGATGCCCTGAAGGTAAGTTGTACAATCAGGTACGGCTGTCCTCTTTGAAAGAAGCCGAGATTAGTTAAATAGTTAATAGTTAATCTAGAAGCCGAGCCCTTCAAACATCAGTACTGCTACAAAAATTACTTTTCTCTAGCTGAGGACCTTTACTTATCATGTGAATAGCCAATCACTAAGTATTAAACATCAATCTCCTCTGCAGCCAACCGAACAGATGTAGAGAAAAACATTAGACATAGTATTAATCAGGTGACTGTTTGGTAGTTGGCGGTGTGAACTACCCACAGTATTCTAGTTCCTATTACTATGATACCCAATAGATGTAGGTGCATGTGTTTAACAATCACCAACATGTAAAAACCCCATTTTTTGTCAGCTATGCTGGTATGCACTGGCTAAACTCCTAACTACATATTCAGATTCATCTGAAATTCAGTTTTCCAAACTCATGACAACCTAATTGCAGCGATAGATAGACAGACATGTATATAGACAGACAGACAGACAGACTGTGAGCAAGCAGTAAGATAGAGAAAAGTGGACAAAATTCATACCTGGGTCTTAAGCAAATCCACTTCTTTCCTGTATTGGTTGACCTGTGACAAATTTGCCACATTGTCCTCACGGGCTACCAGTATTTCCTTCATTGCACTCTTTAGCTCTTTCTCCGTCCTCTGGTTTAGTACTTCCACCTCTGCTAGCCTCTGTTTGTGGCCACTGCAATCACGGTTCACTAGCTCTAGTTCTCTTTGGGCTGCTTCAAGTTTGCCCTTGAGCTCAACATGGAGATCTTCCATCTTAGCTTTCTGTTGTTGCATAGCAGCTAAATCTTCCGTGTAGGCTTTGGTCTGTATAGTTAAAAAAAATAACCAAAGAGTTACTAATGTAGTCTTGTTTTCAGGGAAGGAAGGTATCAGAGCTAGCGTCGTACCCAGGCCTACCCTCACAGCTTGGTATTAGGCTACTCAGAGAAACCTGAATCCTTTTTTTTTCATAACTGATTATCAAGAAGAGCAATTTAATCTGCAATCTACATAATACATCGTATAAACAGCCTATACTAATGTATGTCAAGCACTTTCAGAGCTTCGTCCAAACGCATAGTGTGTATGCCCCACTAAACTGCCTAGCCTTATCCTGATGTTCCCATGTGACTGTAAAACAACTTTGGGGGTTTTTGGAGACAAGGTTATTCAGTAGTCATTAATTAAGGGACTACATGTACCAACTGTCCTGCTGTGCACATGTAAAAACTAGCTTACTTCAGACTTTCTCATTTCCACCTCCTTATTCATTTGCTCTGATTTGGTAGCCTGTTCTGCCATGAACTCTCCCCATTCGCCTTCCTTAGCCAGCAATGACAGCTCAAGTTTGCTATACTTTTCTTCTTCGGTAAGTAACTGCAGCTTAAGGGCCTCTTGTTCGGTTTGTATCCCAGATAGGGTAGTTTCAACTTTACAAATTTCCTATATCATAAAATAGAAACTCATAAAGTGCCATACACAGTCATCAATATTATTGTCATGTCAATAGCTACTGCAAAACTGTAAAGAATGAGTTTTATATATGCAAATAATCAGAGGTGGAAGGAAAACATTGAGAGAATAAAAAAAACTCCAAAAGAATCAGAGCCCAGCTGGGGATTGAACCCAGGGCTGACTTATTAATCGGATGCTCTTACCTACTGAGCTACTGGAGCTCCTGAGCAGAGGAGCAGTAGGCAAGCTTAATATAGCTACTAAACAAGCTAGTAGAGTAAGTCATCGAGTATCGAACACCATGTATGATCGGACACTCCTACACAGAAACAAAGCCTCGAAGACATTCCAATATACTGCAGAAATGGAGCGTCAGTCCATTATACCTTACACCCCAAAACGTCTGAGTATCAAAACACAATAAATGATAGTCCGAACTTACCTCATACATATTCAGAATATTCTCAAATTTCCTGGGATAATTTTTACTAAGCTCTTTTAGAACACTGGTTATTTCATTCATAGTGGGCCTCTTTTTTGGGTTGTCCTGGAGACACCTGATAACTAGCGGGTAGAGACAATGAGCTTCTCCCATTTTTTTAAGACCACTTCTTCTCTTTGTGATGTGTTGTTTCCCTTTTTCAAACTTGTCTGTTTCAAACGGCATTGGAAACTCATGGTTGACAGTGTGGAGGATTAGTGTTCCAAATGAAAAGCCATCCAGTTTGGTGGTGTACGAAGGCTTCTCGACTAGAGCCTCTGGAGGCATAACTCCTGGTGTACCGGGACACATGGTACGAATGACTTCACTCAGTGGGTGTGCATCGAGAATCTTCGACACACCAAGATCGGCGAGTTTTGCTGTCATATCAGTCGTCAAGAGAACATTGCTGGCTTTGAGGTCACGATGGATGATTGGTGGGGTCTGTGAGTGGAGATAAAGTAGGCCATAGGCTGCGTCAAGTAAAATGGATAGCTGGCAGGGTAGGGGAATGGATGTGTGGACTGTTAAACACTTCTCCAGGTCCATGTAAAGCCCTTCCATCAGGAGGGTCAAATCATTTTCACTTTCGCCACGATGAACACCTATGAACTGCACTATATTTGGATGCCTCAGCCGGCTCAGAAAGATGCATTCTTCGCGGAATCTACCCAAAACAGAGCTTCTTTCCTCAGGTCTGACACTCTGTGGTCCTACTAGAATATCGTGCAGCCGCTTTGCGATGCAGGGAAAGCCGTTCACAATCACTTGGTACACAGATCCAAAAGAGCCAGCACCTTTGGGCTCCCACGAATCGAGTCCTTCGAATTTTTCGATGTAGAATGGGGCGAGGTAATCCCTCTGACTCCCGCTATCGGCAGCCATTTTGCCCTAGGCCCTTGAGGGATGGGCACACGAAGCTAGAAGAGGGCGGGGCTCGTTCGTGCACGTGATATTGCGGGTCTGGACATGTGATCGCGAGAACAGCTGGCGCGTGACTGCTTGGCTGAGTATATAGTTATATTGTGGCTCTATTAACATTACAGTCTTGGCGGGTGATGATATAGTATAGTAGCTAGCTCAAACATTAGCATCATCACACAAAGTAATTGCCCTATTTTCTTAATTTTGGTTGAAGTATCTGAAACTAAGCCCAAGCCCTGCCGTCACCTGAGTCAGTACAAATCTCTGCAGCAACTCCAGGTAACCTGGTTAGTTGCAGAACTATAATTTACGTAATGATTTTCTTATGACAATAACCTGTTTACTGATCTAGCCAGCTGATGGATACATCGAGAACACTACAACCATCAACCCAGTCTACTGCATCTCTCCCACCTTACTCACCACCAAAATATACGCCACATCCAGCGTGTTACCCATCATATCAACAACCTTACTATCAAGCAGCCTTATAGATAGGCCTTGGCGAATCATGCCAGCATAATTTTAGGGATAATGCGCATAATACAGTGCCGTCAGTAAGCATAATAGTTCAGCTTGCTAAGAATGCTACAGGTACTGACCCCTTTCAGCCTCTGGCCTGGAACAGTGTCAGATACTTCAGGCTCACCACTAAGCTGACTACTTGCAATATCTCCTTCACTAGAACTGCAGCTAGCAGCCATAAGCCTATAACAAATATTAGTCAAAACATGTGCTTGATTTCCATTATGCAAGTGAGCATAATGTGGGCATATTACAGTACATACAGGAAGCATAATCATTGCATTTCCAGGAGCTGGAGGTTTTGAGCATAATTTGCCAAACAGACCTGCATACCATCAGCAGCCATACTATAGACCACCTACCGGTATGCCGATGCAGCAGCAGACGATTCAGGTGCAGACTGAGATGGGCATGCTGACTGTCGGTGCTCAACAAGGTGCTGGTACAGTGCAGTCTTCATTCGTGCAGTTGGGTTCAGCCACAGTTTGTGCTGCACCAAATCCGCAAGAGTAGGCAGTGGAGATTGTGTAGCTAGAAGACGAATTTCAGACGAGACTCTAGTAGCTACCACTGCTAGACTGATGAAGGTTCAATCCACAAAATAATGTCTTAAGCACCAGCATTTTTTACTAACCACTAACCACAATTACAATCATATAGCTAGCTAGCTACTTTGTAGTGTAGGTAGTTACTTCATCTACATGTACTTATATAGCTCATCATGATCAATATATGGTATAATATAATGATATTATATAATTGCCAATTCAACAATCATTCACATATTTTAAATCCTCTGACTGAACTTGTTGAACCAATCACTGACTTTATTAAGCCAACGAGAGGGACATTTCACCACGGCAGCTTTGAACTACATGGTCAGAGTAAAACAATAATGAGGAATCAAATGTAACAGATTGTTAACATTTCTAGTGCCCAAGGCTCACAATAGCTAGCTAGTTCTTACTGTGCACATCACGAGGACAACAAATAATGCAGACAGATTGCTATCACTGACCAATGGTAATTCCTCCAAGATGTCACTGATTGAATAAACACTTGCCATGGCCTTCAGATTTTGAGGGCTGAGCAGGATCTTTCGGCAGAAGCTGCTCTCCACGATGACATCTGGCAATACTTCATCAACAAACTTGTCAATCTCCTCACAAGTTCCCGTTTCTTGGTACACGTCACTCGTTAGTATTTCCAGCATCAGGTGGGAGTTAGCATCCTCAACAAACTGCCTGCCCTATATAATGGTATACACATAGCTACCATACTTTTGCTAGCATCACAGGTGCATATGTGTGTGTGCATCATAGCTGTTGCACATGCCATGACTGATGAGAGATCTTCCCATCATTGCCTAGTGCCTTAGTGCAAGGCAAACAGTAGCCTCAGTCACAGTCTCCACTCCCAGTTGTTTTTTTTGCATGTAGTAAAAATGGCGCCTTTTTTACTAGCTACATGCATGCTGGGAGTGGAGACTGGGAACGAGGCTAGGCAAACAGTATTCGCTGGATCTCAGTTGTAGCATTTGTATGTATACATGCAAGTACACTGACAAGTGTAGAAGGCACAAGGGAGTGTATGTGAATACCTGCATGCTAGCCATGATGGAATAGTTAGGGAGAAGCAAAAATTTACTGATCCTTGTGAGATATCGTAATTAGAAATGAATTTCCTACTTTAATACATTGTTGTAAACTGGTGTCAACTTTTGTACGTACGTCTCACTGAAATATAATAATTATTAATGATTATAGCGCTCCCTAAGTCTCCCATATTATATTTTATAGCTAATTACCTTGTTATTGAAGTCTTTGAGGCGCATGTGATACTTATTACAGATATCATAGCCGTGACTGACTGCATAACCACCAGGCCCACAGGGGATTCTCTTCTCCAAGCATTCCAAGAAGAAGCGACAGTCCCCATCCTCTGCCAAATCATGGCATCTGCTCATGTCCAGCTCTTCAGCTTTAGTTCCTGCAAGAAATAGTATAGCTAAGCCACTAACACATATACTATTAGGCAGAGGTGGTAAGTACTTAGCTAATGGTTGGGAAATTCACTCAACGTATAGATGCTTCCATGCATTTCTAGAGGTACAGTTAGTCAAACATGCAGGTTGTTTTCCTAGATTGGTACTCCACTGGCCTATTATAGGAATGGATGAATAAAAGAACATACGATATTTGAAGTGGTTCTTACCATCTCCTCTACTGACACCAGCGAAAATGGAGGCAAAGACAAGGACTAAAATTGTAGTCCTTCCTAGCAACATCATTACTTGGTACAAACTTCTTTTTCACACAGGCACAGCTCCAAGTATATCCATGGGATCTCAACCTTTATATATTGTTTGCATTACGCCAACACATCCTGGGTGTACCTGTCCTGTGTGCAGAGCCACCCATGCACTGTTTGGTTTACTTTACAGTGAGATGTGCATGTACTGTTTATGTTTTCATGGAAACATAAACAGTACATTTTAGAATCCTTGTAGTAATTTGGTGTTTGATCATTTCCTTGTAGTAGTTAATTTAGCTTTATTTTGGTTGTGATCCTAACCAAACTAAAGCCAAATTACTGCACGGAAACCAAAAAACAAACTTTTAAAGTGTGACATCTAATTATATAATATCTGTTCCATTCTAGTCAAACTGCTTTCCTTATGTAATTGCATGTCAACTAGGTAAATGATATTTAGTGATCAGTCTGACCTTACAAAATGTTTGTTTATGCAGTTGCATAACTTATAGAGTGATCCAATTCCCTGGTGAGATATTTATACCATTTCTTAAGTTCTTATTTACATGAGTCTTCCGGGTATTCGTGCGGATCATATACGCTAGCTCAGAAGCGGACCACCGCTCTCAAGATTATTGCCTCGCTACAATTTACACTTGGCAATAATACACGTAAGTTGCTTGATCTACAATTTTACCCCACACTACTCAGGTATTGTTTAGAAAGTACATGGCAGGTTATTCAATTTATCAGGCAACTTGATCATGATTAGGAGAGAGATTGTTTGCATCAGGACTTAGGTTGGAAAAAAGAACAACAACAAACAAACAAACAGCCTGCAGCATTCGGCTGTGCATGCCTTCCACTGTAAGCAACATTTCATAATCAGTGCATGGCCTCAACTATTCCTTTATCAGTTAACACGTGGTAGGTTACGTCAGTATGGCACGCATGTACCAGCATTTAGTGTTGCTTAGTTGATAGTATTATTATGTCTTTATGTTGATACTTAAATGATTAAAGGTAACCAATAATTTTAAAGTGCCAGATTATCATAAAACTACCCTTAGAGCATCTAGCTATATAATTCTTTTATGTTTTAAAGTTGTTTTGCACCGCGTGGCGCCGTTTTGTTTTGCATAGGAAGTGACGTAACACTTTCGGCCGCATGGAGCGAGATTCCAAAATCGCTAACTCTAGTTAATACCAGAATAGGCAGACCTCTCCAGAGGCTGCGAATCAGATGATTATATTTCCACGCAAATCAAGGAAGAAATTTTATGGTTGTTTTCTCGCTATCAGAAAGGGCTTCCAGCATCTCTACGCATTTCACATTCACTGTGTTTTTACTCTGCTCTTAGCTACATTCTAGCTAGAATCTAGACAGTCTCCCCTGTGCATTATTAATGTGTTATGCAGGCAAAGGCCTAGTGTCAACGCTTGAAGTTTGAAGAGTATAGTCATAAAGTTAAATTCAGAAATTAAATACCATCCAAACTTAGAAATTACCCCACCTTACGTTAGTGGTAAAATGTGCAAGCGTACAATGTAGGCCAAACTTAATTTCTAACTCTTTGACACAGTGATTCCTCATGCTGTACTAGTCATGTAAATTCAGCTGTTATGCCTAAGGCCTGGCTGTGAATATTATGACTTTTTTTAGCAGGTGATAGGGTTCCTAGAGTATGCCCCCCCCCCCACCCACCCACCCTCCTCCCTGCCGCAGCTTAAGCGCGAGGCGCGCGCGCGCTCAATATTTGCAATGTGTTGGTCGCGTGATCCAAGGTCACGAGTCTAGAGCTCTAGTCTCGTGACCAGACCTTGGCTCCTCCCCCTCGCGTAGGCTGACCCTTGTCCTATCTACATGTACATGTAGTGTCCTCTTCGCGTCGCGATGGCATACCAGCGTGTAAGTGACTGTGTGGGACTACCGCTAACATGCTGCACTAAGGAGGCTGTGGAGTTGTACAACAAAGGACTCTTTGCATACCTCAGCCAGTGTGAGAGCCCGACGCCTTACGTCAGCGAGGCTCTTCGACTCGACCCCACTCTGATTCTGGGACATTGTTTCATGGTGAGTTGATGAAGGGGGGGAGGGTTATTAACCACACCTTTAGCGTAGATACAAGACAGTTTTGGGTGCTGAGCCACAGTGAGGTAATGTGCCGATAGAGTGGAGTAGCAGATGAGCATATCGCAGGGTTGGTGGAAGCATTTTTGGCCTCACAGAGGCCTTGCAGTGGACATGAACATGGCAAAAAATCTTTCTAATTTTTCCAGCACTCCGGAAGACGCTGTCGTGGCATCTCGCTACCCAATACTAGTCTCATCATGCCAATTAGCTCTGCCTCAGCTTCTGCTTTTTAGTATGCCAAACATGGGAATTTAGTACTGAATGAGACAGTAAGCACAATGTCATGGAATTAGTATCCATGTGTCCATGCACTACGTAGTATGGCCACTCTAAATTAATTTTCCCTGAGAGAATGGCTTCTTATGCAGGCTGGGCCTTACCATTAACTTATTTAGTGATATGTAATACAGTAGTGACCTGCATCTTGTAATTATTAACACCACCTATATTAATATGCTTGGCTCCTCACTTTCCGTATTCCAGGTTGAAACTGGGAAGTAATTTATTCCATGGTGGTGTGGATCTGTTCCACATTAAGGTTGCGGGCTTAAACGTATTGATTGCCCTAATTATGTCACATGCGTGACTCAGTGCCTTCATGCATCACAAAATGCTTCCTTAAAATTGCTACCAATGTAGCATTTGGACTTACCAAATTAAGGAAGCATCGGATTCTTGACTGTGTGTTGCAAAATTATCTACTATAGCAGTCCAAGGCAAAAAGGGGACTGCAGATTGGGAATATTGCAGGGTCTTCAAGATAGTCTCATACCCAGGCCTCCTCCCGCGAATTTTTTTGCAGCCATGGAAAAAAAAAGGCGGCAGGAAAAGCTGTGAGGGGAGGCCCTGGTACAAGACTATTGATCATTCTGTACAAAGTACGTTTTGATACGGCACCGCTGTAAATGTAGTGCTTGTGTTCTAGCAGTGAAGAAAGATTGCCCTATGAATGTCTCCAGAAGGAAGATCCTCATAGCCTCCACTTAAGGTGACTGTACCAGGATCACAAAGGAGCATTAAACTAGTGTTTCCTCCTGTTATCGAATGGCACCTACAAGAAAACTCCATATATGGAATACCTGCTGGTTATGCGTGCTATGCTCTTACCAGTAGTTCTATATAGTGCTTACATAGCACTTATCATATAAGGAGTTTCGTGCAAGTGCCATTCGACAACAGCTGGAATCAGCATACATACACAAGTTTAACGCTCCTTCCCTTTGTGTTATGGGCTCCTGCTGTACATAGCCAGGGGTGTAGGAGTGCTTCCACGGGTGGTCTGGCTCAGAAGTGTTGGGCTGTGGAAAATTTTGTTCATTAAGCTTTTTAAAGGGGTTAGGAATCGCTCTCATGGGGTCTTTGCAAGTCAGTAATGGAGTTGCTCTTGGTAGGTCGTGCATGCAGAAGTAGGCCTATGGGAAGCCTGGGGACGAGGCTACGTGTGAGCGGATCCCCCAATGGCCATGCCGCCCTAGGCCCTGTGACGATCATCGTACGCTGATGTAACCTCATACCTTCAACTCATCCTTAGTTCGTTCATCCATATGGTTCGTCGAAGCTGCGATAGTGGAAGAGAAAGCCTAGATACGGAGCTAGCGTTGAGCACTTCTTGCGTACGTTCGATTGCGAGTTGGCCAAAAAAAATATACCAGCGTTGAAAAGTGGTCCGGCTAAAACTGGACCAGCCAGACCGCGTGCTACACCTACATGTATGATAGCTCTAGTAGTGTACTCACTGCCAAAGTATATTTACAACAGCAATCAATATAAGGCTACAGTCAGCGTTCGTATACCTGCTTCCACCATGCATTGTCTACACTGTCGCTGTAGCTTTAGCATCTACCTTGAAGCAAGGAAACAGTGAGCATTAAGTCTTTTGAACTTGCAAAACTCATAGAGACCTGTACCTGCATGCTGCTTGATAGTTTTTATCATTCGATAATGCATGATTCTTGAAAGATGTCGCAAAACTCTGATAGTTAGTAGGTTGTAACATGCAATGGTAGATGGTACAGTGTCAATGGGCCAGTGCCTATGATTTTTCAGGTTGCAAATGAATACACTGTTTTTTCTTCATTTTGTAGGGCAATATCTGGCTGTCTGAGCTGAGACTTCCAAATGGACCAGAAGGTAAAAAAAAGTAGAAATGACAAATCATGTGTGTAGATATATTGATATTATTTCCACATTGTATTTACGTATATCCTTAACTATTTAACTGCTGCATTAAAAGTCTGGCTATTTTAAAGCTTTTTAGACACAGTTTCAAGGCTCTGATCTTAGCTAGACACAGAAAAACAGCTCTCTGACCATCCAAGGCTGCTACTCCATGCTAAGGACTCCTACACACGGCTGGCCACGCCCACTTGACACATGGCCGGAGTGAGACAATACCCAGAGCACGGCTACACACAATTCACCCCACAAATGGCACTTTTGGACCCAGAAAAGTCAGAAAACCGCCCAAAATAACTGAAAATGACAAAAACAAGCAAACCTGCTATGAAAATCAACTGCCATCTTTAGAGTGACCATTTCAGCAGGGATTGATTGACCCCACCACCTACCTACCTTTTTTTGGCTCACACCAAAAAAACAACACAATATATAGCGGGCAGGAAATAATCATTAATACGCAAGAACGAGTAAATAGTATAGCTAAATGATTAAAATAATGCTTATAACCTCTACCAACTAATAGTCTGTATTCCAATTTTCCCATTCATAGTTTCCCCTCACCTGGAAGCTGCTAAGTTGGTTGACACTAGCATACTCACTGAGAGGGAGAGGATCCATCTGAGAGCATTCCTTTCCAACTGTTCAGGCAACTCTCCCCAGGCAGCTGAATACTGGGCAACCATCTTGCTTGACTACCCTCATGGTATTATGTATTATTGTATACAAATTTCTGAGATCTATAGTATAGGATGTACATGTACCTAAGCTCTTTTAATAGTGGAAGTGACACAATGGATTCAGGCTGGTGTCCTTACCTCAAAAAGGTAGTGCCAAGTGCCATGTATATGTATAATGCCATGCTTATAAAAGCGGCATGTATAATAAGAAAGGAAACTTATGTAAGGAACATCTAGATAATCATCTGCCATTTTGACAAGTGTACTGTGCATAGTATGTTAGAGTAAGGCTTACCAAAATGCTGATAAATGACAAGATTTACTTCGAATGCCTGTAGACTGTAGCTGTTGATTTCATTCCCATGTAATCGTAGTCTTTATGTTTGTATTTGTTTTTCAGACATACTTGCCATCCGTCTTATGCTAATGGCTTACAATGGTTCTGGAGATTTTGTAAAGATGAGGGATTGTCTTGCTCACATACTGCCACATTGGAAGCAAGAAGAGGCATATTTCCCTCACATCTTAGGACAGTGAGCTCCCCTCTTTTGAACATCCGTTTTGTACTGTGTTTGCATGGCTATAATAATGTCTACTGTACATTTCCTTCTCTATGTCCCACCTTTCTTAGCTATGCCTTCTGCCAAGAGGAGAATAACTGCATTAGTTATGCAGAAGAGTTGGCAAGAAAAGCCCTGGCAATTGAGTCAAAGGTTCCCTGGGCCATGCATGCTATGGGTAAGTTTCCATACTCCTTCATGGCCAAGGGTAAACTCCAGATCGAAGTTGTCTTTGCCGAGTTGAAATTTTACCAACTAACCCTGAGACTAGCTTGCAGTGGTTTAATAAAATGTACCATTGCATTAGATAATTAATTGTTTGGTTATTTACGCACTTGGCCAGCTTGGCGGTCTAGCACACATAATTTACATAGGCAGGGTCATTGGAACTGGGGAGAAGGCTATGCTAGTACATGGCATGGGCAGAAAACCTTATGGGCTTCCTTGTAACTGTTACTGGGGCTACATGATCTATTTAGTACTAAGAAAGCACTTGGTTTGGTAGAATTCTTCAAAGTTATTCCAGATTGTGCATGTACATGTGACTTTACCCATGTAGGTCATGTTTTGGAAGAGGCATGGGATGCAGAGGAGAGTGTGGAGTTTCTCACATCTACAAGGAAAGACTGGGCTGATACTGCAATAGGGGGACACATAACGTGGCACCTTACTCTCCGCTATCTAGGTGAGCTATGTATAAAACAGTGAGTATCAGCAAGTATACTGTTGTCGTATATTCACTTATCCTAATTGCGATTGCTGGCATGGGATTTCTATAACCCTAACCACCTTAGCGTTGCATTGACAAGTATTCATTACAACGTCACCAACCAGAATTTGAAAGTACCACATACCAGTGAGGTTTTTGGTCTGAAAGTAATTTCACTATCAAGCAGCTGCCAACCCACACCAGGTTGTATATCCGTCCAGTATAGCTGATGCCAGCGATATATTAATATCTGATTTTTGCTTTTGTTATACCGTTTAAATGGTGACTGTAGCTTCTCAGATTGAATTTTGTCTAGAAACGTGTTTTAAAACTACCCTTGATTCACTAGAACTAGTTCCAATGGGTATGACACGGGTAAGAGAACTTACATTTATACTACAGAAGTCTAGTCTGAAAAGCTCTTTGCCCTTACCGTCATGAATGCCAATGGTTTTCAGATGAAATGGAACCGGTTTGACTCCAGTTGGTGGTAATTAGAAGCTGTATAATAATTGCTGCAGTTGTTGTTTTTTGACATGGTTGGGTATAATTTCAGAGCTATATACTTTAGAAAATAGGGGGCTCTGCATATTTCTAAAAGTTAATAATTAAGGCGTAATCACCCAACAATTGTGAGTTCGTGCAATGGATAGCCCAGAACCTTAAAGATTTCCCACCCTGTGTGCAGATTCAGGGACGCAGTGGATATATGGGATTGCTCTACTGCCCATGCTTTGAAACTTCCACACACATGCAGATCTGGGAGATATTAATTCTGTTGTCCGGGAGTATGATACAGTATTGGTGAAAAGAGCAGTACCCAATAATTATCTTGGGCTACGTGATGCTACTTCATTGCTATGGAGGCTGAACCTACTGGGAGTCGACACTGGAGGGAGATGGAAGCAAGTGGTGGAGAGCTGCAGTGAACACATCCAACAACCTACCACATCTTGGTCAGTAGCAGTGAGATCTCTGTGGAAACATAACTTTCTCTGTCATAATACATGCAGTTAGTTTAATAATAGTTAAACTGAGTTAACCCACAAAGGACAATTGTAGGTACCTAGTAGATACTGTATTATGCATGTGCAGTTATCCCCCAATTGGTGCCCAAGTCTGTTTATGGATTCAGCTAGCGATCATGCCTCTGCTCTCCTTCAACTCACCATTCCAAGTCCAAGCCATTTCACTCAAATATCGAGAACTTGGTCGGGATACTCCATATCATGCATGCAGAGACCAGAAAATGGCCAATATGTCGAGCTTGGTCCTATAGTAGCTCAGTCGCTGCAACATGCAGACCAGTATATACCTTCCATCCTCATATCTTTGACAGGTCAACCTGACGGGAAAGGGGTCGGCTGCCACATGTTGGCCGCTTGGCATGGTACTACCCTCCCCTTTCCTTTTAGCTCTTAAACCACTGTGCACATGCTGCCTGGGGGTAGGGGCAGGATTCGGCAGGGGCAGGATTCAGCAGTGGCATGCCAGCTTGAAATTCGCACCCAGTATCCCAATGGGGAGCTGTTGGGTGGCAGAGAAGAGGCTGTCCTAAGCAGTGTTAACTATTATTGTTCAGCTATAGATTTTGAAGAAGCTGCTTATTGTAATACTACTCATTTATGGTGTATCAATGATCAAAACTTCTGAAATGGGGGCATAGTGACTCCGCTGTTTTCTTAGGGTTGATGTTCATCTCATGATGTCACTGGCCCATGGGAAGGTAACGGAGTCCACGGCTCGCCTTGTTCTTGCTGAGCAACTGATAAAGGTAGCATTTCTTGACTACAGCATTAACACAATCATGTACTATTCCTTTAGGAAATTGTTGCCATATATTATTATAATGGCTAGGAAATCTATATGTTGGACAATGCATTCCACTTTACACATACATGACATGTACAACCACACTGCAGGCAGTAGTATTATTGATGTGATACCTAAGATTATTTCTTGGGCAATAGGCAATGAAGGAATATGCTGAATCTAATGTATCTGTTCATTGCAAGATAACAGACACTGTGAGTTAATTTCTGTGTATCCACAAGATAGGGGTACTCTTATTAATATCCCATCACCTGTTTGTCATTGCAGCTATATTCTATTGCTTATACTAGTACATCTCCAGAATAAAGATACACTGAGCATGAATCTGACAATGAAACTCAAATTATATGCCCATGCTATATTAACATACAACTGGTGGTGTAAATTTAATTGCTATCCCTTGTTGGCTATAAGATCTACTTGCACTGTGGAAAGGTGACATGTTCTATTCCGAATGATATTGAGGGGTTAATGTGAATATTAAATATTTGATGATGTTGGGACTTCAATTTCACAGCTGGGTATTCCAGTATGCAATGCACTGCTAGCATATGGAAAAGAGCAATACAGTGAAGTGAGTCAATAACTCCTTTTGGTGGGATATGGCTACATTGCTGCCATGTACTTTACTTACAGTTACTGTTACAGTAGTGATTATGGCTTCCATACAGAAACTAGGCCTTATGCTTTGATTTACCTCTAGTACGTAGACCTAATGCAGTTGCATAAGAAGGATCAAATGTACATCTGTAACTATCTCATAGACATTGTGATAGTGCTTACTTGAGGCATTTTGCTATTTCTTTGCAGGTAGTAGGTCTTCTGCTGCCACTACGCTATGATATACGGAGAATGGGAGGCAGCTGGGCTCAGCGGCAAGTGTTCAGTTTAACCCTCATTCAAGCAGCCATCAAATCCAACCAGCACTCATTAGCCCTTGCACTAGTGGCAGAACTCAAGGTAACTCCGTATTTGTAGCCTTTCCCCCTTGCTTTGGTATGACACTATACTAAATACCCTCTTTCTCTTACTGTAGGCCCAGAAACCCAAGAACAAGCAACTTTTCAAGCTTTTTCAGGAGCTCAAGCAGCATGTGACTGTCAAAAGAAGAGATAAAGCAAATTTGAGTAGAGAATTGATTCCTTACTGACTGTGTGTGCATAGCTAATTCAGTCATGCAGATGTGTACAGATGGTGTACAATTTAGTCCTATAATCTCAGTTTTTATTAATGAGGTGACTGGCCATGAGGCTGAAAGCTTATATACAATTTGCGGGCCTGCATGTGAATAGTCAATGTTATAAGCACCACAACAGTAATATATAACATCTATCTTCAATGGCAGGCAAATTTAACAATTAACATAATTGCGCAGCTGTTTATTTTAATATTAAGCGCAATATTATAGTGCTGCATGATTTATTAAAATGGCGCCAGTAAATATGCGAATAGCACATTAAAATCTCTGTATAAAATAATACATACATGCACATTAGATCCGTTTTTATCATCCTGTGTGCAGTACCCTTGTGATTCACCTTGGTTATCAGTCTATTGTTTTTGCATGACTACTTTCTCGATCACTACCAGTCCAAGTCTACGCACACCTACATTATACAGTAGAAGCCCCATACCACCAATCACTAATTACAATCACAAAAAAACATTTTCAAAAAATGAAAAGACATATTATAGGGATGGAATCCCCAAAAAGCAAGATAGGAACGAACGACACCACAGTACCATTACAGATTCCCATCCCTATATCTTTTGACATTTTTCCAACCAGGTCTAGATCTTATGCTTGTTACATATCATGAAATGACAGAATGTTAGACAGTGATGTATACATCCTGTAGCAGGTTTTTGAAAGCACTCTTGTATAATTATAATCTTAACCGCACATTATGCTGTTGGTTGAAGATATAGTACAATGTGTGGCTCAACAACCTACTGAGATTCACCACAAGGGCTTGTCCATATACTATAGTCTCACACATGCATGCCCCCATTGGAAAATTCATGGAGCAAGACTTGCACTGGTACAGTATATAGTCCCTAACTATAGATCAAGTGGATTATTATTTCATTGCAAACTGATTGGAAGTGGAACCTGGGAATTAGGTGAATTAAGAAATAAATCACTATATAGCTAACAGAAATATTATTATACCTTGCACATGTACAACTGTAAATATATGTACAACACAATCCTGTCACAGACAGTATGTTGCTCATAAGAAATAAAATACTTTTTAATTCTTTCTTAAAGGTACAGGTGGTGGAGTCTCTTGGCTCGGTGAAAGCTGTGGTGGCCGTTGTCGGGGTAGGGGCCTGCAGGAAAGCAGAGGCATATGAAGCAGTTTCAGTGGACTACATGGTGTATTACCGTAATCTCAGCCCCTTGGGCAATGAATTTAAGTGGCTCCTCAAAAAAGGGAATAAGCTTATTTTCGAGTGTTTTGATATTCCACTTAAACACTGGCACACCCACTGCAAATGTTGTAGCGCTGCAACTGTATGTACTGGAACAGTACAACTTGACAGCAGGAATTTTGCAGCTGCTTCCATCTGTAGTATGCTAAGCCATCTATACACAAATGATTATTAAAACGTTCATTGGCTGTGACCAGCCTTCATATGTTAGCCCCACCCCTTTCAGTGAACGTCTTTGAGAGCCTACTCCAGTGCTTTCCTGTTTGCTGATACAACATAAACATACTTTGAAGCAATAACGACCCTACACAATAATGTGTTCCTAAACAGGGGGAGTGGGCTTATTTTCGAGGGAGGTCTTACTTTTGGGAGATTACAGCAGTCCAGTATCAGAAACCGATTAACACCGTAGTATTATGATCATCCCAGTAAAGCTAGTCTTCCTCTAGATAGATAGGCTGTAATATATCATCATCCTACACATGCATTCAACCATCTTCACTACACATGCACTTGTATGCACACATTAAGTGGTGTATTAATGTATTAACTTTGGTGTCTGGTGGGTTTTTATCACTCACCTAGGCCGCACAGGAGGTACTGGTCCTCCTTGGTGTGACACATTAACGTACGGTGACTCCTCCTCTTCAGGAGTGGACATTGGACCCGGGTCGGATACCTTTTTACTGCGGAGAAGGGGGGGAGCGGCACTTGAGAAGTTAATGTCTGCATAGTCCAGGGAGTGATGGTCAGCGTTCTGCTTTCTCTGAAGCCTTGGTGACCTATTCAAGACCCGTGGGTCTGGTTTCCGAGGGTCTGGAGTAATGACATCTGCAGAGTTCTGCTTTCTCCTGAGTCTTGGTGACTTATGCAAGACCCCGGAGTCTGGTTTCTGTAGGTCCGGATTACCGAAAGTGATGTCTGCATAGTCTAGTGTGCGTTCCCCTAAACCGTTCTGCTTCCTAGGTGATGTTTCTGATGTTGGTGCGCCTGGTTTCGGTGGGGCTTTGTCATACTTAGGTGGTGGCGCTGGAACGGGTTTGTTCTTTTTCAGCTCTCTGGCCAAGGCCACGTCCTTTTGAGGCTCGTCGTCAAAAACAATGGTGCTGTAACCAAATTTGGTTCTGACGTCTTTGGGCAAAGGGGTATCGTCGTCAATCACCTGTGCCTTGGTTCTGTCCGACTGGAAGTGGAGCTGCACGTAGCCAGGTGCCTGCCTGGGAGGCCTTGGAGAGGAGGAGTTGGCAGGTCCCTTCACCTTCTGCTCTGGCGTTTCCAAGGCAGCTTGTTGCTCTGATGGTGACTCATCGGTTATGGGTTTGGATGGAGGGCCAGGAACACTTGCCTTCTTTTTGACGACAGCATAGTTTTGCCCACCCACGGTAACGTGTTCGACTTCAAAATCTGCTTTCTTTAAGTCAGAGTGTTGCAATATTGAACTGTGCCTGCGACGAAGCGGTATTCTCTTATCGCCCTTTTCGTGATGCTTCCTCGGCTTACGGGGAACAACTCCCTGTAGGTTGAGGCTGCTGTCATCTGAAAACTTCTTTGGGGGAAGGGGTGGGGGGTCATTTAGACTGTCATCTAATACTGGCATACACCCATTTGGGACATTCACACCAGCTGTATGGGTAGGGATAGGGGTTTTCTGGAGATTCGGAGAAGAAATTTTGGACGACTTTAGTTGTGGCTTCTCGTCCACCAATGGTACCGACTTGCTATTAGCTAGTAATTTATGAGTGGACTTGGCCGTTGGTGTCTCTGTGGTGGGTGATTGGGTCTTTCTTACGGCAGCACTTTCACTTTGGACAAAGTTTGCAGCTACAGATGAGCTGGGAAGCAGACTCTCCTTAGCAAGGCGGTAGCTGTGGAGGAAGTTTCTTCCGTTAACCTGTTGGATCTTGATGGCCTAAGGGCGTGTGGGCATGTGTACAAGTGTGCGTATGCAATGCAAGTGTGCGTGTGTGTGTGTGTGTGTGTGTGGTGAGTATTTTCTTCGGTCACAACTTATCACTAATGCATGCATGGTATTACATGTAGATGGGCCTTGCAGGAATCAAGTTGCATTATGCTGCTCAGCCGACCGTTCAGCCAGTCTGAGGCTTTGAGAATGGCAGTCATCACCTTTCTGTTGCTCAATTGAAGGCTCGATCTCTCCATGCTCAAACTATTACGGTATTACGTGTTTTTATCTCATGTTTTCTTGCTAAATACGCATTTAATTGATTTGACTGTAGGCATTAGCGCCGGACTGAAAGTGCATGTAGCCCGTGCTTCTGCATGCTGTCACTTCTGGAGTCTTGGGTGCCAGTGTTTACTGAATGTTTTGAGAATGTACGTGTTTATTACGAGCTACCGTCCACTTCACGCATGCTATTTGCGTAAAATTATAATGTGCGCGAGCGCTTCACTTACACACAGGGCACGTGGCCTGATACAAAAGGGCGTGGGTGGGGACCAGAAACCGGTTATTAAGTTTGTATGGCCTAATTACGTAGTGCATGCTCCCCTTTTTTGGCTCATATATACAAACACGAAGTCTCCATGCAACCTGATTAGTTTCCTCGCTTCCCACTCGGCAATCATCCAAGGGTCGATAATGTGAGAAGTAAATAGAGTGACATATGTATAGTTCTTAAGGGACACATGACTTACGAGTTGGATAGCATCATTCCACTGCTGAAGAGTCTGGGGGTCAGGCGCTGAAATTTCGTACGGGGTCCCACTCAATCCATCCACCACCTTGAACCTGTTCTGGTAGTTCTTGGTGTCTGGCTGAATCTGCATCTGTGTACTGGCTGTTATGGATATGGTGCCCTGTGTGTGTGTGTGTGTGTGTGTGTGTGTTATGTGTGATATGAACATTATATAGTAGGTAATTTTCCCCAACAGTGGTGCGGTAAACACTATTTGAAATGGTGATTTGAAATGGGTGCCTATGGTACGTACATGTAGCCTCAGGTACCATCAAGAGTCCATAACTCAAATTATGGACTTTGGTACCATTGTAGTGGGAAATTTTCACAGACCTGCAAAATTTCACAAATGTGTGTGCAATGCATTTAGAAGAAAATCTTGTATTTTTAATTTTCTTGTCAACGAAGGTCCTTGACCACACCCCTCAGTTATATGCGGCAAACCATGGCTGAATGTCAAACTGATGCATGTCAAACCGATGGCAGTAAAGGCTACCAGTATGCTACAGAGGCACTCGGACTGCTGTACTTGCCGAAGAGCTGTCATGCCAGAGGCACGGACCCTTTCGCTGTGTCTGTGCTGCACGTATATACCTGCTGCTTTGATGCAAACTGTGAACTTGTGGATGTGTTCCCCTCGACTTAGGGAGCACACTACGTTGTTAACAGCATCCTTTTGTCAGCCATGGGGATAATAGAAGTAAATCATGGCCCTCTGGTGTCTGGAAGAGCGTTCAGCAGGCTAGGATGATCGCATTTTTAAAATTTTGAGTTCTTATTTTTGCGCTAGCAATCAGGCTCACTAAAAATGCAAAATTTTGTACCATGCAAAAATTTCCCGCTATACAGTATGAGGCTCATTGAATGGCAAACTTCCAAGACTAATCCTAGTTCCAATGTGTGCTGGGACTATACATACAACTAACTGGTAGGACACTAGCTATCACATATGCTAGCTCTGTAACTGTAGGGCTCAGAGTATTCTCAATTTTGGGGGAGGGGGGGGGGGGCAGGTTTGATTACTGTGGGCAAGACCACTGGGGAGAAGAGGAAATCAAAGCAGTAATCAGTATGTAATATGTGTGCTTGCACATTTCCTTGTTGTTAGTAATTGCACATGTTTGGGGATACTACCACATGGCTCACTAACAATTAATGGCTCCCAAGCCCCCCCCCCCATCCATGGGGAAAGGAAAAGAGGGGGGGTTATAGGGTTTACTTTTTCATGCATGACAGGGGAGCCTGGGGAACAAGCTAGGCCACTCGTGACTCATGAGAAGCTAATAAAATGCGTACTCATTATGATTACCACACTATACATACTAGGCCATTGTACTAGGGCATTGTGTGGGAGTTTAAGGAGTACATACCACAGGAAGCAGCAGAGACATGCAGCAGTTTGCAGAATCTGTGCCTGTTGCAGACAGAATTCCAAATGATTAATTACCGAAGTGACTTCAAAGCCTAATTAATCGTCCATTCCACCATTAGTCTTGTGAGTTTACACTGCAAAAGCTTCACTTCTGTTTGTGGAATCCTGTCTGCAGCAGACTGTACACCACTGTACTTAGAATGAAGTTCCACATGCCTGACCCTGTGGAGTAAGACTACTGAAGGCATCATCTGCAGATGTCATGTAGCTGTAATGACATCATCTGCAGTGATGATGTCATGTAGCTGTAATGACATCATCTGCAGTGACGACGTCATGTAGCTGTAATGACTAGCCTCATCCCCAGACTCTCTGCGCGTTTCACACTGAAGAGTCTGGTACACGTGATTTAACTTACATAATTGCGCGCTGGTAGGACCGCTCAAAAGACTTGCACTTCTCTACATTTTGCCGGTGACAGTATTTCAGTACTCAGTCTGTGGTACAAACAGGCTCTGAAGAGTAGCTACAAGAAGTGTAGATTCCCTGCCTTCCTTCGTTGCCTGAGAACTGCAGTTGTCCTCACCAGTGCAAAATTTTTCCCTTCTGCCATCCTTCTACCCTCTGCGTCACGCACGTGAGAAAAAGTACCAGGCCCACAGCTGTACTAAAGTGAGATGCGCTCTTGGGCCTGGGAACGAGGCTATGTAATAATAATAATAATAATATACTCATGTTGCTGCCGTAGCGCTTACGCCATTGACCACGCACCCACAGACGCAGGCGGAGCTTGTAAGACCTCCAGTCAGAGGACAAGAGCAAGAACAACCAGAGACCACACAATCCTGATCACCATACAATTCCTTCTTCCTAGTCTCCCATATCAATAATACAAAGCTCTTAACTAGCTTTAATAATGCTTTAAAATCATCCCTGTTCCAATTCTCAAATCCTAAAATAAAACTTGCACTATTAAAATTATCAAGTGTACTAAACTCCCCAAACCTCCCCCCCAATAGATTTTCTAATTCTACCATGAAATTATTTCTAATGCTGTCATATGCTGGACACTCCCAGAGAACATGTACCACACTCTCACATTCACCCCTGCATAATTTACACTGCCTATCATCATTTTTACCCCTATGTCTTCCTAACTCTTCATTCAGACCGTTCGTACCTGACCGAAACTTAAACAATAATCTTGTACCTGGATCACCTACCCCCTGCAAATAATTCTTGAATTCTATTTCCTTACAGAAAGACTTGTACAGATTCAACTTAACTTTAGTATTCAAGCTGTCATTAAAGTCCTTGTATTCTCTATCCCTCAACGCTTCGTCTACCGTATCTAAAAACAAATTAATATTATCTGCAGCTAATACCTCTTGGCTATCTAAATCTAACTGCAGCAGCAATTCATTAATTACTTTCATCCAAGTTTTCCTTTGCCTACCTCTACATGGTTTCACTTCCCACTCAGCATCTAATAGTACTCTAGGATACCGCTCATTATCCAACTTATTGACTTTATACCACCACTTAAGTTTGCTTCTATCCCTCCTCCCTTTCAAGGACTCTAACCCCATATCTCCCCTTACCGCTTCATTACACGTTTTGGAAGAGCAGCCAAGTATCTTCTTAGCTGCTCCTAGCTGAATGGATTCTAAGGAAGCTGTCTGCCGTTTATTACAAGCCCACACTTCACTACCGTATTCTAAAGTAGGATGAAGTACTGAAACTAACAATAATCTCCTTGCAACGGTACTAATATTTCTATTACTGACAAACCGGTGCAAACGATTAAGCTTTTTCTTCCCATTATCAATTACCTTCTGTACATGACTATCCCATGACCCATTCTCAGCAAATTCAATCCCCAAGTAACAGTAACTAACAACCCTTGGAATTACGTTATCTCCCCACTTCCACGCACACATATCTGTAATAGCCACCTTAGAAAATACCACAACAGCACTCTTTTTTATGTTAGATTTCAACCTCCATTTGTTACAAAACCCTTGTACTACATTAATCAACTTTTGTAAATCCTCCGCATTAGTAGTTAAACCAACAAAATCATCTGCAAACATTAGTCCCCCAACCTTAACATCATTCTTAATGATTATACCAAGCCCAGCTTTCTCAACCTCATCTAGTAACTGATTAATAAAAATGGAAAATAGGATAGGCGATAGACTACAACCCTGTGCTACCCCCTGGCTTATATCAAATGGTTTGGATTTTTCCCCCTCCAGTAAAACAGCACTCTCTGTAATGTCATACATCTTCTTAATAACTCTCCACATCCTACCCCTAACACCCAATTCCCACAACCTAAACCATAAACCATCATGCCAAACCGTATCAAAAGCCTTCTGGATGTCTAAGAAAAAAGCATAAGTGTATTTTCCTTCTCTTATTCTGCCTTGTATGATCTCGTTCAAAGTATAGACATTATCAACACAACTTCTTTTCGCTCTAAAACCTGCCTGCCCCTCATGAAGAGCCTTTTCCGATTCTAATCTTATTACCAAGCGATTATTTAAAATCTTACAAAACAGTTTACCAACAACGTTCAATAGAGTAATGCCTCTGTAATTACCTGGATCCTCAACATCACCTTTCTTATACAAACTAACAATTAATCCTTGCCTCCATAGTTTAGGAATACCCTCTTCTGTCCAGACTACTTCATATAAAGCTTTCAACAGATTCGCCATTCCAGAGCCACCATACTTAAAAAGCTCCCCAACTAAGCCATCATTACCTCCAGTTTTGTTATTCTTTAGACTTTTCAAACACTTTTTAATTTCGGCATAACTTATATCCCTGTCTAAAACCTTATCCTTCCATGCACTAGACATCTCGCTGTACTCTGTCACCTTATTCTCTACATGCTCTCTCCAGCTATCATCAAACTGATCATCTACTGATGCTGTACCCAGCTTACCGTAATGCTCATGTAGAACTTCAAGCTTCCCCTTTGTACTGGTTACGCATGAACCTGAACTACTCCTTAATGAAGCAATGCTCTTACGACTACCCTTTGAAGTCCTGCCAACAAATGCCCAAAATTCCTTCTTGTTTACATCAAAATCTTTATTAGCCTTTTCTATCACCTCATTCCAACTATCTAACTTCTTCTTACGTACCAATTCCTTGATTTCTGAACGTAACTTGTAATACTGTCCCCATTTATCTTCCCTACCACTCTGAATCTCTTTGTAAACCTGTCTTCTTAACCTAATCTTATCTTTAATCTCTTCATCCCACCACCTCGCTGCTTTGCCACACACTATCACCTTTTCCCCAATTTCTTTTGATGCTACCCTCTTCACTGTGTCTTCCCAATCCTGAACCACTGCCTTCACTAATTCCGACCCCTATGTAATGACATCATCTGCAGTGATGACATCATGTAGCTGTAATCACTCCTGGTACTTCATTGCCAGGTTCTCTCCATGTACGTACAACATTGAAAGCTGCGATAATACAGTGTACAAACACAGCTGCACATATTTTTGTAATTATAAGAACTGACTCTTTCATACCAGCCACCTGTAATGGACTCTGCTGCGGACATTGAAAGTATCAACTGTGTAAGTTGCTCTGTACATGGTGTGTGGTCAACCATATTAGGGTGCTGGACTTTGCTTATTAAGATGATTTGTGTCAGCAGGCAGGCATATGTATAGCCTCATACCCAGGCCACCCCTAGCCTCGTTCCCAGGTTCTCCCGATTCAGTGATGCATAACAGAACAGGGGAGCCTGGTATATTTTGTGACGTAATTATATGAAAACATGGACGCGGTATCACATGAACAGACATCATAGACAGCAGCTGCACTTTCGTCTGGAGTTTGCTGGCAATTCTGGGTCAGACAAGAGACACGAAGCCCGAAGTGGCTACTACTACTATTGGGGCTACTCTAGTTCCTTTAGTCACAGTACCTGTGACAGGACATCAGCTGCTTGATGTTCAAACTCAGATCTGACTTTTTAGTGGCAAACAGGATCGAAAATTCGAACTACCAATCACTTTTTAAGAATCTACCCTGCAAAAAAACATCACGACAGGCTTTAAAGCCGGGGGTGGCCTAGCCTCATTCCCAGGCTCTCCTGACTGAACCGAATGGAAGAGCTTGGTATATTTTGTGACGTAATTACATAAAAACATGGACGCTATGTCACGTGAATGGACATGATGGACAACAGCTGCACTTTTGTCTGAGTTTGCTGGCAGCACTGAGACATCAGGCAAGGCTAAAGTGAAACAAAAAGCCTGAAAGTGTGTGAAACCTACTACCAAGGATACTGTCATGGAGGGCTCTTAAGTTTCTGACACAGAAAAGGTCGAGTAAATGGAATAATGTTAGCCATCTTTTGATCTTATGTTTTTTTGCTCACAGTCACTGTTAGGAGAGAGGCTCTTCCAATTTTCTGTGGTAAGATAGCTACCATAATCGTAGCGAATAGAAAATTACAGGTTATTTTACTATTCTTGACTGTCATTTCAGTTGGAGAAAGTCAGAATCAGGTTGATTTCTAGTTCTCCGCTTCTTATATCTTCAATATACAGGTACATATACTGCCTCCATACTACTCCTTGCCATGTGACTATAAGATCGTTTACAAATAATTTTACCTTTCTCATGCATTTAGCAATCTGTTTGTGCATGTGTCAACAGTGGATAACAGGCCACTATTTTTCAAAGGGATGTGGCCTGGGGACGAGGCTAGTATATGTAGGACTGAGGGCGACTGACCATGGTTAACTGTAATGAAACCATCGGCATTCATCAGGAACAATAACAATACCCTTAGCTGTTTTGAGCAGAAATTTGTTCCAAAATGATCATGGTATGTTTCTGATCTGATTAATATACACATAGGAACAGATGTAGCTATTTAAGTAAACGACATTCTTCAACAGCGAGGCAACCAATCGTGTTGCATGAGACCCCACGTATGTATGTATATATTTATGTAAGTAATTACTGCTACAGGAATGTAATTATTCAAACATACTCCCTGTGGGTGTGGCATTGCTTCCATGCACATGCAGTAGAGCCAAAGACCATACACTACGTCCTGGAGTCGCCTGCAGAGAGGCTAGGCAGCGGCGATTAGGGAGGCTACGTGCGCATTAACACAGAACTAGTGGCAGTGAGGAGAGGAGGGAACATCGGCAGGAGGTTCACTGACAGCAGGTAACTAGGATGAATTGGCAGCAGGAAAGTGATGACCGCCGTTTTAAAAGCCTCAGACTGGCTGAATGGTCAGCTAAGCAGTGTAATGCAACTCGATTCCCATGAGGCTCTCTGCATGCATGGACTACCATGTATGCACTAGTACATGTGCCTATATGGGGGAGTAAGTTTACACAGTCCCTCACATGGTTTCAAAAGGAAGTGGGACGTGAATATAATTAACACATCTAAGCCACAAAGTATTAGTGCAGCTAATAGGAAGTGTTTATAAGAAACAGCAGAAGTTGCAAGTGTAGAGAGCGATGGAGAAGCTGCTTGCATTGGCTCATTTCTGTCAAAGGTGAAATTTAGCCTTCAATCTTAAGGATATAGTCACAAACACCGGATATATCAGCTCAATCAAGTATGCAACTCGGGCATTCAACCAGTAAAACACTTCTGCAAAGAATGCAAAAAGCCCGTCTTCGTTGCTTACCGGATGCTTCTATAAGAAGAGCTTGTCATTTTTCAGTAGCAGCCAACAACACAGACGGATCCTAATCTAAGTGACTGTACATGCACATCCGACCAAGTACGTTTGTATGACGTCAAAATAATGAAACCCAAAAGCAGGAAAGTTTCACATGATTATTAATTATAAAATAATAAAGTAAGTGTGTTTTGGTGGGGTAGAGCGCGTGAGTAAACTCCTTGGTGGCTAGGCTTATGGGTTTTGCTGATGATGTAATGATGATATCACCTTACCTTCTGTACCAGAGTCTCCTGTGTTTCGTAGTAGGTGAGGGAGGATGCAGTGAGGATGAAGTAGCGGTCCCTCCAGGTGTGGATCATGTGACCTTTCTTGGTCAGCTTCCCTCTCATCAATACCTCTAGCATCACTGTATCGTACAGCTCTTGGATAATGGAGGGCTGTTTGTTGTGGGGTGTGTGTGCATGTAATGCGTGAACATGTGCGTACATGTACATGTATGTGTGTGTGTGTGTGTGTGTGTGTGTGTTATTATAGGAAGTTCGATCAGCCAGGAAACTGATGGTTACTTTGTCAGTTGTAATCTGAAAGATCAATCTGCAATCCTACCTATGATAATTACATGTATAGCTAAACTAAAGCTGTGGCGAATTTGAATCTCGTTCCCAAGCTCTCCGCACGTGAAAACAAACACGAAATGTCTTTTCCTCACTTTTATTTTCAGGCAAGGAGAGCCTGCATGGGAATGAGACTAGCATTGTGACTCGTTCCAAATACAGTTTCCCACCTGGCACCTGTTGCTACAGCCAAGACAAGAGGCTCAGGAAACATATCCAGCATGATATATCCTGCTAATTCATGACACACAGGCAGTGTAAGGAGCAATTATCGAGTCTCACAAAAACGTTCTCATATATGCCATAAGTTTTGGCAGAAAGAGATCCTGTGTATAAACCACTACTTCCAAAAATTGCAGGTGCCAGCCATTCTTGATATTGGTTTGACTTACAAAATTTTTACTTGAAAGTTATTATGGTGTATGGAATAATAATGTCTGGCTCCTGGGGATGACAGCAGACAGCATGGCTATGCTTGTTTCATTCCTTCGCTTTAGCTACTTGCACTACCAAATAATGGCCATGAAAATGATATTGAAATTCCTATTAAATTCATGGTCACTTGTGCGGCTGTGTTGTTACAACAACTATAGGTCTGAACAGGCTAGTGTGACTGCGTTAATCTCCGTATAATTAGTACACTTCATGTATAATTCTGCCTGGTCTGAAGTTTTCAGTAGTTACACGCTTTTACTCCCTTGGGGGCGGGGGAACATTTTTTATGTGCTCTTGTGGCATAGTAATGTGATGACGTAACTTGGCGCACGTGAAAAGTGCAGATGGATAAACAGACAAACAGACAGACATGGGAATGTAAAAAGCAACCTTAGTACCAGACAAGCACACACTTGGGCTGGTAAAAGTAGCTAGAACCTCAAGTGAGAGACATTGATACCACCTTCAGTATATGAGCAAGTATTTTAGTAGGGGAGGGTTTGTAGTGTTTGTGTAGGAGGTGGAGATGGAAGTACTGATAGACAGATGGCATGACTTGAAGTGAGCAGCTACAGGTATGGCTGATTCTGGGATATAAGTTCACATAAAGTGGTCCTACATGTATAATTAGCCTAAAGTTTCTATTATTGGCCATTGTCCAGATTTGGTGCGTGAAAGCAAGTCACCAAGTTTGGTAACTTAATTATATACAACCTAAAGCATCTGATGGCGCTTAACATATTACTAGCAAACATGACAGTGTGGGGGTGAGCCTTCACCAGAATCATGACTATGCAGGGCACTATTGTTTATTTAATCATATGCAAATATGTCAGTTGTAAAGTACCGGTAGTAACTTTTAGAATCCACTAGAATTACTCATTCGCAATGTTCGATCATGTTGTCCGTCTCCAGCACTCATACCTTTACTTCTACAAAAGCTACACCCACCCTACTAACCTGGGAGCTGTAGTAAACCTTCCTTGCTAAAACTATGTGATGAACGTGTCCATGTCTCGCACTGTTCGTGCACAGCAAGTTCAAAGATGGTGATGAGGTTGCTCATGACTGACGCCATTCATGAAAAGTGAGAGATTGCAAAAATTATGTTAAATTAGGCTAGGTGAGCATAGAATATGCGGAACGACAATGAGAAAATTGGATAGCAATACGTTAAATTAGGTAAATTTAGAATATGCGGCACAACATACATGCAATTGTATCACCTAATTAAGGGAATGAGCAGGCTAATGCTGGGCTTCAAAGAATGAATTAAACTGGTGGTATATAGGAATTGAGCGCATGCCAATTTCATCGCCAAAATTAATGTTGCCATTGCCAGTAGTGGTAGGAGCTTAAATTTTGGACACCTATAATAAATATTGCCTATAATAAATATATTTAACAATAAGAATGTGTTTCTGGAAAGACTAGCAGTAATTCAAAACAGAAGAAAGAAAAACGTGGTCTGTACCACGATGCACAAGCAAGTGTACTCGCACATGAGAAGCTTGGGGTCACGACATGGAAGCACGACAACGTAGGTTATGCAACTATAACGATCCAATGACCCAAAAATGCATCATTGGTGTGCAAAGTGTTAAGTACATGCCAATTAGCAAAGGTGGCAGGAAATTGAGTGCATGCCCATTACCCATTGTTCCCAAAAATGGCAGGACATTGTGGGGAAAGCCAAGCCTGAGTGAGTACATACATGTGTTTGTAATACAGGAGTAGAAGATGTGCAGTATAAAGCAAGAAGATGACGTTGTGCAGCTTGAATGGCACATTTAAACAACCTACAAATGCAGGTATGTACAATGTATGTATTTGACTTCCTAGTTGTGAATGCCATGGAACAACAGGACGGGGCGGGTGCTTATAGCTACTACAGAACACTGAAAGAACAAACATGCCAATTCCGTTGACACTGTCAACGAAGTGAGTGTGTCGTGGGTGACCTTACACGTACAACTTCTTGACGTCACATGAGTAAGACCCTCTAATTACAGAAATAGCTGGAGATCAAAGTGTCTTAGTAAGTACGCTCTCCTAGCCTTGATTCCAGTCTCCACTCCCAGCTGTTTTCTTATGTAGAGTAGAGAACGTAAGCGCCCACCACATAATTAACACCCATCCCCCTCTTTTGCGTCAACGTCCTGCATATATAGGGCGCGTATGCAATGTAGTATCCACCCACTCGAATGCATTGTAAATGCAAAGCTAAGTTAAACACTTTAGCCAAATGTAGATCACTTTTATTAAAATAGCGAAATATATAGGTAACTATTATCTACTAAAAAGCTATACTAGCTAGCTGAATTACGGTTTGTATTCCAATTAAAGCCCACCAAAGATCGAATTCCCCCCCGCTTGATTCTGTTATTCACTGTCTTGGAAACTCCAGTTTTTAGCTATGGGTTTAGCTCATATTGAAAATATTATTAGTACTATGAAAGATGGTTTTCTGGGTGGCGGGCGGATGCTACATCCCATATGCGGACAGTACACATTTAGTACTGCACCCCCTTCTTTTACAGTGCATTAACGGTCCCCGCCCATGGGAGCTTGGTAGTAAGAAATGCAAAAAAAAGGCTGGGAGTGGAGACTGGAAATGAGGCTATGCTCTCATGTAGCTCTCCTTTTCCTCTCAGTCTCTGTGTAAAACACTGTATGCGGTACTTATATATTGGTATACGGTGAGTCTACCTCCTGGCCAACCCGCTTTCTGCTTATACTGTCACCTGAAAGAGCAGTGTAGTAACGTTATCAGATGTTAGCCTGCACACCAGGAAATCTGAATGCTCATCTGGTTTCAGATTTCGGATTTAACATCTCCTGGACAGACGGAACCTGAATTCTGAACTCATTGAGTGCAACGGGATTCAGTCTTCAGAGCTCCTCGTTCCCAGGCTCCACTATACCCAGATTTTCGCACCCCGTTTTTTTTACACGGTGCGAGAAAAGCTGGGGAGTGGGGCCTGGGAACGAGGCTACTCCTGGACACCAAGACCCTGAATTCTCAACTACACCGCTCTGTCAAGGAGATCTGAAAGCTAAAATCCGAGAACAGATGAGCACTCAGGAGATCCTGGTAACCAGGCTGAAATCTGACACAGGCTCAGCATTCACGATTCTGGTGTATAGGAAGTGAAATCAGATAACAGCACTGCGTATCCACGTGACCTTATACGCTAAAAGTGGATTGGCTGGAAGGTACACTCACCTTACACCTACCAAGATGGAGCAGAGCTAACCTGTAGAAAAGAAGAGTAGGTCTCCGCGAGGGCTAGCATGAGGGACCAGAAGTCGATGTAGGTCTCACTGCAGAACCACTCTTGAATGTTCTCCTGCTTCTCGTAGTGTCCGTTGGCCTTAAAGATGCGCATGACCAGGTCGCAGATTTCTTCGATGTGTACTCCGGAACGGCCCTCCTTGTCCAACTTCAGGAAGATTTCCCATAGCTGAGGAAGCAGGGCAGGATTGAGCAGTATATCCTATATATACATACTGGGTATTGGTGTAGGCACTAGTGCTTATGTGTATAGGTATACTGTATAGGTATTCAAAGAAACATCATTATAGAACAATGGAGATCACTGCATTGCACCTGTATTGAAAGTACAGGCAAAGTATCAGTATAGTCCCCAGGCCTAGCCCTCCCAAAAACGGGGGAGATCGAGCCTGGCAGCTTTTCTCACATGAGTGATGTTCGGGGTAGAGAGGACTTAATTGTGCATAGGTGAGCGCAGTTGTAGTTCTCAGACACCAAAGAAGGCAGCGAATCAGTAGCTAATTTGTTGGAGCCACAGACTGAGCAATGTCTCAGTAGAGAAATGCAGCTGTGTTTCGATCAGTCCCGGCCCACACAAAAATCAGGTAAGTTAAATCACATAAGGAAAGATACCAGACTCTCCCCCGCTTCTCATGTTTTTCAAGAGCCTGGAGACGAGGCTGCACTCTGCTAGTTACTATAGCAGGTCCATCCCCTTCCAGCTCTCAAATCATGGGTGCATACACCACCAGCCTACAAAGTCATAAGCTTCGTTTGTAGCTTAATTGCCTGTGCACTGTAAAATTTGTTGCTTTCGAACAATCTGAATGTTGGTCCTAGAAATTGGACTCCCATAGTCTGGCTGTTTGGTGAGCAATGAACAGACCGTGAGGGGCGAACGACTATGCCCTACCTGTGCTACATAATCTATAGGCATGAGATCCAGAAGGGGAGGCAGTCGTAAGGAGAAGGGATTGAATAGGAGAAGGGATATTCCTTATAAAATAGGAAGGGGCTAAGGTATTATTAAATGTTGACAGTATTACTTCAAGTGATTACAGAGCAAGACGTGCGTGCATGTGCAATATTAAATTAGCTACCTCTACTAGCTTAAATACAAATGGTTGAACGCCCACCTGTCTACCGCAAAGTCTTGGCAGAGCAAGACGTGCATCATTAATTAGCTACCTCTACTCTACTATCTATGCTTATACAAATGGTAGAACGCCCACCTGTCTACCGCAAAGTCTTGGCACCCCCTGGCAGAGGCTCTGGTGGGCAGGGACTGAGACGTAGGTATCCCAGATCAGGGGATAGAGGGCAGAGAGCTCGGAAATGGTGATGGTCTTTGGAATGATGCGGCTGTGCACGGCTGAGACGAATTCTTCCTCGCTTATGCGGCCCTGGTAGAACGCTTCGACGTCTCCAGAGGGGACACACAAATCTGCTCTTCTCTGCGGGTTCACAGCTTCAGACAGCTTCACCATGAAGTCTTCGTAGGGGGAGACTTGACCAGCGTAGCGATCTTTGGCTCGAAGGGCTCTGTAGGCGAACACGAGACTGTTTCTCGCAACGTAGTACATAGTTGTAGGACTATTAAAATGCCGTTTGTTGGATCTTAAACCTATCTAATAAGCTACAACCTTTAGTATCGTGGTTGCGACTTATATTATTGATTATAATGCTAATTTAATAGTGGGTAGGGCACGTTCCTACTTCTGCTTCCTGTTTGTGGGCGGGGCTGAGACTGACCAGTGGAATGTAGGAAAATAGGTGTGTACAGTCTGGACTGTGCTACTGCAAAGAGACTCTATGCACTGCAGCTATATACATGGAGGAGCACAGGCCACTTCCCCCCCACAGTCAAAGCCAGCTATTCACCTAGCTGGTTACAAATAATTGAAGGGCTCAGAACCAGAATGGTCTAACCCACACATATTGAACTTCTCCCCTCCCCAAGCTTGGTAAATACTCTTTAAAACGTGCTTCAGGAGCAGGAAGCTGAAAGAGCTGAAAGAATTAAGCTTGAGGAAATTAATTATTCCGGGTATAATAATAGAATAATTGGTAGCTCAAAGAAAAAAGAAATAATCCATAGTTCTCGGGTGGCTCTGAATAATTAAGTTCTTATATTACCACCCACCAACCAGACAAACCGAGAGGTACGTTTCGTCCCTTACTGAGTAGCACAGACTACTATGCACCACCTAACAGGGCCTATAATGGTAGCCTGTTAGCTATATACATCTCGTTAGCAGGGCCTACTATTGTAGCCTGTTACCTGGCAGAGGTGCGGTTGCCAACTGATGAGTCCCACTGCATTAGAAGTAAGGGACAAAAGGTACCTCTGGATTTGTCTGGTCAGTGGGTGGTATATGAGAACCTAATTATTGAGAATATTCCTGGAAATAATCCTCAGGTTTAGCAAGATAACGCAAAGTGAAGACTAACCCGCCTCCTGTTGGAGCTAATTGCCATGTAGTGACACACGCCTCTAATTAGTTCTATAAGTATGTAACGCCAACACAGTGTAGCTGTTCTGTAATGCATACTTGTGGTCACTATAATTATTATGTAGTTTATTGGCATAATACCATAGAGTGTGCACTGAGTTGTGTGTGACATCATGCGATTGATTTTGGTGTTACGTTAATTAAACCCATAAGCAAATTAAAAATGGTTTACGAAATAATGATCTAGCATATTATGTATGATGGGTGGAGCAGTTAGCTCGGGCTCTGACCATGTGTGTTCAGGTAGAGGGTAACTGGTTTGGTCGCCTACAGTGTGGCCTAGGGGCCTGGGATCCATCCCTCGGTTCCCAAAGCCTGGCACACTGATGACAATCCTGTACTATAGCTCCCTATACCATAGCCAACTTGGTCAGCTGGGATGGCAGTGTCACATGGCCTAGGGTTCCGTTGGTTGCCTATTTTTTCTTTTCCTACGTACAATATGCACTCTGACTAACTGTGATTATCAAGTTTTCTTTCATCTTAACAGAAAAGAATAATAGTAGGCAATCACATGCACTCTCATCAAATTTGGAAGTGTATTGTATAACGCAATTGCTGGATGGGAATAATTGAAAGCTCAGAACCATATGGTAGCTACTGGACATGCACAAATTGGAAGTAAAAAATATGCATACTCTGTTAGCATATGACCAAAATTAGAGTTTCAGCGTTTCCTAAAATTGTATATTCCCAAGTTTGGGAGGGACGACATCTGTGGGTTAGACCACTCTGGTTCTGAGACCTTTAATTAGCCTCATTCCCAATCTCCACTCCCAGCATGCAGTATTTTTTCTATACTACAATGGTGTACAACTAAAAGCTAGGAGTCAAGAGTCACATATATTTTGAGAGCATACACATACATACATACATTTAATATTTTTTGCAAATCATACTCCCAAGGGAGGTGAAATAGAGGTCCAAATTGAGCCAAAATTTACAAATTAGTGCAGGTTAATTACATGAGTGGCCATTCACAGTTTGTTACTTCACTTTCACAGCACCATACTTGCATAATTAATAATGATCCATGCCCACTGTTAATATTGTGGATATGATTGATTCATCCTCATAAGGAAAAAGGTCGCATAGAGGTAGTCCTATAGAAGTGCTCTGTATATAGATACACCCACTATTAGCTAGGCCATACCCCTATTTCATTTTGCTGCTCTTCCAAACAAGGAGTTGGAATTAAGGTAATAGTGGTCATAATATGACAAAGAATTACCAATTAAGTAGCAAGGGAAGTTGAAAAAATCCCCGTAAAACGGCTCATGAATAATTAATGAGCAATCCGCAAGGTCACATGAGCTACGTAAAGTTAATGAGATTCATTGAACTATTTACATTTTTCCCCACGGCGGCAACCGGAATCAACAGCGGGGGTGTGTCACTTTGATGTGGAAAGCGGCACTTTCAAGGGCAAATTCGGCACTTTGATGTGGCCGAGCGGTACTTTGATGTTCACTTTCAAACCTCTTTTTATTTTTTATTTTTTTTAGTAAGAAGCCGTTTAGGCCGTCTGTAGTGCTGAGTAGGCTGTTTGTGTGTAAAATCCAGCCTGAAGTCTGTGGTAGTGTTTGTGAGTGTAGCTGAAAGGCTGGCAGGCAGCTTGCCAGACAGATGGTCATCCAGTCTTCTCTAGTCAGTTGTCTTTAGAAAAGTGACCTTTCTATCTCGTAGACTCCGCCCATTTTCGCGTCTAGCTGCCGTTTGTGGGGCCCTGTCAAAAGCAGTGGTGAGTTGTAGCTAGGTTGTGTGCGTGTGTAGCGTAGCAAGGGAGGGGTTAGGGGAGAAAAGCATGCATAGTTTTCTTGTGAGTAGGCTGACTGTCATAACCCTGGGGTCAATCTACTGTAGCAGGCGTGGATTGTCGCAATATTTGATTGGCAAGTCCGGATTGCGAAATTAGTGTAGTTGTGAATAGCAAGGCAGATTTAGCTGTAAAACCGGATCTGAAGTGTATTTGTGAAAAAGCATGCATAGGATTTTGGCCTGTCCTGTGTAGGTTGTGTGTAGGTAACGATGAGGGGGGGAACTGTGCGGGGAGTGAAATATTTGGAATTTTAGCAAAAGCGGTCTTTTTGTGAATATTAAGCAGAGGGGGTAATTAGGTGCTTACCTATTGTCATGTGGGTGTAGGCTAGGATGTTGCCGACATAGCCATCAACTTGGTTCGGAGGTTCGGCTTCAACCATACTTAACTTCCCTTTCTACCTTAAAACTCTGCAGCCACTCTTATTCATACTGCTTATGCAATTATTTAAGTTTGCAGTATTTTTTCTGATGATGCCTATTGTGCCACTCTTATTTAGTCTTGTGATCTGCAGTATATGAATGGGTCTATATCTTCACTGCACCTGATTATTATAATCATTCCCAGGTTTCCCATTTTTTCATGCATGGGAGGGAGTCTGGGATCACGTTCAAGGCTAGACATACATATCTTACATCTACTTATTGCAGGGCCTAACTGAAGAAGCCACATCAGGAAGCACTGTCATAGCTGCTCTCAAGAAATATCATAGTTCTGCTTGAGTTTGTACTGTCTGTGATTGTTTTTGGCCTCTCAAATTATTAATCTTTCGAACCACAGAATTTTGAGCTGACATGCATACACAGAAATACATACACACCAAAACATACTAGAAGTGCGAGGACTACTCTGTACAAAGAGCCGGTTACTGGATATATAGAGTATATAATATTATATGTTTAGTGTTGAGCAACTATATCAACTCTGCAGTATTATAACCCGATGAACAAAACTAACCCATAATTTTAGGCCCTTGTTGAAATTGTGATGTTAACTTACTACATGATGCACCACAAAAAGCAAGTTTGCTTTAACTACATAATATGGTTGCCTCGGTTGCACTAGAATGTGCACACCAACAAGTCCAAGAGTACAGGGTGATTAGACCACTGAACCTCCATAGGTCTTCAATTTCAGTCAATGTGTCTATGCGGTCAAAATGCAGCTTCACTATCCAAAGATGGTTAATGAGCATTTTTGCTGCCATGGCAACAATAGCTTGCATGTAATGTTCGTCACACAAAAAGGTCATCTTTCAAATTTGAAGTAAATTGAACTATGGAGTAGATATGACCTCACAAACCTATACATACACACACTCATATGAATGGGTCACACTCACTAGCCCTTGCACTAGTGGCAGCAATGCTTGAAGGTGCAATTATGATTGTAGCACTTGCCTGTGCATGCAAAGCATAGTAGGACTCAAAGTTTGTACAGCTTTGGGAAACAGTAACAGTACATAAATATACATACAAAATTTAATAATAGTATACATGACTGTATACTTACAAGCACACCACTTACAAGGAGAACTGTGAACATTATTTGTGATATGCCAGTGCAAACCTCCTATACACAGCAATGTTACATGCTGCCTGTGCAGAGAACTGGCTCTCTCAACTCTTGGTCTCCATCTCCCTTAGTCGCCTTTCTTCTCTCAGTTCAGAGACACTCTTGGGTCTTCCTTCTAATGGCTTGGGAGGTCTCCAGTAGGTCTCGATGGAGTAGCCAATGAAGCCAATAGTAATAGTGATGGGTAGCATTACTTGGGGGAAGTAGCGCTTTGCAATCTGAATTGCAATTTGCCAAGGCATTATTTTAATAGACTTCAGGTATCATAAAACACCTGACTGGTAAGCAGTTTCAATTCCCGAGTCAAATTACTAACAGATTACTGACTGTGGATGTTTTCTTCTTGCCTCACGTGTATGCTGTCATTCAAATTATACAGAGGCTATGGTTTGTGCAAATGTGAAAGAAACAGGTGAATACATAAAGTGTACTGAATTGAGTAGCAAATACAATATGTGCATGCAATTATAATTAGCAATAATACCAGTTTGTACTTAGTGTCCACATTCCAAAAGAAAAATTTACACATTCCAATGTCAGATGTACGAGTTGACAAACTGCCAGACATTTTTGCGTCTCAGAAACGGACAACTAAGATGATAACATATAAGTAGGTTCAGAGCGCAGAGTGTTTCTTATATGAAAGGCACTGTTCCAGGATGGACTTCAAATCATTCACCTGATGTATAGTCTCGACTCCAGACCCTCCCCGCACGCCCTGTTGGAAAGGTAGGAAAAAACGAAAAAGGAAGGAGGGTCTGGTAAGTATGGTAGGGGTCACGCAGATCTGCGCCTGGAATGCAGGCGTTGATTTAGAAGAGCTGTTCTGAGATGGAGCATGGCTACTTGTGAAAAGCTTACAAATGTACATAGTACCTAGTGATTGCTTCTCAAGTAACTAATCAACTTGCTGCCGCTCAAAGCGAGTAGATAACTGAATTTGTCGCTAGCACTGGTAGCTTGTGTAGAACACTACGATTGTGATAGCCAACAAGCTGTCTTGTACAGAGGAAGCAGGATGCAGTGCCACAGTTGGTAGGCGCTATACAGGACAGCCAACAACAACGCAGTACAGCTGGAGTATTGATAAACATGTTGCACACGCTGGCGAAATTTTTTTACAGAAATATTATTTACGGTAATGAAATTGTTAACATTCCAAGGATCCGCGTGACCCCCTCCAAACTTGCCAGACCCTCCTTCCTTTTCGCTTATTTTCTGATGGGGCGCGCGGGGAGGGTTTGGAGTCGAGACTAGGTGATGTATGGCCTCAGAATCTCAGCTCGAGACAAAATACATGGCATTATGGGGCGAGCCTGAGTGCGTGCACTCACAGATTGGTAATTCAGGGAGAGCTTTTGGTAGAGAGTTAAGGAGAAGTAGGCAAGGCTCAATCGTGCCATCTGTCTACAAGAGTGTACAAAAAAAGAATGCCCCGCCCCTGACAATGACGTGTTCTTTTTTTTGTTCTTGATATATACATGTATCACCTTTGGGAGTGTAATTGCTATGTCTCATGAGAACTGACAGGTGTGCATAACTTGCCTCACGTCCAGACCACCTCCCCCCCTCCCCCCTAATTGTTTTTTTGTGGAGGGTGGGTACGAGGCTAATATGAAGAAGTGGTAGCCTCGTTCCCCTCGCAGCTGTTTTTTTTTTACAGCCTAGAAAAAGGCTCAGTGCAAAATAAATTGTGAGGGGAGAGCTGGGAATGACGTTAGAGAAGCAGTCAATATGAACTCCTGGACCTGACTCTAAAATTTGCTATAATTGTGTGTATAATTTAGCCATACCCTCTAGTAGTCTCGTGCGCCAGACGTTCGCACCCCTGGAGTAGGGTCTGGTCTGCTCATGCTACAGTAGCTGTGCCTTCTGAATGCGTAAAGTTGTGTCTGCTAAATGTGTAAAGTTTATGTAGCGTGGTCAAATAATTAAGTGCCAAAAATGGATTGCCATGTAGTAGCGCAATCGGCAGATACGCTGTGAAATTTAGCGGAAGTGCCTACGGATGACGTCACGTAACAATCAACGAATCTGATTGGCCCCGCCAAGATCTTGGCGTGGACACAACTGACCCTACTCCAGGGGTGCGAGGGTCTGGCGTAGTTTGTAACCCTAAACCTCGCGCGCGCATAAGTTCGCGGTGCCGTTTATCCTACTTGAAGTATGTTCTGCCTGGCTGATTTGGAAGCGCATGTTGGTGATGTACTAGATAAGAATGCTTGGAACTATTACTGCTTCGGTGCCGGTCAGGAGCAAACACTCAGGGACAATAAAGAGGCTTTCAAGAGGTAGGAAACTACTGAATAATTTAGCTCATGCATTACTAGTATGTGTTGCCTTTATGTTTCATATCCTGGGGCCATGAGTAATGCCATTTGAATTGCAATTGGGCTATCCCATAAAATAGTTCCGCTCCCCCTGCAGCGCAGAGGATCAGATTTCAATACCCCCCCCCCCCCCAGCCCCCTGTACAGTAAATTAGTGGTATAATCCCCAGCAGACCAAATTATAGAGGTTGCTCTAACCCACAATCGATTTGACCCTATGGAGTCTAAGAATAATTTGTCAATTTGGACATTTTTACCACCCCCCAGACAAAATTACTTGATTACCACTCCCTAGACACAATTATTGTTCCTCTGCAGGGGGTGTATGCTTATTTAATAGAATAGCCCATTGCATCCTCCCGTTACTATCACTAAGAATCTTTTACACTGGCAAGGCTGATTCTATTAAAAGCTGTCAGAGTACAAATAACAAAAAAACATTTAAAAAAATGAAAGAACATATAGGGATGGAATCCCCAAAAAGCAACCAAACAAGGTAGGAATGGTACCACAATACCCTTACGGATTGTCATCCCTATATCTTTTACCATTTGTGCAACTAGCTAGTTCCGAGCAAAGCGAAGCTATACTCCAGTTCGATTGACCTTTTTTCGTCGTAACCTGTTCCAGCCAGTTCTCCTGGTATAGCCTATCAAACACACAGCGAACACTTACCTTCGCTATAAACTGTGACTCCTAACGGGGAGACTTGGAAGCGATCACTATCACAGTAAGCTTGCTTCGGCCTCTGGTCTTCTAAGCACATAATAGCAAGTAGCCATTTTGTTTTATGGGTGTGTGTTTGACCTTTTTCATTTGTGGGTGGGTGCTATGGGCGTGCCACCTGCATGCCATGTGCCACACCCAGCAATTCTCGTGAAGCGAGGACATCCCTGCACATTGTGTATCACTAGTATACATAAGTGCTAGTTACATGGGACGACAGGATGTTAGATTGTGGTGTAGATGATTAGGTTTTTTTGAACGTACTTTGGTATAATAGAGTTTGAAAATGTGTTCCGTACTAACTGTTGGTGAGGTGAAAGGGTGTTGTTGCAGGTGGAAGAGTGTAGTTGTCATTGTAGGTGTGGATTGTGGGGTAAGTGATACATGTATGTAGTCTAGCGTACGAGTGTGTATTGCTGCATGTGGAGGATAAGTTGTAGTGTGAGGGGGTGATGTGTGTTGCATTGTGAAGTGCTGCAATTGCCAGGGTTTCTTTTAGGGGTGGGGGGCATTCGCCCCCCCTTGAAAACTTTTTGCCCCCCCTTGGAGTTTTCAAAGTCCCAGTTTTTAAAACAGTAGAGATTATAGAGACATACAGTACATGCAAATAACATCTGTCCACACATCTAAACGGCAAATCTTCTAGGCTTTCTATTCCATATATCTACAATATTTTCTAGATCGTTATCAGAAAGTTTTTCTGGTGACTCGATTGCGATCCTCATTAAGGAAGAAAGGCTACTCTCTCCAATGCGATTTCTCAATCGTATTTTGATCATCTTCATCTGGGAGAAACTTCTTTCGACCGAAGCTGGCTGTCATGCCAGTATGAACACAGTGCTGACTGATATCACATTAACACCTAAGGTAAGTAGGTAGCAAGCAAGCCTGCAACTTACAAGAGTTGAAAATATGATTGCGATTTTACCCCCCAGATTGGTCCAGATTGCGTCAAAATCAATCTCAGAGGACCTACAAACCAAATTTTTTTTCTGAAATTCTCAACATATATCCTGGGGATGAAATTTCTCATTGAAACTGATCAAAAGCCACTAGTACCACTACTTGGATCAAAACACCTTGATAGCCTGCCTCCAAGAGTACTTCAATTCCGCTTACGTCTGGCAAGGTTTGATTACTCGGTTTGATTACTCGATCACACACGTGCCTGGAAAACTCCTCTATACCGCTGACACTCTGTCAAGAGCCCCCTCCACATCTGATCACAATGACGTCAGACTCCAGGAGGAAGCAGAGGCAGCAATGGAAGCTTGTGTGGCTCACTTACCTACCAGCAAGGAGAAGCTAGACAAATACCAGACCCCCCTAAATGGCACGCTCTCGCGCGCTATTCAGTCGCCCCCCAAAATTTTCTCTATGTTCTGTTTTGCCCCCCCCTTGTGATACTTTCTAACAGAAACCCTGATTGCCATGCACATTCTATTGGCTGTGGATATGGCTGGTGTGGCATTCCAGGGATTGGTCTGTGTGCGTGTGTGTGTGTATGTGTGTTGAGGTTGGAAAAATGGCTAAAGATATAGGGAAGACAATCCGTAAGGGTATTGTGGTACCATTCCTATACCTTGTTTGGTTGCGTTTTGGGATTCCATCCCTATATGTTCTTAAAATGTTTTTTTGTTACTTGTTTCTGTTGTTTTTTTTGTGGGGAGGAGAAAGGTATGAATGGTGTTTAGATGGTCTGGTTGTGTGGGGTAGATGAGCGTTATTAGCTGTATCCACATATGCTCCCATTTATGATAAACTAACAGCACCTATAATGTAGCAGACACAGAATGCACTTTGCACTGCAAAGCTTTCAGTGGGGCTTAAAGATACAGCAGAGCAGCAAAATACAGCTAATGTGAATTGTAGCTAAGCGCCTACCGACTTGAGAATGCCACTGTACACCCACACATTCTTGTATGTAACATTGTAATGGCAGACGGCTGTCTACAGCAGTTTGCAGACTCCATTTAATGCACATCATGGAGGTTAGTATGGTCTAGCAGTTGTATCAGTGTTCTTACTATTATAACGTAACTACAGTAACTCACTTTGGGTCCGTCATAAAGCGTACTCCAAGTATTATAAGCGTCTAAGCAGAACAGCTCGTCCATGCAGCATGCTCGAGGCTGCGTTTCTGGTGTAGGCGTAACCATCGCTTAATGCGCGGAACGGAACAGAACGGCGTATAGCGGGAAGTGCTTGCTTCGAGCGCTTGAGAATCTGTGCTAAACAGTTTGAGTTGTTTGAGAACGCTATGGTGTGGGTGCACTAGCCCAAATCCAGTAGCGCTTCTTCGCGTTTGAATTATTGTAATCGCTTTAGTCATTGTTGCTCTAGCCCATCAGAAGAATCAGAATAAGAATATGAACAGATGCTGGTTTAGCGACTTGCCGATGTGGTACTTCATCGATACTCTCTACCTAGCTACTGTAACAGTCTTGTTAGTTGTGAAAGTACTCGATAATGACAGATATGGCTCATTAAGGCTTTATACTATGGGTTTACCAGACTTATGAGCACATGATTTTGTACACATGATATGGGGCGGCCATTTTTTTCCCGTGCCATCCCTATATATGGAGTACTACCGTACTCCATGATACTGTTGCTAGTATAATATGATTATAATAGGTATCTGAGTAGCTACTGTAGTGAGTGCACTACTTGAATTATTGCACAGTGGGGGAGATGGGAAGGACCCGGGATGAGTGGTGGGGCAAATAATTACGGTTATAGTCGTGCATGCATAACTAGGAAACATGGGCGTCTATCTGATCAGGTATTACCATGTTTTTTCTACAGGTATCGCCTACGACCTCAAATGCTGAGAGATGTCTCAAAAGTAGATACAGTAGTCCAGCTGTTTGGGAGTGAAATTGCCTTTCCCGTCTGTGTATCACCCACAGCCCTACAGTGCATGGCTCACCCTGATGGAGAGGTTGCTACGGCTAAGGGTAGGTCATTGTGGTAACTAGGGATATGCAAGCACACTATGTCTCGTGTACCTACACAGATGCATGACGTATACTCAAAATCGATGGCACTGGGGCTGCATGGGTGTGGCGTGACTGGTATTATTTTCGTAACTCAGCCAGTTGTGAGAATAATAACTAAATTCGGAACCAGTGCTGCTGGAGAATTGTAAAGCTCCAAAAAAGCAAAACAGGAGCCTATGAGCGCGGCGAAGCCTTGCGAAGGAGCGTACAACTTCAACGAGAGCTGTGATCCAGACATCCGTAAGTGGATCTTTGCCTTATATGGAAGGTGTGTTTACAAACTGCACTCTTGCGGATTCAGGGCTAGTAGTGAAGCCAGTAGGGGTGCGCGGATTATGCCGGCATTAAAATGAGCATAATAGGTACGCGAAAGCATCGAGCATAATGCAAGCATAATAGGTAAATTTTCTGAGGAAATTACGTCATTTTATTAGAGTTTTGCAGAAACTCGGCCACGTGGTGATTCCGTGATGGCGACGACTAGCAATCTCAGCGCTGTTAGCGAGAGTCAAGCGGCTGGCAGCAGCTTACAGGCATCTACTTCTTCACCGACATCGCTACTTAGCCAACTTCGAGCCTCTACGCTATCTGTAGGTTAGAGTAAACGAACTGCGAGACACTGGTGCGAAGCCAACTCGGTTAAAGCGATCAGAAAGGCACGCAGAGAGCGAGTGAGTTTTTGGGTAAGATAATCAGGAAAGCTGTTTTGTTGATAATTTAACGAGCATAATAGGGGCGTTTTTGAGCATAATAGGTACATTTTTGGAGCAGTGCAGCAGAGCATAATAGGTAGATTTTCGAGCATAATCCGCCTACCCCTAGAAGCCAGTAAGTCCAGACAAATTAGTTGTTCACGCTTTCCTTATATGGCATGGTAGCAGCTCTACTCTATGAGATGTGTATGTATGGAGTTAGACGCTCCTACTCCCCTATGGGGTTCATGGGCTCCTGGTTAAAATAACCCGCTATACGGTATGCCTGCAACTACACTAGGGCATAGCCTTGTTCCCCAGGCCTTCTCCCAGCTTTTCTCGTTTGCAGTCCGCTTTTTAAGGGGGGAGAGCCTAGGAACAAGGCTAATCAGGGCATACATCTGATTAGTTTGGCCTCACCTGATCACATTCGCTAAACTAGAAATCTTTATTCTATACCCAGCGTGAGTGTAATGTGTGCAGAGCATACTTTATCTGACACTTTATCCTCAAATACTGTATTTTTTCTCCAGCCTGTACCAAAATGAATACCTGCATGGTTTTGAGTTCCTTGTCTACCACCAGCATCGAAGAGGTGGCTGAGAGCAGTGGCAATGGCCTCAGGTGGCTACAACTGTATGTATTTCAAGACAAAGACCTGACAAGAAAGCTAATTCTCAGGGCTGAGAGTGCTGGATATAAGGCTCTGGTGATCACCGTGGATCATCCAACTATGCCAAAGGGAAAACTATTCCATCATTTCCGTCTTCCCAAGCACTTGTCCTTTGCAAACTTTGTGCAATCCACCAAAGAGAAGTTAGCAAATACATTGGACCCATCCAATACCTGGGAAACAATTGATTGGCTCCAAGGTGTCACAAAGCTTCCCATCATACTCAAGGGTATCTTGACATTTGAGGATGCCCAAGAGGCATTGAAGCACAACGTTAAGGGCATTCTAGTGTCCAACCATGGAGGACGGCTACTGGATGGTGCACCCGCTGCTGTGAGTGCGAGTGGTGGGATATCTATTACAACCATCTTCACACACTTGCGCAGGCTCTCAGGCTTACATGCCTCCCCTTCCATCCCACGTATGCACACACTACATGCAGATTGATGCTTTGCCAGAAATTGTGGAGGCTGTTAAGGGCAGGGTGGAGGTATATATGCTGTTATACTTGCATCCCTACATAACATTCTTCCTCTATGGAACAGAGATTGGAGCTTTAATCAGTGCAGTACACTAGTTCTGTTGCTATAAGGTATGAACAAAGAAAGGTTTTCAGACGAAATTATAACTGTAGGGTGTCTGGAGGGTGCTTCCGGGTGTAGAACATTTGACAATGTATTACGTACAGTACTATACATGATGCATGCATGAGCTATATCAATATGTGTGGGACGAAGCTGGCTGTTTGTAATCCATGTCTTCTTATATAGACTAGTTAGCTATAGAACTGGTTGAAACACTGCATAAGGATTCTGTTGATGGTTAGCCTTATAAAATAAGTGGCTATAAAAGCCATGCTTACAAGAGTTTGTTCATCAGCTTCTGTGAAAACAATCTATTGTACATAACTACAGGACTACTTAATGTACAAGATAATATACATTCTTAAAAAGAAACATAAAGAAACAGCAGAGAGGCTACAATTGTTAACGTCAGTCTGATTAAGCAAGTCAGTTACACAGCCTCAATACAAGACTGTTAAATCTTTAATATAATTATATAGTTCTATTATACAGGTATTCCTGGATGGAGGAGTGAGGGAGGGGACAGATGTTTTGAAGGCACTGGCACTGGGAGCCAAGGCAGTTTTTGTTGGGAGACCAGTCCTGTGGGGACTCACATACAAGGTTTGTTGATGTGTGGGGAGTGCATGGTAGCTTTATATATTTGGTAGCTATTGTGATGCTTTTGTACAGGGAAGTGAGGGAGTCGAACTTGTACTGAAGCTGCTGCAGGATGAATTCAGACTGGCCATGATGCTGTCAGGTAGGGGACTCATTACTGGCTGGCTGTAGATTCTATCCTGTAGCCTTCTATAGTTTATTACGTGTGAGGATTTACTTGTCCAGGGTTTTAATGATTGCACTTTCCTTGCAGGTTGTGCAAAGTTATCAGACATCAAGCCTGAACTTGTCATCCACACATCCTGCATTCAATCGCTCACATCAAGGCTCTAGTCCTTATCTGCTTCTGTTGTGTTTTATCATACTCTTTTGTATACTTGGTGCTAAGCCTTTGCCTATAATAATTATATTGAAGTTAGCCTTGAAATAATCCACCCTCTCTGGTCCCTCCGGTCCTTACAATTGGCAGGGTATTAAAGTAGTTTTTCCTTGCATGGAGAGTGTATAGTTATTTTCTTATAATCATATGTTTTACATGCCAAAATAGGCACAAACTATAGCTGAGTCCAAAAAGTTAGCAACTGTTCGTCCATCATCCATAACATAAACACCAATGCGCTGATACTTCAGAACTTATGCTGCCACTTGAAATCACATTCAGTCTTCTGCATCTGTGTACATGTTGGACAAATCCACTCTACTCTGTCAGACCAACCATGAGTGTAGGTGCAACATGCTCCATGACGACAGCCATTGCTATCGAGATCAAAATAATATACTTTTCCCTTATGCATAATATTATTATGCTTGCTATAATGAAAGTATAATACTAACAGATGCACCAAAGAAGCACACGGACCAGGCTCTAGTTAGGAGCTCCAGCCCAATAGCTACTACAGCTTATTAGAATATAGGTGGCAGTGTGCATTAGCACTTTTGCTATGGAGAGTGTAGCTATTATATATAGTATATATCCACAATAACTGTATCTAGTCGATGACATACGGTACTGCAGACAGAGTGCAACTTTTTTTTCTTGAAGTTAGAGGTTACAACCACTCTACCATATCCTAATAGGAAAAATACCAGGAAAGTAATATTGAATATTAAACTTACATTTCCCATACATAATTATTATAGCCAATAGAGAAGCCATCCAAGATTTTGGAGAAATTGTCAAAATTGAAGAAATATGGCTATATATCTAAAGATTGGCGAGGAGTTAAGATTTTAAATTTGGGGTAATATATAAGGTAGCACACAAGTCCATAGGCTAATCTAGATCTGGTGAGTGACTGCCATGGTCTTCTTTGCTACTTTTTTTATATAGTCCTGTGTGAGACATATTTTCATCGTCAAAAGTAAATGGTGCAGTGCTTGAATAACTATGCATTATTATTAACCAAGTGTAATGAACATGTAACCTTAAGCTCTAATTTAAAATAAAATGCATAATGTCAAGATCATTAGAATATTGTTTTACATAAATATTGAAGTTAAACATATAATTAGTACTGCCTACATATATATAAGTATACAAACTAGAAAGATGAGTGCTTAACCATAAGCAAAATCTTCCATGAAAAGCGGTTCAGTTTACTAACCCACGTGCGAATCCCTGTGAACGAGCGAGGGTTATGTTCAAATATATCCACTGTCTTCGAGCCATCCAATTCTTGCAGTAGCTCCGGGGGCACGAAGTGATCACTGTAGAGTGTGACCACATCCTCTTCTGTAACTGCAAACGGCATACTTGGGTGTTCCGAATGCTCATAATCAAAGATTGAGAGCAGCACCCTACCACCTGGTTTTACGAATGAGCTTATGATGTCAGCATACGTGGTCCTCTCCATGTTATTAGACTCAAAGGATCCCATGGTTCCGTGGTCCAAGACGCAGTCGAAATCAGATAAACTGTGTTGTTTGAAGGCAAAAAAGTCACCACAGTATACAGTTATAGCTTTATCACTTGCGGTGTACGTGGGCATAGCAATTCCTCCTACACTGCGTGACTGCATACTATATGCCAGACCATTCTCTTCAAAGAACTGTTTCACAGCTACTTTTGACCAGTCGATACCGACAATGCGATGCCCTTTTTCAGCAAGCGACAGCATGACCCTGGTTTTTCCACACATTGGGACAAGGATATTTAACTCTGTCTTGCCGCCAGTGAGGGTGTCTTGAAACTTCAATAGCTCGTGATCCACAGCCGCGGTTGTCCATCCGTCCTTACGATTTTGGTACACGTAGTCCCAGAGTTGCAGGTTTGGGGATCCAACGGTACCAGTAGAAATCGGGGTAACCATATTTACCTCTGACAACGCCGTCACCTCATATGTCTATGCGTTTCGCTATATAATATTCATGCTAAAAACCTAGTCTCGCACGGTCTGGTCTGCTTGCAGTTGTGTCCACGCCAAGATCTTGGCAGGGCTATCGTTGATTGTTACGTGACGTCATCCGTAGGCACTTCCGCAAAATTTCACAGCGTATCTGCGCTAGCGCTACTACATGGCAATCCATTTTTGACACTTACTTATTTGACCACGCTACATAAACGTTACACATTTAGCAGACACAACTTTACACATTAATTGGATTTTGTTACAGTGTTACAGCTGTCAATAATATTGGCGTTAGTGAAGTACCGTGACCGCAGTGAAAGTTCATAGTACGCAACTGCTACAGAAGCCTATGGAAGCCATCTCAGCTCGGTTTGCAGCCTACATCAGGCCTCCCGCTCTGTGTGCGTTACGTAACACACACGGAGGCCGCGGCTATGTGACGCGCCCACTTCTGATAGTATAAATTTCGGTAGTCGATTAAGCTCTGCATTTATAGCTCGCGGAAAAGCCATGTCTCTGACGGAAGAAGCGTTTCTCCTTCGCAAACGAAAGACGTGGTTTGCTGCGCAAGACGTCGATAACGATGGCTGCCTTACCACCAAAGATATCGAAGAAATCGCGAAGCGATTTGTCGAGTACGGCAAGCTTGACGAGGAGAAAGGGAAGAAAATCAAGAAAGCATACACTGAAATTATGCGCCACTTTGGCTTGAAAGATGCCAGTGACAAAATGACGCTGGAGCAGTACCTGGCGAATGCAAAGAAGTTTCGGGAGAATCCAAGTTCAGAAGAGATTAGAAAGAGTGTAATGGGTAAGAATTTTGATGTGGTGGATACGGACGGTAGCGGTGTCATTTCTCGCGAAGAATTCCGGGTTTATTTCAAGTGTATGGGCTTTGACGAATCTAATGCAAAGACGGCTTTTGACGGAGTAGATACCGACCATGATGGATCGATTTCCAGAGACGAGTTCCTTGCTGCTGCCACCGAATTCTTTCAGGGTGTCGACAAAAAATCTGGTGCAACTTTGTTCTTTGGACCGCTTGTAGATTGACTATATGAAGTTTGTAAACTAAATAAACCATTAATTATGACTATTGAGTTAACTGTTTCACCTGTCTAGTTTATCAAGAATATGGACAAGTCTTGTAATGTAAACCCTATATTGAACTTCATTGCTTTACTTGATAATTTGTATTGTGCCGTGTTTATTTGTAGCACAGTAGCGGATCTAGGATTTTGAAAAGCGTTCCAGTATCACCAGCGGCGTGAGCATGAAAAAAGTGGGGAGGCTGAAGAAGTCGCGTACGTAGTTACGTTTGCGCAGACTTTCGAACATCGAAGGCAGCCTTTCAAAAGAGGGGTTCTATGGAGCCACTGCAGCAACTATAAGGTAGGCCATTCAGGAATGCTTGTTATTAACCCGACCAACCCGTGTTTTGGCTTTGGGAAACCTCGGGCCAAAAGACGAGTCAGCAGGTACTAGGTCGGCTTAAAAATGATAATTATAGCCACGTGATCAGTCCTTAATCGCGAGCGGTTGGGAAGGCAACAGGAAAGCAGGGAGTACGTGAACCAGCATCAACGTCTATCACACTCACTGCGGATAACAATGTGAGGATACGCTGCTTATATTTAAGCGGTTCACGAAGCGTCATAATTATGTTACTAAATCTGCACCCCGCGCAAACAGTTGGGGGGGGGGGGGAGTGGCCTGGGGAAGAGGCTACGTGCAAACGTATATTTAATGCCCTTTGTGATTGTGCATATTATGTTTATTATTAGTGGGTATTCGTTTTATCCGCAAATCACCTTAAGGTACATATTAATATAGAAATCGCACAGGTAATACCGTATTTATGTCTATATAGATCGAGTCCACGGCCATTTTGAGTGTAGCAAGCACATCTTTTGAATGAAATTCAAACTGTACAGCTACTCACTATAAGTTGTATGCTAAGGCTCTTGAGAGAAATACCTTCTGTTAGGGCTGAAACAAATAAATTACTATTCAACTGCCATCTGGCCCCTATAATTATACTATCTTAAGTCTAGCATCCTTTCTTTGAAATTTGCTTAGTGGAAGAGCACATGCACAGGCATTTTGCTTCGGTCAAGGGAAGGAATCAGCAGGGTAGCCACTGTACATAATCATGTAGCATGGCTTTCCACATGAAGATAATAGCACTGTTGCCAATATCATGCATGTGGCACAAGAGAAGCCATGCTAAAACTATTTTGTAGCAATTTAGGCTGTAACCATGTACATGCTTCACAGATGCTTAGTTGCGATTGTTTTTACGCTGCGTCACTATTTCCTTCAGGAATGCATAATTGGATTCAATTGCTACAAAATAGTTGTAGCATGGCTTCTCTCGCCACCATGGTGCTGCATTGGTGCTTGGTTGAGATTGGTTTTACAGTTAAATGGGTTCAATATAAGCTAAAGAGATATTGGTTCCTTTTGCTCTGGGATATTGGCACAGTCGTATAGATTTAATAATTATAGCCCCTTGAAGTTTTCGTTGTACTTCCACTTCGACTATTCAGTGGATGTCCTGTTGCAATACAGACTTCAACTCAGTCTTCAACTCACTCGGATATAGTCATTCGGGTGTAGCTACATTAACTCGTTCCTTAGGTATGAGGCTACTCATTCAGATACAGTTAATTTGGGTAGAGACAGTTGCTCATTTGGAATACAGACATTAATCCACTACATGCAGATATACTACCCCCCCTCCCCCTCAAAAAAAAACTCACTGTAGCTAGAGAAAGAAACCAGTGTGGTAATCTGCACTGCAGAGACAAAAGGATTGCTGTAGCTAACCCAGCTAGGGTTTTCTCAGTGACAGCTTAGCTACCAAATCATGTGCATACAAAATTACCCCTATAGATCTCCAATTTCTGATAGTATAGTAGGGTACCTATATAGCTATAGGTCACTTTACGTACATGTAACTGTTACTTACAATGCTTTAGCTTTTTGGTGGCAACTTGAAGATCCTCTTAAAAGCTTTTAAATTATCATGCTGAAGAAATTCATTATATCAGTTTCACTAAAATGTCCTCACGTGGGCCGAGAGTCTCGGCCCAACACGTGATACGCACATGACTACGTTAGCAACAACTAGTTAATAATTATATTCCGACCCCGCCCATACCTGGTTAAATAGTAATTACCTGTGCAGATATATAGTAGCTAGTTTAGGCATCCTTCTTATCGGCCTAGGCCTTGAACGTTATCGCTTTTAGGTACCGAATTTCAATGGCAAGCTATGTGCAGCGAAACTGGAAATTAAATAACTATTAATAATTGCATTTTCCAAATATTTTTGTTGCTATGCGTACTTCGCGTTCGGATATTTTGGTGAAACTGATATGGATTTACTTGCGGTCACTCATGACTAATTTACTATATTCCAAGCTTCCTTCCCACGTACTTAAAAAAAAGTAGATGTATAGACAAGGAGAGCCTGGTCGACTTATAAAGCTTCCCAGGTTAGTACAGTTTGCGTAGCCTTTGTATAAGTAGAGATATAAGTGCTGGAGACAGACGGCATGATCAAACAATGCAAACGTGAGTTTGAAGCCGCACAGCCCATCTCTCCGCTCTCTCATAGCAGTCATCGCTGATCCTTGGAAAATGTTGCAGATAGAAATGTCAATCTCTACAAGACCAGTCACTTTTTTTGGAGCTCTCCAAGCAGCATTGCCGGATTTAGCTGTTATTCTCATGACTGGATGGTTTGCGAAAATAATACCAGTCTCGCCCCTCCCAGCCCCAGTCCCATCCTGTTTGGTTTCTGTATAGCAACTACGTATGCAGGCCTGTATCTGTATAGCTACGTGAGGCAAATTACACTTGTGTATTTCTAGTGAAGTACTTCTATAGTATCATATGGTACACCATAATTATTAAAACTTTAGCTTTTAAACTGCAACTTGAATGTCCTCTAAACGATTTTTAATTATTGGTGATGTAACGTTAACCCAATTAGAAGTACATCACCAATAATTGAAAAGCTACATGTGATAAGAGGACGTTGAAGTTGCCTCTTAAAGGCTAAAGCTACTTCTAAATGAATGCTAAGTGACCTCAGAAATTCTACTTCAGAGGTATCCCTTTAAATGAAGTAGTCCAACTTGTGTGTGCCATGTTAAGAGCAGCCCTAATGGATTTTGCTGTGTGCATGATTTCATCTTGTGTCTCCCCAGACAAGTTGCACCATGTGGCATATACTATTACAAAACAACATCCATGGAACAGCTGTTGTGGTCATGGTAGTGAGAGGTGAGATCTTCTCTCTCATGTATCATGAATAACCTTGCCTAAAATTTTGATCTCACCTTAAACTTCAGAGTGAGCCATGTGGAGAGTGAACCTGTAGGGACAAACACTATATGCTCCTGATATTACCTATTATGTAATGCTTGTATCCCCCAGGTACCACCTATTATGCTTTGCATTCTTACCTATTAGTTATGGCCGAATTATGCTACCTGCATGGGTGGATCAGTATAGTAGCTAGCAACTTGGAAGCCACAGTTTTTGGTTTTGCCCCAGCCTCCACAACTACTCTTGGCAGCCTGATTATAAACTCTGAAATGTAACGACAACACTTCTCTGTTGTTGTAAAAATGCCACACTTTACAACCCTGTCTCACTATTGGGCTTGTGCCACATGCATGCAAAACATGTGCCATTATCTTCATGTGGAAAGCCATGCTACATGATTATGTACAGTGGCTACCCTGCTGATTCCTTCCCTTGACGCAAAAGCAAAATGCCTGTGCATGTCCTCTTCCACTAAACAAACTTCAAAGAAAGAATGCTATATCAGATGGCCGTTGAATAGGAAATATTCAATTCAGTGGCTAAAATATGTATACTTATTTTAACACTGCCATGCTACAACTATTTTGTAGCAATTTAGGCCTGTGGTTGAGAGTGTAACCATGTTGCTTCAATGGTGCTTGGTTGAGGTTGTTTTTACAGTTAAATGCATAGCACTATATATGTATTTCCTTTAGGAATGTGTGATTGGATATTGTAGCATTTAGAAATCTTACACCAAAGGGCCAGGCTGCACCAACATCCCGCCAAAGTGCCAATATCTGTTTAGCTTATGCTGATCCCATTTAACTGTAAAACCAATCTCAACCTAGCACCAATGAAGCACCATGGTTATAAATTAGATTGTAGCCAAGCCTAAATTGCTACAGAATAGTTGTAGATGGCTTCTCTCTCCCCACATGTGAGATATCGGCACTGTTGCCACAGTGACAGTTGTGATGCAGATAGAAATGTCAATCTCTACAAGACCAGTCACTTTTTTTGGAGCTCTCCAAGCAGCATTGCCGGATTTAGCTGTTATTCTCATGACTGGATGGTTTGCGAAAATAATACCAGTCTCGCCCCTCCCAGCCCCAGTCCCATCCTGTTTGGTTTCTGTATAGCAACTACGTATGCAGGCCTGTATCTGTATAGCTACGTGAGGCAAATTACACTTGTGTATTTCTAGTGAAGTACTTCTATAGTATCATATGGTACACCATAATTATTAAAACTTTAGCTTTTAAACTGCAACTTGAATGTCCTCTAAACGATTTTTAATTATTGGTGATGTAACGTTAACCCAATTAGAAGTACATCACCAATAATTGAAAAGCTACATGTGATAAGAGGACGTTGAAGTTGCCTCTTAAAGGCTAAAGCTACTTCTAAATGAATGCTGAGTGACCTCAGAAATTCTACTTCAGAGGTATCCCTTTAAATGAAGTAGTCCAACTTGTGTGTGCCATGTTAAGAGCAGCCCTAATGGATTTTGCTGCGTGCATGATTTCATCTTGTGTCTCCCCAGACAAGTTGCACCATGTGGCATATACTATTACAAAACAACATCCATGGAACAGCTGTTGTGGTCATGGTAGTGAGAGGTGAGATCTTCTCTCTCATGTATCATGAATAACCTTGCCTAAAATTTTGATCTCACCTTAAACTTCAGAGTGAGCCATGTGGAGAGTGAACCTGTAGGGACAAACACTATATGCTCCTGATATTACCTATTATGTAATGCTTGTATCCCCCAGGTACCACCTATTATGCTTTGCATTCTTACCTATTAGTTATGGCCGAATTATGCTACCTGCATGGGTGGATCAGTATAGTAGCTAGCAACTTGGAAGCCACAGTTTTTGGTTTTGCCCCAGCCTCCACAACTACTCTTGGCAGCCTGATTATAAACTCTGAAATGTAACGACAACACTTCTCTGTTGTTGTAAAAATGCCACACTTTACAACCCTGTCTCACTATTGGGCTTGTGCCACATGCATGCAAAACATGTGCCATTATCTTCATGTGGAAAGCCATGCTACATGATTATGTACAGTGGCTACCCTGCTGATTCCTTCCCTTGACGCAAAAGCAAAATGCCTGTGCATGTCCTCTTCCACTAAACAAACTTCAAAGAAAGAATGCTATATCAGATGGCCGTTGAATAGGAAATATTCAATTCAGTGGCTAAAATATGTATACTTATTTTAACACTGCCATGCTACAACTATTTTGTAGCAATTTAGGCCTGTGGTTGAGAGTGTAACCATGTTGCTTCAATGGTGCTTGGTTGAGATTGTTTTTACAGTTAAATGCATAGCACTATATATGTATTTCCTTTAGGAATGTGTGATTGGATATTGTAGCATTTAGAAATCTTACACCAAAGGGCCAGGCTGCACCAACATCCCGCCAAAGTGCCAATATCTGTTTAGCTTATGCTGATCCCATTTAACTGTAAAACCAATCTCAACCTAGCACCAATGAAACACCATGGTTATAAATTAGATTGTAGCCAAGCCTAAATTGCTACAGAATAGTTGTAGATGGCTTCTCTCTCCCCACATGTGAGATATCGGCACTGTTGCCACAGTGACAGTTGTGATGAGATTTGGCACAGCAGTGATGATCACCTTGCTCAAGTCAGTGAATGTCATAATAGGGTCCTAGCTCAGGCTGATTAAGTAGCAAAGCACACGAGAGCTAGCTAGCCCGGGGACGAGGCTACCATCAACCTAAGCTGTAGTCCAATGACGCCGGCTCAAAGGTTCAGAGGTTGAATTGATTGCTCGGCCAAATTATTTCACCCACACCTGTCCCACAGTGATCTGCATTTACCTAGTTGTAGGTGTGGATTGTAGCTATGTAGCTATAGTGCATGGAGTACAAAGCAAAGCAGAGCCATCTGAAGCATCTTGTTAGGGTTATTCATAATTTCAAAAAGGTATCCAAACCCTGGCAATGCACCATCAGCACTACTAACATGCATCTTCATTTTCAGGATAAATTAAGACCTCAAGTCCGATTTTTCTCAGGTAGGTACGTCTCTAAGATTTGCTTAATACATGTAGCTATGTCATAATACCGGTATTATAATGTTATAATTATTTCTGTGGTGAGATGATGGTCATAAATACCCATCTTTCGGTGTCTCATCTCTTAATAGGATATCATCATTCATACACAAAGCCAGCCTTGAAAAATGTTAGCAATTGATACATCATTTCTAGTCAACACTCTGATTTACAACTCTGCACTTGTAGTATTAGCTATATACCATGATAAAAGCAACTATGGATCGCATGACTAGCTATATACACTAGCACTTTGAGTATATGTCTGCCATAATATGTACAGTACAAAGTCTCAATATATGCAGTGCAGAGATACATTTCTTGCTTACATATTGAAGCCAGTGAAGGGCATCTTTCCAGCACGCACCCACAACTGGGTGAGGGGTGTGAAGGGAATTGTCGGGATTGCTTATACATCATTCGAACCTCCCACAGCAACTATATAGGACTCCAAAGATCATAGCAACACTGCATAAATTGAATGGTTTTTCACTTGTTGTTAGCAACTTGCTAATGTAGAAGGATGTTGGGTGACTTCAAAAAGTGACCTTGAAGTCATGGAATATCAAGTTGAAGAGCATGAGACCTGCATGCCTGTGATCGTGGCAAAAGCATAAGTACAGAAAGGCTTCCATACCTCCCACTACTGCTCAGTGTGTATACCAACGCTAGGATCATATCCACGTACTAGTACCAGCTGCCTTTCACAATTTAATGTTCAGAGTTTTGCTAAATGTGAATATATAGCTAGTGCTGGATAGCCTGTGCAGCCTCCTTGCCCTGCTATCAATGATGGGGAAATTCCTGCAGTTATGACAGGACATGACATCCCTCCACCAGATCTATGTCATATTCCCGTGACAACTAGTTATTGAGGAAAAAATTCAAGCAAGAGTAAATCAAATTCCAATATGCATGCGGAGACCTATGGGGACTGAGGAGAAGGTGAGTGTTGTGGGCTGGCTCTGATGGCAGGACAGCTGTGGGATATTCACCTGTGTGTGTATTCCTGTCTCGTGCCCAACTCTTTCGTAATGAATGGCCTGGGTATACGAGATCGAGGGAGGTGAAATAGAGGTCCAAATTGAGCCAAATTTACAACTTAGTGCAGGCTAATTACATGAGTGGCCATTCACAGTTTGTTACTTCACTTCACTATCCAAGCAGTGCTATATACTATAAATGTACAGCACCATACTTGCATAATTAATAATGATCCATGCCCCCTGTTAATATTGTGGATGTGATTGATTCATCCTCATAAGGAAAAGGGTTGCATAGAGGTAATCCTATAGACGTGCTCTGTATATACATGTAGATAGACTCTATTAGCTAGGCCATACCCCTATTTCATTTTGCTGCTCTTCCAAACAAATTAAGGTAATACCGTATTCTACGTATTATCTGCCCATGATGTATGTACTGATCCACCCATCCCCTAGTCTGGTGACAAGCCTATACCAACTTTTGTCCCGCAGTACTTAATACTATACGTAAGATTACATAAGGCTTAATGAATATTATTAAGTACAGCAAACACATCACGACCCTTTATAAATGTCAGTACAACTTTCAGCTGTTCAGGTTTCAAGTCCAGGTAGCTCAATTCCCTTGCTGCACTTCTGGCTGCCTCTTTTTGTACTCCCTGCAGAAATTTTGCAGTCCAATCAGATTGCAGAACGGCTAATTAAAATACCAATACCGCGTGAACCCGCTAGACGGTACGGCTTCGGGCTTTGAGTGCAAGTAGGTCTGGCTTCGACAGACCAGTCGAATCGCCAGTGACAGGAAGTCCGCATAGTTCACGTACAAGGTTAATTTAGTATGCATTACGCGTTACGTCATTGAGTTGTACCGCAACAAAAATGGAATATTTTAGCGATATGTTCATGCTCTTTTTTCTCAACAACCGTTCAATATTTTTTGCATGGGACTTTTTTTGAGAGGAAGTACAAGGACGTATGAATGGGATGGTCCAAGTTGCACTTCCGTACGTGGTATGGAAATGACACTACAACCTGAGACACGATGCCCGTTTCTAGACGGTCGAATTAATGATTGATACAAACAACGTCCGAACAGCGGTTCTCAAGCATTCTGGAGTCTACCGAGCTAGAATCAGGCAAACCAAAGATTGCTGCAGCTACACAGAAGATTGTAAGTTGTTCCCTCGCGCATCTTGAGAGATACAGTTGTCTGAATTTGTGTTAATTTATCAATACATTTTACCTGTATTGGAGCAAACAAAACAAACAAAGTCATACATCAACAGTCCAACTCTATATCCATATTGCCATCACTAATGGTAATTTAAATGTCACTATCTGTTTCTTGACCTGACTGCTCAGATGCACTGTCATGGCCACCGAAGATGTTATTCATGATATCGTCCACTTCTTTGTCAAGGTCACCATCGGCATTTAATCTTGAGTCTCATCCATCTCAATGATATGTCTAGACTGGTATTTTCTGGCAGGTTACAATATCTAAGGCATTTGCATCCTGGTCCACAGTGATTGCTACTCTTCTTGCATTTACAGCGAGCTGAAAGACAAACTGTTTTGCAACCACAACCTTTTCTTGATCAGCGCTACTGTTGTTCTAACTTGAGCAACGTTGGCATCACTGTCCCAATCAACCTCAAGTGTGTTTGGATCTGGCTGTTTTCATCCATTTCCATCCAAAGATTGGAATCATTTCTTCTTCATACTTAATTCTACTCCAAATCCTTTCCCTCAGGGTATCCAGTCAATCTGTATGATGAACCAGAGCAGTGTGACTGTCTTTGTTTGAATTGAAGAGGGTCATCGATGTAGCGTATGATGGAAGGAATGTTGCCTTGTATTTTTTTTAAAGTAAGTACATGCACCCCACTAGTCTGAGAAATGACAGAAATCCTTGAGAATCAGGGTTTGTGTCTGTCAGTCATTGTACCCGGAGCCTGATCACTGTTTAAACGAATAAATTCACAATACTCAAATAGAGTGGTTAAAAATGAAGCTTTTCCGAAACCATTGAAGAATGAAATAAAGTCACAACCTGTGTATATGAATAAAACTTGTATCGTAGATGTGGTTTGTGCAAGATCTGGATGACGTTGTCATAGTGTACGCTGTCCCCCCACAAAATGTCCCCCTGGACATTATTCACCGGTGAATATTGTCCCCCCGGACATAATTCACCGGTGAATAATGTCCCCCTAGGACAAAATTCACTGGTTGAATAATGTCCCCCCTCAGTGAATACTGTCCCCCCCCCCCCCCAATTTTTTCGAGTGGAGGTCTACAAACATCGGATTCATTACGGTAATCAGAGGCGGCTGAGACTTTAGGGAGCCCCTCCCACCTTTCGTCCTCCACACAGCCACACAACTCAGCAGTGTATGCCATAGCTCTCGCTGTGGTGGGGCAAGCAGTGGAGTTATAGTCTCTCAGGCTGGTGGCCGCCTTTTGTCCCCCCGCTTTTTTATTATTTATTGTTAGCTAGCAAGCACAGAAAATATTTACAGCGGAAAGTAAATTTTGAGTTAGACAGCATTGAACGACATAATAATGATACTCTATTTAGGAATCTTTGTAAGTTCGGCTGGATATCTCTTCTCCGTGAGAAAAGATAGGCCTTCTCGATCAATGCAACTTTCGCCTCCCGTGTTGTCCGCCTCGTGTCGGTAGCGGTCGAGTCCATCACGATTGTGAGTGTACAAATTATGCGTGTCGGTGCAAAGTGCCATCGCTTCATCTAGCCTTCAAAACTCAGCCTCAAGCCAATTGACGTCCGGGGGGACCAATTCTGAGGGGGGACCGTCCATGGCGTGACAGAACTCGCTTTCCGAGGGGGGGACATTATTCACTCCGACAACGTTAGCAATGATTACTCTAGACTAGGCTACCTGGTTTGCTTTGACTGATAATGTAGAGAATTGTTGCCAAAATTAATAAACTTATTATTATCCCTACAGGCTCTGCTGACCTGGTTAGCTGGGGACGAGGCTACTATCTGTCAAATGATGGTTTGTACTTTCTGAGATGCTCCAAAAGAGTTTTATCTTTCCATATGACTTTGGGTGACAGTATTTAGACTGGTTACCTTGCTTGCAGAGACTGCATGGCTGGCATGGTCGACCTGGATGAATGCTACTGTAACAAGTCAGGATCACTTGCCGCGGAGTCAGCTGTGTGTTGCCAAATCTGGTCCTACAGTTCCCTGGACGGCTCACATTTTACAAACCTCTGTGTGCCCTGTGTTTTTATTATATTATCAAACTAACTGTCACATTTTCAGTGAAAACCTTGCGGTATACGTGGCAAGACTCTGCAGGAGACCTAGCATTATTATGTAATCTGTAGTGCAATAAAAAGTATGCTCTATTTTGCAGCGATTACGGTGGAACAACCCCAAACCTGGCATGCTTTAAGAACAACTATTATACTGAAGTTATACCAAAGTAGAGACTGTAAAGTTGTTGAGAACTGCTGTTCGGACGGCAAATGTACAGGCCCTTTTTGGCGGTGTGATTTGGGCGGGCGCTCTCAAACATCGCTGCAGCAGCTCGGACACGGTCACCTACGCCCTTTTTGGTACCAATCTGCTCTGAAAAAGTGGAAGAATGTGGTCGTAAAGATTTCAATATAATTGCTACAGTAGTTTTAAAGATATGATCCATGCAAAACATGACATAAAAATAGCTGTAAACCGCAAAATTTGGTTACGGAAAGGAATGCATCCGGTTCCGTAATTAAAATTGCACGCTGGCGATTCGACTGAGACTACCCATCCCCTTCTTTAAATAAAAGTTATTGTGGAGGGTATTTACATATATCGTATCCGCCCACCCCTTATACTGTCCATGCGTCTATAACTAACAACCGAAAACTCAAAGACAGTGAGTAGAATCGAGCGTCAAAATTCGATCATTGGCGTGCTTTAATTGGAATACCGACGGTCAGTCAGCTAGCTATTTAGCTTTTTAGCTGATAATAGTTATCTGCATGCTTTAGCTTTTTAAATACATTTTGCATCCATACTTGGCTCAAATATGCTAAAAAAGGCTCTACTTACCTTGTAACCTCGCTTTGCATATTGCGCATTTGCTACGCGTCCGAGTGGGCGGATATTACTACATTGCGATTATGCAAACTACGTATTATCCGCCCACCTCCCTAGCTCTTTCAACTAGCACTTAAGTGGCCCGCCCATGGGCGGATAATACGCAGAATACGGTAGTGGTCATATGACAAAGAATTACCAACTAAGGGTATCATGGGATACAAGGGGCGAGCGTGAGCTTGGATGAGAAGTGATTTGTGTCCGTAGCTTCAGCCATTTCACCAGATACCCTTAGCCTCGTACCAAGGCCACGTGGGGGTGTGTGGCCTGGATACGAGGCTACAGATACCCTAAGTTGTCGCAGTTCTCGGCGACTCTCCAGCCGCCCCTCCCTAGCTTCTGCCAACTCACCCTAACCCTAAGCCGTTGCAGTTCTCGGTGACGCTCCAGCCTTCTCAATATTACTTTCGGCCTCATGCATTCAGTCGCGGCGCGTGCATGGAGGTGAAACAGGAAAGCCAGCGTATATGTGGTATGGGGCAGCCCCGGTCGGTCCACCCGTCGTCCACGACAAAAATTGGCAACTGACTACACTAAAGGGCTCGCTCACGCTCGCCAATTAAAACTCTGTAGCCACTCTTATTCATACTGCTTATGCAATTATTTAAGTTTGCAGTATTTTTTCTGATGATGCCTATTGTGCCACTAGTACTCTTAGTTTAGTCTTGAGAACTCTGTGATCTGCAGTATATGAATGGGTCTACATTGTATATCTTCACTATACCTGATTATTATAATCATTCCCAGGCTTCCCATTTTTCATGCATGGGAGGGAGTCTGGGATCACGTTCAAGGCTAGACATTGCAGGGCCCAACTGAAGGAACCAATCAGGAAGCACTGTCATAGCTGCTCTCAAGAAATATCATAGTTCTGCTTGAGTTAGTACTGTCTGTGATTGTTTTTGGCCTCTGAAATTATTAATCTTGCACAGAATTTTGAGCTGACATGCATACACAGAAATACATACACACCAAAACATACTAGAAGTGCAAGGACTAGTACTGCTCTGTACAAAGCGGCAGGGTGATTAGACCACTGAACCTCCATAGGTCTCCAATTTCAGTCACCGTGTCTACGAGGTCAAAATGCAGCTTCACTATCCAAAGATGGTTAATGAGCATTTTTGCTGCCATGGCAACAATAGCTTGCATGTAATGCATGTTTATCACGTCATCTTACAAAATTGAAGTAAATTGAACTGTGGAGTAGATATGACCTCACAAACCTATACATACACACACTCACTAGCCCTTGCACTAGTGGCAGCAATGCTTGAAGGTGCAATTATGATCGTAGCACTTGCCAGTGCATGCAAAGCTTAGCTACATGCATACATATTTGGACTCAAAGTTTGAACAGCTTTGGGAAACAGTAACAGTACATAAATATACATACAAAATTTAATACTTACAAGGCGAACTGTGAGCATTATCTAGTGCAAACCTCCCATACACAGCAGTATTACATGCTACCTGTGCAGAGAAATGGCTCTCTCAACTCTTGGTCTCCATCTCCCTTAGTCGCCTTTCTTCTCTCAGTTCTGAGACACTCTTGGGTCTTCCTTCTAATGGCTTGGGAGGCCTCCAGTAGGTCTCGATGGAGTAGCCAATGAAGCCAATAGTAATAGTGATGGGTAGCATTACTTGGGGGAAGTAGCGCTTTGCAATCTGAATTGCAATTTGCCAAGGCATTATTTTAATAGACTTCAGGTATCATAAAACACCTGACTGGTAAGCAGTTTCAATTCCCGAGTCAAATTACTAACAGATTACTGACTGTGGATGTTTCTTCTTGCCTCACATGTATACTGTCATTCAAATTATACAGAGGCTATGGTTTGTGCAAATGTGAAAGAAACAGGTGAATACATAAAGTGTACTGAATTGAGGAGTAAATACAATATGTGCATGCAATTATAATTAGCAATAATACCAGTTTGTACTTAGTGTCCACATTCCAAAAGAAAAATTTACACATTCCAATGTCAGATGTATGAGTTGACAAACTGCCAGACATTTTTGCGTCTCAGAAACCGACAACTAAGATGATAACTCAAGTTTCCATATAAGTAGGTTCAGAGCGCAGAGTGTTTCTTATACGAAAGGCACTGTTCCAGGATGGACTTCAAATGCTAATTAATCTTTCACCTGATGTATAGTCTCGACTCCAGACCCTCCCCGCACGCCCCGTCGGAAAGGTAGGAAAAAAACGAAAAAGGAAGGAGGGTCTGGTAAGTATGGTAGGGGTCACGCAGATCTGCGCCTGGAATGCAGGCGCAGCTAATTTTTATTGAATTCTACCGTAAATTGTTTTCGTTGATTCAGAAGAGCTGTTCTGAGAAGGAGCATGGCTACTTGTGAAAAGCTTTACATAGTACCTAGTGATTGCTTCTCAAGTAACTAATCAACTTGCTGCCGCTCAAAGCGAGTAGATAACTGAATTCGTCGCTAGCGCTGGTAGCATGTGTAGAACACTACGATTGTGATAGTCAACAAGCTGTCTTGTACAGAGGAAGCAGGATGCAGTGCCACAGTTGGTAGGCGCTATAGCTACAGGACAGCCAACAACGCAGTACAGCTGGAGTATTGATAAACATGTTGCACATGCTGGCGAATTTTTTTTACAGAAATATTATTTTACAGTAATGAAATTGTTAACATTCCAAGGATCCGCGTGACCCCCTCCAAACTTGCCAAACCTTCCTTCCTTTTCGCTATTTTTCTGACAGGGCGCGCGGGGAGGGTCTGGAGTCGAGACTAGGTGATGTATGGCCTCAGAATCTCAGCTAGAGACAAAATGCATGGCATTATGGGGTGAGCCTGAGTGCGTGCACTCACAGATTGGTAATTCAGGGAGAGATTTTGGTAGAGAGTTAAGGAGAAGTTAGCCTCGTTCCCAGTCCACGAAAGAGTGGCCTGGTACACACTGTTCGCGCATGCGCAAGAATTTACGGAAAACGGCCAGTAAACGTATTCGTAAACGAGTTGAGTCACATGGCAATCAGTAGTACGGAAGCAGTATACGAGTATAGGAACTAGGTTCTGATTTCTACAACCGAAATGGCTTTATAATCAGCCAGGAATAGCAAAAGGACCCGTAATTTTCTATCCGCTAACACTGCGGTAGCTGTCTTACCACCGAAAGTCGGAAGCGCCTCTCTCCTGGCAGTGGCTGTGAGCTGCTCGATTTTCACTTCCAGATCGGGCATTCTAAGCCTTTCAAAGGCAAACGGGGTCGAAGACTCGAACTAACAATCACTTTCTAGGCATCTACCTCGCAAAAAACATCAGTATCGGGCTCAAAGCTTGCTGTCTTCACTTTTCACTTTCGTGAAACGAATAATACACGGTTAGTATACGTAACAATGTACGGTAAATATTCGATATTTTACGATTACCATAAAAACATGGTAATTTGCGCGCATGCGCAAACAGTCGATACCGGGCCACTCTTTCGAGGGGGGGTGTGGCCTGGGTACGAGGCTAAGGAGAAGTAGGCAAGGCTCAATCGTACCACCTGTCTACAAGAGCGTACAAAAAAAGAATGCCCCGCCCCTGACTATGACGTGTTCTTTTTTTGTGTTCTTGATATATATCACCTTTGGGTGTAATTGCTATGTCTCATGAGAACTGACAGGTGTGCATAACTTGCCTCATGTCCAGACCACCTCCCCCCCTCCCCCCTAATTGTTTTTTTTGTGGAGGGTGGGTACGAGGCTAATATGAAGAAGTGGTAGCCTAGTTCCCCTCGCAGCTGTTTTTTTTTACAGCCTAGAAAAAGGCTCAGTGCAAAAATGTTGTTAGGGGAGGGCTGGGAATGATGCTAGAGAAGCAGTCAATATGAACTCCTGGACCTGACTCTAAAATTTGCTATAATTGTGTGTATAATTTAGCCGTACCCTCTAGTAGTCTCGCGCGCCAGAACCTCGCACCCCTGGAGTAGGGTCTGGTCTGCTCACGCTACAGTAGCTGTGCCTGCTGAATGCAATTAATGAGTAAAGTTGTGTCTGCTAAATGTGTAAAGTTTATGTAGCGTGGTCAAATAATTAAGTGCCAAAAATTGATCGCCATGTAGTAGCGCAATCGCAGATACGCTGTGAAATTTAGCGGAAGTGTCTACGGATGACGTCACGTAACAATCAACGAATCTGCCAAGATCTTGGCGTGGACACAACTGCTATATCGCAAGCAGACCAGACCCTACTCCAGGATGCGAGGGTCTGGCGTAGGCCCTAACCTAACCCTAAACCTCGCGCGCGCATAATTTCGCGGTGCCGTTTATCCTACTTTAAGTATGTTTTGCCTGGCTGATTTGGAAGCGCATGCTGGTGATGTACTAGATAAGAATGCTTGGAACTATTACTGCTTCGGTGCCGGTCAGGAGCAAACACTCAGGGACAATAAAGAGGCTTTCAAGAGGTAGGAAACTACTGAATAATTTAGCTCATGCATTACTAGTATGTGTTGCCTTTATGTTTCATATCCTGGGGCCATGAGTAATGCCATTTGCAATTGGGCTATCCCATTAAATAGTTCCGCTCTCCCTGCAGAGGAGCAGATCAATACCCCCCCCCCCCCCCAGCCCCCTGTACAGCAAATTAGTGGTATAATCCCCAGCAGACAAAATTATAGAGGTTTGTCTAACTCCTTAGACACAATCGATTTGACCCCATGGAGTCTAAGAATAATTTGTCAATTTGGGCATTTTTACCACCCCCCAGACAAAATTACTTGATTACCACCCCCTAGGAACAATTATTGTTCCTCTGCAGGGGGTGTATGCTTATTCAATAGAATAGCCCATTGCATCCTCCCGTTACTATCACTAAGAATCTTTTGGCTACACTGGCAAGGCTGATTCTATTAAAAGCTGTCAGAGTATACAGTATATACTGTTGCTAGTATAATATGATTATAATAGGTATCTGAGTAGCTACTGTAGTGAGTGCACTACTTGAATTATTGCACAGTGGGGGAGATGGGAAGGACCCGGGATGAGTGGTGGGGCAAATAATTACGGTTATAGTCACGCATGCATGACTAGGAAACATGGGCGTCTATCTGATCAGGTATTACCATGTTTTTTCTACAGGTATCGCCTACGACCTCGAATGCTGAGAGATGTCTCAAAAGTAGATACAGCAGTCCAGCTGTTTGGGAGTAAAATTGCCTTTCCCGTCTGTGTATCACCCACAGCCCTACAGTGCATGGCTCACCCTGATGGAGAGGTTGCTACAGCTAAGGGTAGGTCATTGTGGTAACTAGGGATATGCAAGCACACTATGTCTCGTGCACCTACACAGATGCATGACGTATACTCAAAATCGATGGCACTGGGGCTGCATGGGTGTGGCGTGACTGATATTATTTTCATAACTCAGCCACTTCAAGGAGGATCTCGGTTGGTTCTCAGTATTCATATCGATCAGGTTCTCTTTCTACCAACCACAAATTGGCTCACAAACACATCATCAAATGCCGACGTTTCAACTGCTGGGCTGCAGTCTTCATCAGGGCAGAACTGGATGAAGCCCCCAAGAACTCTGTGCTGCTGATCAAAGAAGCCCTGCACATCCGCTTGAGGCCCACTGAAGACAAGATCAATAGAGACCTGGGCTTGGATGTCCCTGAGTGCTGGGTGCACACTATCAAGACTCTGAAGCCACAGCAACGAGGCTAATTAGTGACTCAGATGAAGTAGTACTCAATTAGGCTTGGCTTCTGGACTTTGTGTTTTTTGTAATAGGCTGGTCTAGACTTGTTAGGCTTCGCTTTAGGCTTCGCTTATAGACTCTAGATTAGGCTATTTAATGCTCTGAGTTCTGCCTGTACTCTCTGTTGATGTTCTGCCCTGATGAAGACTGCAGCCCAGCAGTTGAAACGTCGGCATGATATGTTTGTGAGCCAATTTGTGGTTGGTAGAAAGAGAACCTGATCGATATGGATAACTCAGCCAGTCGTGAGAATAATAACTAAATTCGGAACCAGTGCTGCTGAAGAATTGTAAAGCTCCGAAAAAGCAACTTGTCTTAGAGAAACTGATGTCTCTATCTGCAGCATATTTCCAAGGTTCAGCCATACAGGGCCACCGAGAGAGGATCCTCACAGCTACGTTATTACGTTACTATGTCAGAAAGCCTCAGAGCACCTAAACATTTTCTGGGGGAGCATGCTCCCTTACTCGCCCTAGGTAGGGTAACGGCCACAAGATGCCAATAGGGAACCCAATTTGTGGTTTTGCCTTGGGCCGGGCCTCCAAAATTCTCTCGGTGGCCCTGCAGCCATGTCTGCTTTGAGAGAATAGTGAGACGGGCTATACTGCTTTAAACTCAATTGCTGGACAGCGATTCTGAGGCAACTACGGGGCGGAGCTAGCTCGGGTCGACCCCTGAACTCTCGTGACGTGGGGTGATGTGACATGTCGTGAGTCGTGACGTGCGAGGCTATTAAATAGCAGGTGTTCTCACGTTAACTTCACTGAAGAAGACTAGAGTATCTAGTCGAAACGTCGGCAAAGTTTCTTTCCGAATTAAAGTTGGAATTCAGAGAGCCTTTCTTTCTTTCAAACTCATATTCGTATATCACTTCATCCAGTACTTATTAGGAAAGCTACACAAACTGTACTAACCTGGGACTGCAGTAAGACTTCCTTGGTAAAATTATGTGATAGGCTTGACCAGACATCTGACTCTTCGTGAGCTACAAGTTTGAAGACAGCATCCATGTAACTGCCAGAGACGCCATCTTGAGCACATGTCTGGGTACCTGTAACATCGAAAGAAAAGAACTAAACACTGGCTGAGATTCTAAGCCCATATGACACGAATACTGGCCTTGCTGCACTCGGCAATAACTTCACGTAAATGGTTTCCTGTCATAACTTATACCTATTGCTACTTCACCTTTCAAACTATACAGACATATAGCACAACTTAGTCAACAGCAGAGCAGTGTCTTCTACTGTACGAAATCTTTCCTCCATACTGCAAGAATACTTAGTACGTTCTTGTGGCAACGATGCAGCCTCTGTCACAAGCCGCCCTTCATGCTGTATCGAAGAAAGCAGAGGCGATATTAAATGAAAAGCGAGGCCCGTACCTCTCCACTACCGCGGCGGTATGGTAGTACACTCTCCAATACTGGCCTTCCATATGCCTTTATAGACTTGGTAGCCTCTCATGCACGACTCAGTGCTGAAGCGCTCCATCTCTGTCATGCAAAATTGTTGTTGATCGAACGACCTCTCGAGCTTTTCATGAAAATTTCCACCCACGAAAATAACCCGCTATACGGTATGCCTGCAACTACACTAGGGCATAGCCTTGTTCCCCAGGCCTTCTCCCAGCTTTTCTCGTTTGCAGTCCGCTTTTTAAGGGGGGAGAGCCTAGGAACAAGGCTAATCAGGGCATACATCTGATTAGTTTGGCCTCACTTGATCACATTCGCTAAACTAGAAATCTTTATTCTATACCCAGCGTGAGTGTAATGTGTGCAGAGCATACTTTATCTGACACTTTATCCTCAAATACTGTATTTTTTCTCCAGCCTGTACCAAAATGAATACCTGCATGGTTTTGAGTTCCTTGTCTACCACCAGCATCGAAGAGGTGGCTGAGAGCAGTGGCAATGGCCTCAGGTGGCTACAACTGTATGTATTTCAAGACAAAGACCTGACAAGAAAGCTAATTCTCAGGGCTGAGAGTGCTGGATATAAGGCTCTGGTGATCACCGTGGATCATCCAACTATGCCAAAGGGAAAACTATTCCATCATTTCCGTCTTCCCAAGCACTTGTCCTTTGCAAACTTTGTGCAATCCACCAAAGAGAAGTTAGCAAATATATTGGACCCATCCAATACCTGGGAAACAATTGATTGGCTCCAAGGTGTCACAAAGCTTCCCATCATACTCAAGGGTATCTTGACATTTGAGGATGCCCAAGAGGCATTGAAGCACAACGTTAAGGGCATTCTAGTGTCCAACCATGGAGGACGGCTACTGGATGGTGCACCCGCTGCTGTGAGTGCGAGTGGTGGGTTATCTATTACAACCATCTTCACACACTTGCACAGGCTCTCAGGCTTACATGCCTCCCCTTCCATCCCACGTATGCACACACTACATGCAGATTGATGCTTTGCCAGAAATTGTGGAGGCTGTTAAGGGCAGGGTGGAGGTATGCTGTTATACTTGCATCCCTACATAACATTCTTCCTCTATGGAACAGAGATTGGAGCTTTAATCAGTGCAGTACACTAGTTCTGTTGCTATAAGGTATGAACAAAGAAAGGTTTTCGGACGAAATTAAAACTGTAGGGTGTCTGGAGGGTGCTTCCGGGTGTAGAACATTTGACAATGTATTACGTACAGTACTATACATGATGCATGCATGAGCTATATCAATATGTGTTGGACGAAGCTGGCTGTTTGTAATCCACGTCTTCTTAGACTAGTTAGAACTGGTTGAAACACTGCATAAGGATTCTGTTGATGGTTAGCCTTATAAAATAAGTGGCTATAAAAGCCATGCTTACAAGATTTTGTTCATCAGCTTTTGTGAAAACAATCTATTGTACATAACTACAGGACTACTTAATGTACAAGATAATAAACATTCTTAAAAAAGAACCATAAAGAAACAGCAGAGAGGCTACAATTGTTAACGTCAGTCTGATTAAGCAAGTCAGTTACACAGCCTCAATACAAGACTGTTAAATCTTTAATATAATTATATAGTTGATCCAAACTATTATACAGGTATTCCTGGATGGAGGAGTGAGGGAGGGGACAGATGTTTTGAAGGCACTGGCACTGGGAGCCAAGGCAGTTTTTGTTGGGAGACCAGTCCTGTGGGGACTCACATACAAGGTTTGTTGATGTGTGGGGAGTGCATGGTAGCTTTATATATTTGGTAGCTATTGTGATGCTTTTGTACAGGGAAGTGAGGGAGTCGAACTTGTACTGAAGCTGCTGCAGGATGAATTCAGACTGGCCATGATGCTGTCAGGTAGGGGACTCATTACTGGCTGGCTGTAGATTCTATCCTGTAGCCTTCTATAGTTTATTACGTGTTTGTAGCCCTTTGCGTGGGCGGTTCAAAGGTACCGACAGGGCTGTATACGCGGTAGAACCCTGCGGTCAGGGCAATATATATATATTGCCCTGTGGTTGGGGCAATATATATATATTGCCCTGTGGTCAATCACTAAAGAAATGTTTTTTAAAGAAATAGCATTTTTAAGATCAAGTGGTCAGTTAGTACAGCAGCAGCAGCACAAAACCCTGCTGCTCCAGTGCATGCATGGCACAGGAAATGACACAATGCACGCACACAACTTACATTGATTACATAATAGTGACTGCTGACTACAGCTTGCACACGCTCAATGCAGCACTAGCTAATGCTGACCTCAATAGTCAGAAGCCATTGGGCTACAAGGGCAACTGGAAAAGCAGGAAACGGGAAACGGAAACGGGAACGGGAACGGGAACGGGAACGGGAAACGGGAACGGGAAACAAAAACGGGACGTGGCTCTAGGAGGTTGAAAGGAACGCATGTTGTTGGAATCCGCTTGTGAAGTGCGTTCAGGAAAGCGAGTCAACCCCGTTCAACCCCTGGGTAGTTGCGGTGCTAAACTATCTAGCCGTCGGCAAGGCTGGAGTACCTACGTCGATTCGGCGATCGACAAACAGTAAGATGCTTCCCTTGTAGGTCTGTACAAACTATCCTACATCTATCTACAGGCTACTGCAGCTGTAAAACAAGCTATTCTTACCGTTTTTTTTTTGAGTCCGTGTAGCTTTTACGGTGTTTTCTGTCCAGCTCTGGCACCGTGGAATCACTGAGAATCACTCGAGATTCAAGAGACTTCTTAACGATAAGTTATTTCGGCGTTTGCTAACTCCTTGTTGATTCCTTCCCAGCTCTTATAGTCGGTATATTTTAGCTTCTCAGTGAGGAAATGGCACTTTGGAATGCAATGCGGAATGTAACGGCAGTAAATGGCACGTGACTACGCACGTTAATTAATGCGTTTTCAACCTGCCTACATCATATCTATGCTGTTTTGCGCACCATCGGTGGTCCTTTCCCGTTCCCGCTTCCCGTTCCCGTTCCCGTTTCCGTTTCCCGTTCCCTGCTTTTCCAGTTGCCCGGGCTACAAATCAGTTAAACCACGCCACCTGCGGGATGTATGGGCTTCAGAGTACGCTCGTGCAATAACCAATTAGAGCCCTCGGGCTCTAATTGGTTATTGCCCTCGCGTACTAACCAATTAGAGCCCTCGGGCTCTAATTGGTTATTGCCCTCGCGTACTCTAAAGCCCATACATCCCTGGGTGGCGTGGTTTATCTAATACGAGGATTTACTTGTCCAGGGTTTTAATGATTGCACTTTCCTTGCAGGTTGTGCAAAGTTATCAGACATCAAGCCTGAACTTGTCATCCACACATCCTGCATTCAATCGCTCACATCAAGGCTCTAGTCCTTATCTGCTTCTGTTGTGTTTTATCATACTCTTTGTATACTTGGTGCTAAGCCTTTGCCTATAATAATTATATTGAAGTTAGCCTTGAAATAATCCAGTCCCTCCGGTCCTTACAATTGGCAGGGTATTAAAGTAGTTTTTCCTTGCATGGAGAGTGTATAGTTATTTTCTTATAATCATATGTTTTACATGCCAAAATAGGCACAAACTATAGCTGAGTCCAAAAAGTTAGCAACTGTTCGTCCATCATCCATAACATAAACACCAATGCGCTGATACTTCAGAACTTATGCTGCCACTTGAAATCACATTCAGTCTTCTGCATCTGTGTACATGTTGGACAAATCCACTCTACTCTGTCAGACCAACCATGAGTGTAGGTGCAACGTGCTCCATGACGACAGCCATTGCTATCGAGATCAAAATAATATACTTTTCCCTTATGCATAATATTATTATGCTTGCTATAATGAAAGTATAATACTAATAGATGCACCAAAGAAGCACACGGACCAGGCTCTAGTTAGGAGCTCCAGCCCAATAGCTACTACAGCTTATTAGAATATAGGTGGCAGTGTGCATTAGCACTTTTGCTATGGAGAGTGTAGCTATTATATATAGTATATATCCACAATAACTGTATCTAGTCGATGACATACGGTACTGCAGACAGAGTGCAACTTTTTTTTCTTGAAGTTAGAGGTTACAACCACTACCATATCCTAATAGGAAAAATACCAGGAAAGTAATATTGAATATTAAACTTACATTTCCCATACATAATTATTATAGCCAATAGAGAAGCCATCCAAGATTTTGGAGAAATTGTCAAAATTGAAGAAATATGGCTATATATCTAAAGATTGGCGAGGAGATAAGATTTTAAATTTAGGGTAATATATAAGGTAGCACACAAGTCCATAGGCTAATCTAGATCTGGTGAGTGACTGCCATGGTCTTCTTTGCTACTTTTTTTTATATAGTCCTGTGTGAGACATATTATCGTCGTCAAAAGTAAATGGTGCAGTGCTTGAATAACTATGCATTATCAAGTGTAATGAACACGTAACCTTAAGCTCTAATTTAAAATATAATGCATAATGCCATTAGAATAATGCTTTACATAAATATTGAAGTTAAACATATAATTATTACTGCCTACATATACGCATACAAACTAGAAAGATGAGTGCTTAACCATAAGCAAAATCTTCCATGAAAAGCGGTTCAGTTTACTAACCCACGTGCGAATCCCTGTGAATGAGCGAGGGTTATGTTCAAATATATCCACTGTCTTCGAGCCATCCAATTCTTGCAGTAGCTCCGGGGGCACGAAGTGATCACTGTAGAGTGTGACCACATCCTCTTCTGTAACTGCAAACGGCATACTTGGGTGTTCCGAATGCTCATAATCAAAGATTGAGAGCAGCACCCTACCACCTGGTTTTACGAATGAGCTTATGATGTCAGCATACGTGGTCCTCTCCATGTTATTAGACTCAAAGGATCCCATGGTTCCGTGGTCCAAGACGCAGTCGAAATCAGATAAACTGTGTTGTTTGAAGGCAAAAAAGTCACCACAGTATACAGTTATAGCTTTATCACTTGCGGTGTACGTGGGCATAGCAATTCCTCCTACACTGCGTGACTGCATACTATATGCCAGACCATTCTCTTCCAAAGAACTGTTTCACAGCTACTTTTGACCAGTCGATACCGACAATGCGATGCCCTTTTTCAGCAAGCGACAGCATGACCCTGGTTTTTCCACACATTGGGACAAGGATATTTAACTCTGTCTTGCCGCCAGTGAGGGTGTCTTGAAACTTCAATAGCTCGTGATCCACAGCCGCGGTTGTCCATCCGTCCTTACGATTTTGGTACACGTAGTCCCAGAGTTGCAGGTTTGGATGGACTTGGGATCCAACGGTACCAGTAGAAATCGGGGTAACCATATTTACCTCTGACAACGCCGTCACCTCATATGTCTATGCGTTTCGCTATATAATATTCATGCTAAAAACCTAGTCTCGCACGGTCTGGTCTGCTTGCAGTTGTGTCCACGCCAAGATCTTGGCAGGGCTATCGTTGATTGTTACGTGACGTCATCCGTAGGCACTTCCGCAAAATTTCACAGCGTATCTGCGCTAGCGCTACTACATGGCAATCCATTTTTGACACTTACTTATTTGACCACGCTACATAAACGTTACACATTTAGCAGACACAACTTTACACATTAATTGGATTTTGTTACAGTGTTACAGCTGTCAATAATATTGGCGTTAGTGAAGTACCGTGACCGCAGTGAAAGTTCATAGTACGCAACTGCTACAGAAGCCTATGGAAGCCATCTCAGCTCGGTTTGCAGCCTACATCAGGCCTCCCGCTCTGTGTGCGTTACGTAACACACACGGAGGCCGCGGCTATGTGACGCGCCCACTTCTGATAGTATAAATTTCGGTAGTCGATTAAGCTCTGCATTTATAGCTCGCGGAAAAGCCATGTCTCTGACGGAAGAAGCGTTTCTCCTTCGCAAACGAAAGACGTGGTTTGCTGCGCAAGACGTCGATAACGATGGCTGCCTTACCACCAAAGATATCGAAGAAATCGCGAAGCGATTTGTCGAGTACGGCAAGCTTGACGAGGAGAAAGGGAAGGAAATCAAGAAAGCATACACTGAAATCATGCGCCACTTTGGCTTGAAAGATGCCAGTGACAAAATGACGCTGGAGCAGTACCTGGCGAATGCAAAGAAGTTTCGGGAGAATCCAAGTTCAGAAGAGATTAGAAAGAGTGTAATGGGTAAGAATTTTGATGTGGTGGATACGGACGGTAGCGGTGTCATTTCTCGCGAAGAATTCCGTGTTTATTTCAAGTGTATGGGCTTTGACGAATCTAATGCAAAGACGGCTTTTGACGGAGTAGATACCGACCATGATGGATCGATTTCCAGAGACGAGTTCCTTGCTGCTGCCACCGAATTCTTTCAGGGTGTCGACCAAAAATCTGGTGCAACTTTGTTCTTTGGACCGCTTGTAGATTGACTATATGAAGTTTGTAAACTAAATAAACCATTAATTATGACTATTGAGTTAACTGTTTCACCTGTCTAGTTTATCAAGAATATGGACAAGTCTTGTAATGTAAACCCTATATTGAACTTCATTGCTTTACTTGATAATTTGTATTGTGCCGTGTTTATTTGTAGCACAGTAGCGGATCTAGGATTTTGAAAAGCGTTCCAGTATCACCAGCGGCGTGAGCATGAAAAAAGTGGGGAGGCTGAAGAAGTCGCGTACGTAGTTACGTTTGCGCAGACTTTCGAACACCGAAGGCAGCCTTTCAAAAGAGGGGTTCTATGGAGCCACTGCAGCAACTATAAGGTAGGCCATTCAGGAATGCTTGTTATTAACCCGACCAACCCGTGTTTTGGCTTTGGGAAACCTCGGGCCAAAAGACGAGTCAGCAGGTACTAGGTCGGCTTAAAAATGATAATTATAGCCACGTGATCAGTCCTTAATCGCGAGCGGTTGGGAAGGCAACAGGAAAGCAGGGAGTACGTGAACCAGCATCAACGTCTATCACACTCACTGCGGATAACAATGTGAGGATACGCTGCTTATGTTTAAGCGGTTCACGAAGCGTCATAATTATGTTACTAAATCTGCACCCCGCGCAAACAGTTGGGTGGGGGGGGGGGAGTGGCCTGGGGAAGAGGCTACGTGCAAACGTATATTTAATGCCCTTTGTGATTGTGCATATTATGTTTATTATTAGTGGGTATTCGTTTTATCCGCAAATCACCTTAAGGTACATATTAATATAGAAATCGCACAGGTAATACCGTATTTATGTCTATGTAGATGGAGTCCACGGCCATTTTGAGTGTAGCAAGCACATCTTTTGAATGAAATTCAAACTGTACAGCTACTCACTATAAGTTGTATGCTAAGGCTCTTGAGAGAAATACCTTCTGTTAGGGCTGAAACAAATAAATTACTATTCAACTGCCATCTGGCCCCTATAATTATACTATCTTAAGTCTAGCATCCTTTCTTTGAAATTTGCTTAGTGGAAGAGCACATGCACAGGCGTTTTGCTTCGGTCAAGGGAAGGAATCAGCAGGGTAGCCACTGTACATAATCATGTAGCATGGCTTTCCACATGAAGATAATGGCACTGTTGCCAATATCATGCATGTGCCACAAGAGAAGCCATGCTAAAACTATTTTGTAGCAATTTAGGCTGTAACCATGTACATGCTTCACAGATGCTTAGTTGCGATTGTTTTTACGCTGCGTCACTATTTCCTTCAGGAATGCATAATTGGATTCAATTGCTACAAAATAGTTGTAGCATGGCTTCTCTCGCCACCATGGTGCTGCATTGGTGCTTGGTTGAGATTGGTTTTACAGTTAAATGGGTTCAATATAAGCTAAAGAGATATTGGTTCCTTTTGCTCTGGGATATTGGCACAGTCGTATAGATTTAATAATTATAGCCCCTTGAAGTTTTCGTTGTACTTCCACTTCGACTATTCAGTGGATGTCCTGTTGCAATACAGACTTCAACTCAGTCTTCAACTCACTCGGATATAGTCATTCGGGTGTAGCTACATTAACTCGTTCCTTAGGTATGAGGCTACTCATTCGGATACAGTTAATTTGGGTAGAGACAGTTGCTCATTTGGAATACAGACATTAATCCACTACATGCAGATATACTACCCCCCCCCCCCTCAAAACAAACAACTCACTGTAGCTAGAGAAAGAAACCAGTGTGGTAATCTGCACAGCAGAGACAAAAGGATTGCTGTAGCTAACCCAGCTAGGGTTTTCTCAGTGACAGCTTAGCTACCAAATCATGTGCATACAAAATTACCCCTATAGATCTCCAATTTCTGATAGTATAGTAGGGTACCTATATAGCTATAGGTCACTTTACGTACATGTAACTGTTACTTACAATGCTTTAGCTTTTTGGTGGCAACTTGAAGATCCTCTTAAAAGCTTTTAAATTATCATGCTGAAGAAATTCATTATATCAGTTTCACTAAAATGTCCTCACGTGGGCCGAGAGTCTCGGCCCAACACGTGATACGCACATGACTACGTTAGCAACAACTAGTTAATAATTATATTCCGACCCCGCCCATACCTGGTTAAATAGTAATTACCTGTGCAGATATATAGTAGCTAGTTTAGGCATCCTTCTTATCGGCCTAGGCCTTGAACGTTATCGCTTTTAGGTACCGAATTTCAATGGCAAGCTATGTGCAGCGAAACTGGAAATTAAATAACTATTAATAATTGCATTTTGCAAATATTTTTGTTGCTATGCGTACTTTGCGTTCGGATATTTTGGTGAAACTGATATGGATTTACTTGCGGTCACTCATGACTAATTTACTATATTCCAAGCTTCCTTCCCACGTACTTAAAAAAAGTAGATGTATAGACAAGGAGAGCCTGGTCGACTTATAAAGCTTCCCAGGTTAGTACAGTTTGCGTAGCCTTTGTATAAGTAGAGATATAAGTGTTGGAGACAGACGGCATGATCAAACAATGCAAACGTGAGTTTGAAGCCGCACAGCCCATCTCTCCGCTCTCTCATAGCAGTCATCGCTGATCCTTGGAAAATGTTGCGGATAGAAATGTCAATCTCTACAAGACCAGTCACTTTTTTTGGAGCTCTCCAAGCAGCATTGCCGGATTTAGCTGTTATTCTCATGACTGGATGGTTTGCGAAAATAATACCAGTCTCGCCCCTCCCAGCCCCAGTCCCATCCTGTTTGGTTTCTGTATAGCAACTACGTATGCAGGCCTGTATCTGTACAGCTACGTGAGGCAAATTACACTTGTGTATTTCTAGTGAAGTACTTCTATAGTATCATATGGTACACCATAATTATTAAAACTTTAGCTTTTAAACTGCAACTTGAATGTCCTCTAAACGATTTTTAATTATTGGTGATGTAACGTTAACCCAATTAGAAGTACATCACCAATAATTGAAAAGCTACATGTGATAAGAGGACGTTGAAGTTGCCTCTTAAAGGCTAAAGCTACTTCTAAATGAATGCTAAGTGACCTCAGAGATTCTACTTCAGAGGTATCCCTTTAAATGAAGTAGTCCAACTTGTGTGTGCCATGTTAAGAGCAGCCCTAATGGATTTTGCTGCGTGCATGATTTCATCTTGTGTCTCCCCAGACAAGTTGCACCATGTGGCATATACTATTACAAAACAACATCCATGGAACAGCTGTTGTGGTCATGGTAAAAACTGTGAGAGGTGAGATCTTCTCTCTCATGTATCATGAATAACCTTGCCTAAAATTTTGATCTCACCTTAAACTTCAGAGTGAGCCATGTGGAGAGTGAACCTGTAGGGACAAACACTATATGCTCCTGATATTACCTATTATGTAATGCTTGTATCCCCCAGGTACCACCTATTATGCTTTGCATTCTTACCTATTAGTTATGGCCGAATTATGCTACCTGCATGGGTGGATCAGTATAGTAGCTAGCAACTTGGAAGCCACAGTTTTTGGTTTTGCCCCAGCCTCCACAACTACTCTTGGCAGCCTGATTATAAACTCTGAAATGTAACGACAACACTTCTCTGTTGTTGTAAAAATGCCACACTTTACAACCCTGTCTCACTATTGGGCTTGTGCCACATGCATGCAAAACATGTGCCATTATCTTCATGTGGAAAGCCATGCTACATGATTATGTACAGTGGCTACCCTGCTGATTCCTTCCCTTGACGCAAAAGCAAAATGCCTGTGCATGTCCTCTTCCACTAAACAAACTTCAAAGAAAGAATGCTATATCAGATGGCCGTTGAACAGGAAATATTCAATTCAGTGGCTAAAATATGTATACTTATTTTAACACTGCCATGCTACAACTATTTTGTAGCAATTTAGGCCTGTGGTTGAGAGTGTAACCATGTTGCTTCAATGGTGCTTGGTTGAGATTGTTTTTACAGTTAAATGCATAGCACTATATATGTATTTCCTTTAGGAATGTGTGATTGGATATTGTAGCATTTAGAAATCTTACACCAAAGGGCCAGGCTGCACCAACATCCCGCCAAAGTGCCAATATCTGTTTAGCTTATGCTGATCCCAATTAACTGTAAAACCAATCTCAACCTAGCACCAATGAAGCACCATGGTTATAAATTAGATTGTAGCCAAGCCTAAATTGCTACAGAATAGTTGTAGATGGCTTCTCTCTCCCCACATGTGAGATATCGGCACTGTTGCCACAGTGACAGTTGTGATGAGATTTGGCACAGCAGTGATGATCACCTTGCTCAAGTCAGTGAATGTCATAATAGGGTCCTAGCTCAGGCTGATTAAGTAGCAAAGCACACGAGAGCTAGCTAGCCCGGGGACGAGGCTACCATCAACCTAAGCTGTAGTCCAATGACGCCGGCTCAAAGGTTCAGAGGTTGAATTGATTGCTCGGCCAAATTATTTCACCCACACCTGTCCCACAGTGATCTGCATTTACCTAGTTGTAGGTGTGGATTGTAGCTATGTAGCTATAGTGCATGGAGTACAAAGCAAAGCAGAGCCATCTGAAGCATCTTGTTAGGGTTATTCATAATTTCAAAAAGGTATCCAAACCCTGGCAATGCACCATCAGCACTACTAACATGCATCTTCATTTTCAGGATAAATTAAGACCTCAAGTCCGATTTTTCTCAGGTAGGTACGTCTGTAAGATTTGCTTAATACATGTAGCTATGTCATAATACCGGTATTATAATGTTATAATTATTTCTGTGGTGAGATGATGGTCATAAATACCCATCTTTCGGTTTCTCATCTCTTAATAGGATATCATCATTCATACACAAAGCCAGCCTTGAAAAATGTTAGCAATTGATACATCATTTCTAGTCAACACTCTAATTTACAACTCTGCACTTGTAGTATTAGCTATATACCATGATAAAAGCAACTATGGATCGCATGACTAGCTATATACACTAGCACTTTGAGTATATGTCTGCCATAATATGTACAGTACAAAGTCTCAATATATGCAGTGCAGAGATACATTTCTTGCTTACATATTGAAGCCAGTGAAGGGCATCTTTCCAGCACGCACCCACAACTGGGTGAGGGGTGTGAAGGGAATTGTCGGGATTGCTTATACATCATTCGAACCTCCCACAGCAACTATATAGGACTCCAAAGATCATAGCAACACTGCATAAATTGAATGGTTTTTCACTTGTTGTTAGCAACTTGCTAATGTAGAAGGATGTTGGGTGACTTCAAAAAGTGACCTTGAAGTCATGGAATATCAAGTTGAAGAGCATGAGACCTGCATGCCTGTGATCGTGGTAAAAGTACAAGTACAGAAAGGCTTCCATACCTCCCACTACTGCTCAGTGTGTATTACCAACGCTAGGATCATATCCACGTACTAGTACCAGCTGCCTTTCACAATTTAATGTTCAGAGTTTTGCTAAATGTGAATATATAGCTAGTGCTGGATAGCCTGTGCAGCCTCCTTGCCCTGCTATCAATGATGGGGAAATTCCTGCAGTTATGATAGGACACGACATCCCTCCACCAGATCTATGTCATATTCCCGTGACAACTAGTTATTGAGGAAAAAATTCAAGCAAGAGTAAATCAAATTCCAATATGCATGCGGAGACCTGTGGGGACTGAGGAGAAGGTGAGAGTGTTGTGGGCTGGCTCTGATGGCAGGACAGCTGTGGGATATTCACCTGTGTGTGTATTCCTGTCTCGTGCCCAACTCTTTCGTAATGAATGGCCTGGGTATACGAGATCGAGGGAGGTGAAATAGAGGTCCAAATTGAGCCAAATTTACAACTTAGTGCAGGCTAATTACATGAGTGGCCATTCACAGTTTGTTACTTCACTTCACTATCCAAGCAGTGCTATATACTATAAATGTACAGCACCATACTTGCATAATTAATAATGATCCATGCCCCCTGTTAATATTGTGGATGTGATTGATTCATCCTCATAAGGAAAAGGGTTGCATAGAGGTAATCCTATAGACGTGCTCTGTATATACGTGTAGATAGACTCACTATTAGCTAGGCCATACCCCTATTTCATTTTGCTGCTCTTCCAAACAAATTAAGGTAATACCGTATTCTACGTATTATCTGCCCATGATGTATGTACTGATCCACCCATCCCCTAGTCTGGTGACAAGCCTATACCAACTTTTGTCCCGCAGTACGTAATACTATACGTAAGATTACATAAGGCTTAATGAATATTATTAAGTACAGCAAACACATCACGACCCTTTATAAATGTCAGTACAACTTTCAGCTGTTCAGGTTTCAAGTCCAGGTAGCTCAATTCCCTTGCTGCACTTCTGGCTGCCTCTTTTTGTACTCCCTGCAGAAATTTTGCAGTCCAATCAGATTGCAGAACGGCTAATTAAAATACCAATACCGCGTGAACCCGCTAGACGGTACGGCTTCGGGCTTTGAGTGCAAGTAGGTCTGGCTTCGACAGACTACCCATCCCCTTCTTTAAATAAAAGTTATTGTGGAGGGTATTTACATATATCGTATCCGCCCACCCCTTATACTGTCCATGCGTCTATAACTAACAACCGAAAACTCAAAGACAGTGAGTAGAATCGAGCGTCAAAATTCGATCATTGGCGTGCTTTAATTGGAATACCGACGGTCAGTCAGCTAGCTATTTAGCTTTTTAGCTGATAATAGTTATCTGCATGCTTTAGCTTTTTAAATACATTTTGCATCCATACTTGGCTCAAATATGCTAAAAAAGGCTCTACTTACCTTGTAACCTCGCTTTGCATATTGCGCATTTGCTACGCGTCCGAGTGGGCAGATATTACTACATTGCGATTATGCAAACTACGTATTATCCGCCCACCTCCCTAACTCTTTCACCTAGCACTTAAGTGGCCCGCCCATGGGCGGATAATACGCAGAATACGGTAGTGGTCATATGACAAAGAATTACCAACTAAGGGTATCATGGGATACAAGGGGCGAGCGTGAGCTTGGATGAGAAGTGATTTGTGTCCGTAGCTTCAGCCATTTCACCAGATACCCTTAGCCTCGTACCAAGGCCACGTGGGGGTGTGTGGCCTGGATACGAGGCTACAGATACCCTAAGTTGTCGCAGTTCTCGGCGACTCTCCAGCCGCCCCTCCCTAGCTTCTGCCAACTCACCCTAACCCTAAGTCGTTGCAGTTCTCGGTGACGCTCCAGCCTTCTCAATATTACTTTCGGCCTCATGCATTCAGTCGCGGCGCGCGCATGGAGGTGAAACAGGAAAGCCAGCGTATTTGTGGTATGGGGCAGCCCCGGTCGGTCCACCCGTCGTCCACGACAAAAATTGGCAACTGACTACACTAAAGGGCTCGCTCACGCTCGCCAATTAAAACTCTGTAGCCACTCTTATTCATACTGCTTATGCAATTATTTAAGTTTGCAGTATTTTTTCTGATGATGCCTATTGTGCCACTAGTACTCTTAGTTTAGTCTTGAGAACTTTGTGATCTGCAGTATATGAATGGGTCTACATTGTATATCTTCACTATACCTGATTATTATAATCATTCCCAGGCTTCCCATTTTTCATGCATGGGAGGGAGTCTGGGATCACGTTCAAGGCTAGACATTGCAGGGCCCAACTGAAGGAACCAATCAGGAAGCACTGTCATAGCTGCTCTCAAGAAATATCATAGTTCTGCTTGAGTTAGTACTGTCTGTGATTGTTTTTGGCCTCTGAAATTATTAATCTTGCACAGAATTTTGAGCTGACATGCATACACAGAAATACATACACACCAAAACATACTAGAAGTGCAAGGACTAGTACTGCTCTGTACAAAGCGGCAGGGTGATTAGACCACTGAACCTCCATAGGTCTCCAATTTCAGTCACCGTGTCTACGAGGTCAAAATGCAGCTTCACTATCCAAAGATGGTTAATGAGCATTTTTGCTGCCATGGCAACAATAGCTTGCATGTAATGCATGTTTATCACGTCATCTTACAAAATTGAAGTAAATTGAACTGTGGAGTAGATATGACCTCACAAACCTATACATACACACACTCACTAGCCCTTGCACTAGTGGCAGCAATGCTTGAAGGTGCAATTATGATCGTAGCACTTGCCAGTGCATGCAAAGCTTAGCTACATGCATACATATTTGGACTCAAAGTTTGAACAGCTTTGGGAAACAGTAACAGTACATAAATATACATACAAAATTTAATACTTACAAGGCGAACTGTGAGCATTATCTAGTGCAAACCTCCTATACACAGCAGTATTACATGCTACCTGTGCAGAGAAATGGCTCTCTCAACTCTTGGTCTCCATCTCCCTTAGTCGCCTTTCTTCTCTCAGTTCTGAGACACTCTTGGGTCTTCCTTCTAATGGCTTGGGAGGCCTCCAGTAGGTCTCGATGGAGTAGCCAATGAAGCCAATAGTAATAGTGATGGGTAGCATTACTTGGGGGAAGTAGCGCTTTGCAATCTGAATTGCAATTTGCCAAGGCATTATTTTAATAGACTTCAGGTATCATAAAACACCTGACTGGTAAGCAGTTTCAATTCCCGAGTCAAATTACTAACAGATTACTGACTGTGGATGTTTTCTTCTTGCCTCATATGTATACTGTCATTCAAATTATACAGAGACTATGGTTTGTGCAAATGTGAAAGAAACAGGTGAATACATAAAGTGTACTGAATTGAGTAGCAAATACAATATGTGCATGCAATTATAATTAGCAAGAATACCAGTTTGTACTTAGTGTCCACATTCCAAAAGAAAAATTTACACAGATGTACGAGTTGACAAACTGCCAGACATGTTTGCGTCTATATTGTTACTGAAACTGAAAACTAAGATGATAACTTAAGTTTCCACATAAGTAAGTTTTAGAATACTGGATTTTCTACCATCTGTACTGTAATCACAGAATTAAAAAATTTGTAGTGCAAAATGGTACTATAATTTGCAAGCTAACCACGCCCATTACTCACTACACAGTGATTTGTTGGAATGTTTGTGCTATTAGCGTTTTAGCAGCCACAACTGAAGCACAAGCTGGCAAGTACACAGCTCACTCAACCATGGCAGCTAGAGAACTGTTTATCTACGTAGCTCTATATAGAGTATGTTATCAATCATCGAGCACATAATATCAGACATCGATTGGACACTATACAAATGGTGATTTAGCGGCAGCAGAGATTAGCGGATAACCGTTAGTCGCCAATACACACTTATTGCAAATGCATACAGCGATTCTCGCACCGCAGTGACTGGCCATGGTACTGGCTGTGTGGAGCACTGCAGTTTGTTGTCCGATGGATGACGTCCCTCACAAGGCTAGCTAGCTAGGTTACACACTGTAAAGAATGACGGTATGCTTAACAACCAACCATGGTAAGTCGAGAGGATTAACATAGTGCTTGGTTATGTAGTAATCCTGCCATAAGTTTGTGTTTACCAGACTGTATATTAATTTGCAACACGTTCTGAGTAGTGAGGATTAGGCAGCTGTTATTATAATGTCTGTAGTATGACAATGATACAAGCTATATGAAGTTCATTCTCGGAATGGTAAGACCTCAATGTTTAATGAGACAGTAACCCCATTTTTACGTAGATCACTTTCCTGCTCATGGGACGGCGATACTTTTTGCAATAATGGTCCGATAACTAGTAGGATACTCTACATACTAGCCTCATTCCCAGGCCACATGCAAATGAAGCTATATACATACTAGATGAGCTGCGAATTGAAAGCAAGAGTTCATAATTTGCGATCAAATGTGTACAATTTTAATTATTACATCACCAATTAATTAAATTGACAATTACTTGCGAACTTGAATACAATACACTAACTGATTTATCTAATGAGGTTACCCATGAGGCCTCATACAGATGACCTTCATAAAAATTTAAGGTAGCTATCATTTGCCAAGGAAGCTGCTGTCCGAGTTTGTAACATCGTATTCTCAATTACACCTAAAGTTTCCTTCTTCTTATACAGCAATGTGTACAGGAGACTGCAGAATCTTTTTGCAACACTGCAAGCTTTAGAGCGCAGAGTGTACTTCCTTATATGGAAGGCAGGGATCCAGGATGGACTTCAAAGGCTAATCAATCATTCACCCACCCATCACTCTAGTGTGTTTACTTAGGAAATCTGGTCCAGTGTTGCAAAGATTCTTCAAATTCCTGTAAACCTTAGTTTGCTGCTAGTATGTTATTACCTTCCGTTTCAGTTTCAGATAAACATGGAATACATACAACACCCGTTTATTGGCTATTTATCACCATGTCTGCATGACTTATTATTGCTGAGTACAGTGAGGCCAATAATGGTGATGTATAGTCTCGACTCCAGACCCTCCCCGCGCGCCCCATTGGAAAGGTAGGAAAAAACAAAAAGAAAGGAGGGTCTGTCAAGTATGGTAGGGGTCACGCAGATCTGCGCCTGGAATGCAGGTGCAGCTAATTATTAGGTAATTATTGAATTCTACCGTAAATTGTTTTCGTTGATTTAGAAGAGCTGTTCTGAGATGGAGCGCTACTTGTGAAAAGCTTATAAATGTACATAGTACCTAGTGATAGCTTCTCAAGTAACTGATCAAGTTGTTGCCACTCAAAGCGAGTAGATAAATTCTTCGCTAGCACTGGTAGCAGGTGTCTTGTGGCATCACTGTGTAAAACACTACGATTGTGATACTCGACAAGTTGTCTTGTACAGAGGAAGCAGGATGCAGTGCCACAGTTTGTAGGCAGATATACAGGACAGCCAACAACAACGCAGTACAGCTGGAGTATTGATAAACATGTTGCACACGCTGGTGAAATTTTTTTACAGAAATATTATGTCACAATAATGAAATTGTTAAGATTCCAAGGATCCGCGTGACCCCTTCCAAACTTGCCAGACCCTCGTTCCTTTTCGTTTTTTCCTATTTTTCCGACAAAGCACACGGGGAAGGTCTGGAGTCGAGACTAGATGATGTATGGCCTCAGAATCTCAGCTAGAGACAAAATGCATGGCATTATGGGGGCGAGCCTGAGTGCGTGCACTCACAGATTGGTTAATTTAGGGAGAGCTTTTGGTGGAGAGTTAAGGAGAAGTAGGCAAGGCTCAAACGTGCCATCCGTCTATACTTTACACCAAGAGCGTACAAAAAAAGAATGCCCCGCCCCTGACGATGACGTGTTCTTTTTTCTGTGCTCTTGATATATATCACCCTAGGGAGTGTATTAAACTAATTGCTATGTCTCAATGCTCATGAGAGCTGACAGGTGTGCATAATTTGCCTCACTCCCCCCCTCCCCCCTAATTGTTTTTTGTGGAGGGTGGGTATGAGGCTAATATGAAGAAGCGGTAGCCTCGTTCCCCTCGCAGCTGTTTTTTTTTACAGCCTAGAAAAAGTCTCGGTGCAAAAACGTTGTGAGGGGAGGGCTGGGAATGATGCTAGAGAAGCAGTCATTATAAACTCTTGGACCTGACTCTTAAATTTGCTATAATTGACTGCATGTGTGTATAATTTATTAATTAACCATACTAGAGGCTTATGGCATAGATAATATAGTTACGGAGCTATATTATCTATGCTTATGGTTCTCCACTCTAAGTTTCTAGTGATACATGCCTCACTCACCACATAAGCCCAAGCTTTCAATAATGTATGACATGTAGAAAAATTGATACTAGGCTGGACCAAGGCCGAGAAAACCTTCCATCATTCACAGCAAGTCATAAATAATACTCCTAAACACACGTGTGCCAACTCAGCAACAGTTAGACTCCGCCCCGTCGGCCCGCCCAGACGTACATCCACGCCCTTTGCACGCGCCACCGTTCGTATATTTTGTTTGTTGAACCCCGAGCTCTCGTAGTAGACTCGTGTGTGTGGCGAAGTCACTGGTGTAGTACAGCTAGCTACGGTCAGATGGCGGGACACGTTACTAAAAAGCTGCTTGTAAAGCCCGAGGTGGACCCGATTCTGCTTGAGGGCGCCACTCTCTGGAAATGGGAAGAGGTCAGTTGTCCTCCCTGTTTAGACAGCTCAATTATGATGTGCAGAATTTAATATACGAGACAACAGCCCAACACTTTTGTCTACATTCTACCAAGTTTTTACAACTTATGCTATCTACTGAACTTACTAGCTACCACAGGCCATGTTATCATAGATGTTTTTAATTAAGCATACTGTGTGACTGTGTGTGTGTGTGTGTGTGTGTGTTTAAATTCCAGATATCCTGCTGTATCAGCTAGCATGGACTTATACTTGGTGTACATGTATGAGTTAACAACTGCAAGGGCATGCATGGCCTATCTGTAAGGTAAAAATTGGCCGGCAAACGTTTTTGGTGGGGTATCTTCGCGAGCTGTGACTAACTCTACGGTAGTACCAGCTATCAAACTGTACTGTGATGTCAAGAACATTGGAGACACAATGAGCACCCCTGGTGACAAGGGTACACTCGGACAGCTTGCACTAACGCAAAGTTATGAACCCTAGAAATTGAACTCACCTGGTTCCCGAAGTTACCCCGACTTACCTTATTCTAAAAGCACTTGCATAAGGAATGACCATGTTACAACTGCAACATTCTTCCATTTCCTGTGCGGCGAAAGGTTATCTTCCCATTGCAAGACTTGAATAGAGAGTTAATTGGTAAAAGAATAGGCATGACTACTGCTTCTGTGTATACGCCTCACTATAGGAGTAGTACGTGTAGGGCATTCTTCTGTATTAGGCAGTTAGACGTGCTGTTTTTGGTGTGTCGTTCTAGCATTGATCGATCCCAGGCCTTTGTGCCCCTCACTAGCTGTGAGAAACTGATTTTGACCACTGCCATGAGATGCGGTATGGCCCTGGTGTTGAGCCTGGGCCATTCCTCATGTATAATGGTACTTTGAAGACCGGGTGTAGCTGTGTACCACCTGGATCTTGTGTATTGTGTAGATAGCATTGTTCGCAGGTTGTATAACAACTGGGGTAGTTAGCTGGGGTTGAGACTTGAGAGGAGAGGGGAATTATAGCTGGGGTTGAGAGAAGAGGGTAGTTAGCTGGGGTTGAGACTTGAGAGGAGAGGGTACTTATAGCTGGAGGAAGATAATTAGCTGGGGTTGAGAGAAGAGGGTAGTTAGCTGGGGTTGAGGGAAGAGGGTAGTTAGCTGGGGTTGAGACTTGAGAGGAGAGGGTACTTATAGCTGGAGTTGAGAGAAGAAGATAATTAGCTGGGGTTAAGAGAAGAGGGTAGTTAGCTGGGGTTGAGAGAAGAGGGTAGTTAGCTGGGGTTGAGAGAAGAGGGTAGTTAGCTGGGGTTGAGAGAAGAGGGTAGTTAGCTGGGGTTGAGAGAAGAGGGTAGTTAGCTGGGGTTGAGAGAAGAGGGTAGTTAGCTGGTGTTGAGAGAAGAGGGTAGTTAGCTGGGGTTGAGAGAAGAAGGTAGTTAGCTGGGGCTGAGAGAAGAGGGTAGTTAGCTGGGGTTGAGAGAAGAGGGTTGTTAGCTGGGGTTGAGAGAAGGGCATTGAGTAGCTGAGACGGTACATGTGTCATGTCTGGCAAGGTTACTCTTTGTCAAGCACATTTAGTCCTTCAAGATCCCCAAAATGCTTTGCTCTTACTTGACCTTTGGGGGAATTTGCTCTCTGTGTCCGACTACCAAAGACATGACAAATACAGGTGCATGTAGATGTTATGCTCTATAACTACCCACCATGCCTAGTTGGGTAGCACCTAAGTGTAGTTTGTCATAACAGAGCATTTCTTGGAATACGATGATAAAGGCGGTAAGCAGCAGCACTCTTTATTATGCTTCACTCTGATGTACAGTACCATGATATAGAGGCACATTGAAGGTGGAGTGAGATAGCCTGAGCCTCACATAGTGACATATATTCATGTATGTGTGTGATATAGCTACTTCAGGAGAGCAGAGAGACTGGCCTTTGCGGCTTGAAACTCACGTTTGTATCTCTCGATCCGTGTACCATCTGTCTCCAGAATAAGCCTGCTTGGTAAAGAAAAATTAGCCGACTTGTCCAGGTCTCTGATCCTTCGTGTACCAGAAGTACAAAGGCGGCCTCCATGTAACTGGTTGGGACGCCATCTTGAACACATATAATGCGCCCCGGGTAGCCAAAAGCGATAATTATAGACATGCATATATAGCTATATATATTATATATACATACACTAGCTCAGATATACATATATATATATACATACGTTCACTAGCTCAGATTCGATCCCTCAGCAAAATCTGTTCCGGCTGGTTTTTAGATATGAAATATCAACCTTGTGTATGCAGTGAGGTATTGGCTGGAGAACTCCTAGAGCCTGCCTACCGATTGTTTTGAGTCACTCATTTGGAAGGGTGATTAAGCCGATGTAATGGTGTATTGAAGTGATGTCATGCATAATGTTATTCCATGGGGAGGGGGGGAGCAGAGACGTAGCCTCATGTCCTGCGGACAATCCCTAGTATGAGAGACCATGTAGCTACAGGCCAACTGTACTGCACTGTAGCTATGGGAAGTGTGGGTTGTGGGTTGCATAGTGGAACCAAACGACTCTAATCTGGGAATGATTGGAATTGTGTTTTGGTGTATTCCATCCAGCATGTGTGTTGGACCAGCAGTGATTTAATATGTGTGGTGCATTGTATGGATTCCTACCATATGATGGTACCTTTTTTGGCACTGTATGCATATTTGATGTACATGTACAGCTGGACACTTAATAGCCAGGCTCAAGTACAAGTGCAAATGGTACTTGCTATCTAGTTCATATCTGTAGCACCTGAGCAGCAGCTAAGAAAAGGAAGTGACAATCTGTATGTAGTATACACCTATTCTTATGAGCTAGCCACTCAAGAGAATGTCATGCAGTTGGGTAGAAAGTCAGTGTCTGTTGTGGCAGAGAAGCTATGATAGGGTGACTGGCCTTCAGGAGGTTTAAACCCTCAGATTAGCCTTGGTTGCTAGGGGAGAGCAGAGCGATGGGCTGTGCTGCTCATGTATGTATTTCCTGAATGTGCCGTTTGTATTATAACTGTCATTCTCACCATATACATCAACGTCGGGCAAGCAAATCCCGTATAGCTTGGAACTGTAGACATCCCTTGCTGAATGTACATGTGCATGTATGTACATGTAGTAGGGTTGTCCAGTGCTCTGTTTCTGCACTACATGTACAAGTACATGTACATGTAAGGAGTCATTTTTTAGGGACACTATATGCACCTTACCCCGGTGCGAATCACGTTATGAGACTGTGCATGTACATGTATTCAAACACATACACTGAGAATGGCATTAAGTCAATGTGATTATTATATCTTCCACTGCGTTTGACAGTAGCATTGGTGTGACCATAATTAATAATTCATTTCAATTGCACCTGTATGAAAATGTCTTAGTTAAGTTGTGAACGCGCACTAGATCGTGTTCCATTTATGACAGGAGCCTGTTTGTATAGGTACAGCATTGTTTGTTTCGAAGTTGGAGGAGGGAATGACATATGTTTTATGAATTTGTAGCTCTACACTGTTACATGTACCTGTGCTTACCCCCCTGGTTCTCCCCCAGATGCCAGGGATTATTGGATGTGTTTATTACTGCACCAGTACACTGTCATCAATTTCTTTGTCTAAACTGTTGGAAGCAGAAGTGCATACAAATTTGACTCCCCTCCCCTCCCCTCCCCTCAGGGTGACATCCCCCAGAAATTGGTGTTCAAGGCAGACAAAGATGGCTTCTTCCTCTTTGCCAAGGGAGATGAAAACTCCAAGGCCTATGTGAGCTGGTGACACTTTTTAACCTAGTTTGCTTATCCCTTGCAAAGTAGTCTGTACATTGCCAGGCTCTACTCCCCCCCCCCCCCCCCCCGCACAGTGTGAAACAATGAGGAGGGAGCCTGGTATATCTACATGTATATATGTGTAGGGTGTGTGGTTTGGTGCGTGTTTTTTAAAATCGAATTACATGTATATGTGATGTATTCTTTGTGTTCATGGCTTCGAGTGATCAGAAGAAGAATGAACAGGGATCCTGACCCAGCAGCAACAGAAATAGCTGTAGATTGAAGGTCTGGTGGTCCATTGGATGCAAGATTTGTGTATGGTAGTCTGAGCCTAGTAAGCAATTTCTGAGATCAGGGGTGTAGGTACTACTCACAACTCACAGTTTATTCATTTTTGCATTCACTGGACTATTAAATCTCCAATCTGCAACGTTGTTTTTTTTCTCTATCTCACACAAGTCACACACAATGGAATAGGTTATGCATAATTCAATTAGCTTAACCACATGCCCTAAGTGTGTACATCAGAGTGGCTCCTCCCTGCCTTCTACACTGTGAGTCTGGGAAGGAGGCTATTAGCTTTGATCTCTCCCTTCCTTGCTCACTGGGCCTGCTTCCACATTGCTGCGTGTACGTGTAGTCTTGCCAATCCCAGCAACTCAATCTAGTCAAGCTTAGCCCATAGAAATTCAAACATGTGCTCATTGTAGTGCTGCAACCACAGGAAATATATTTGCATTCCTATTGCATTAATGTACATGTGGGGCCTCCATCCTACGCGCCTGGTTGCTGCTACGGAAACCAAATTAGCATGCGCTTACACTGGCCCTGTCCACACCAGGAGCCCATGAACCCCTATGGGATTCATGGTCTCCTGACCACACCTATCTCTACAATGCCTTATTGTGTACTAGAGCCCTGATCATGTAGTGATAGAGAGGACTGGCCCATCATGAGTCTTCATTCCAACCTTAGTTAGTATTTACTGAAAATGAAATCAAGTCTTACCTGGTAATACTGCTTCAATTTTCCCTGCAATAGTCAGTGCATTGTGATTCAGTTATATCTGGCTATCTTGGGTAGAAAAAAGCAAACATTCAGGCCCCTGATGGTCAGCAGTTGTCAGCCTCGACCAGCTCTATCGCAATCCGACCAGCACTAAAGTGCTGAAACTTACTGTGTGCACAACCGATCAATGCCGAACTCTGAAGAGCCAGATTTATCATATCCACTGTCTTTTATTGCTTTGGATGGCTGTAGTAGATGGTATTCCAAAAAATGCAGCGAAGAGTCCATTGCTACCTTGACTTGGTAAGTAAAAGAAACAGCTAAATGCCACACTACGACTTTCAGTATGCCATTTTTTGTAGACAGAAATGCGTGATGGCATCACGTGCGTGACGTATATCACGATAATGATTGTGCCATCTGCGAATTAAAAAGTTTAGCTGCTGTGTGTGTTAATTGACCACCACTCAGACAATCCTGGCCATGCACCTCTATAACCCTTCTATCTATAAAACCTGAGAAGAGTGTTCCATCGATCAAGTCTTTCTCAAGAAAGCAGGCATCTCTCTTGCACATGTGCTTTAAGAAAGGGAAGATGTCATAATCCATCTCCATGCACTCATCCCACACTGTAGCTGGAAATCTAATTAACATAAAGAATGAGGAATTGGGAACTATATGTACAGAAACATGTGTGTTATCTGTGGGAGCGGGTGTAAGGGGATCCACCTTTGTCAGCTGCAAGAGTAAACAGATGCCATAGAGAGCAGAATCTAAGAGTTTAAGTGCCTATTACCATAATCACTCAGGAAATCTAAACAATCATTGCTCAAAGCCTGATTGTAATGTATACAGGACCAGACATAAAGTTGATATCTCTAGTTGTTGACAATTTTCATACTCCAGCAGTGAGGAGTATAATTACTAGTTTAATGTAGGACATTGTGGGGCGAGCCTGAGCTAGTGCATTATGTATACAATGGAGTGCATGTAGCATATCATTGACACTGTGACTGAGTCAGGTCTTGTATTATATTATTTTAATACAACAGTGATTGTCTGACTTGACAGGGCTCATAGATACTGCAGTACCCACCCCAATAGTAGCCTGGATACTATTCTTACGAGACTGAATATGGGTGCTTTTGTAGTGCATCAGTTGCAACTTTGTGTTTGATTATTGATTTGTGCTTAGAGCTTAGGTCCTATCTCTTTAATACACTGAGGGGGAGGAGCCTAATTGTACAGTATAGTCCAGCCTCTTATAATTCGATCGACGCGAAAGAAGTGATCACAGCATGATACAAAACTGTTGTACTACAAACCACTATCAGATAATGGTAGCAGACAAGACTACATCCAGCACACCAAACATTCCAAAACTGGATTATTATCACTGTCTAGCCCTTGTTCGCCATGTAAGCAACATAAAAACTAACTTAGATTGACGTACCATGGCCTATTGGGCCTGCAAACTTTCAGTAGCTTCTGTTCTCATGCCACAAACGTAGTGACGCATATGCTTTGCATACGTAATGCATAATACACAAAATTATAGTTTTGCACTTACATTCGGTAAGACGTACGTACCATACATACAGACACGAACGACCAGCTAAGTTGCTAGGATTGGGGCTCGCTCAGGCTCGTCCCAATTACTAATTAACCTTCAACTAATACTAATTGTGCTACTTTCAAAGACACATAATTCAGTACTCATAATTAATGTTGTAACTCTATGACTGTGCAACCTAATGGAGCATGGGTTCTTCAATGAGGCATTGCTGCAACAGTAGGCTAGCTAGGTTACAGTCATTGGTTTCCTGCTTCTTGGAAGTTGTTCTTTGCTCTCATTTAACACCTGTGGTATGTTCTGGGTATGGACATGGATGTACTGCAGTGCTCTCCTCCATGTTTATGTTTCTTAATATGTACGCTTCCCACACACTTGTACGTGACACATACACATTCACACACACACACACACATGCACACACACACACGCACACATGCGCACACATACACACACATGCGCACACACACACACACACACACACATGTGCACACACACACATGCACACATGCGCACACACACACATGCACACACACACACACACACACACACACACACACACACACACAGGACTCCTACATTTGGGACTTTGCTCTTGTCAGTGATGTCAGGAATGGTAAACCTCCCAAGGTATACATACAGCTAGTGTAGAAACTACTCTACCATAACACAACTAAGCACCATTTAGCCTGTTTCCTTATACACCTGTGCACTAGCTGAAACAGCCCCTTTTCCTTTTGAGAGGCGTCCATTTCAGGACCTTTCACAATCCCTTACTGGGAATTCTCGATGGCTGTGACGAAAAAAGACGCATATGCCGTAGTTCTGTGCATATACATATACTCTATCTAGTATTATTACTGACTGTTGGGGGAGGTTCTCTCCCAAACATTACAGCTTCTCCCCCCCCCCCCCCCCAAACAGATGCAGATCAAACTTTTAAAGCCACCAGATGGCCTCTCAGAACACTCAAAATTTCTCTTGGGGGGGGGGGGGGGGGGGGCATGCCTTCTGACCCGTTAGAGGCAGTGTGCTAGGCATGTCCAGCTTTGCTGTGTTCCTGGGATGAAACCCTGATAATGGTTCCCAGACATTGTAACGGTCCTGCTCCACCTAACGATAGTAAAGATCTCTCATAGCAGAATTGTCCTTTTGGCCTGTGTCGATACGAAGGACTTCATGTGTGATTCATCTGACACTCCATAGAATGAGATAAGCTATTTCATACTGATTACAATGTACCTTGCTGGAATCCCTGTACATGTAGAAGACCTTTGCATTCTACGGAAGTCTTAACATTCCATGTTGAAATTGTATGAGAAGCAAGTTGTTTACGCTGTGCACACATGCACCCACAACATACATACATACACACATACACACATACATGTACACATACCTATATGTGTACACACATACATTTGAAATTATTACCACAACCGCTTATATTCTATCCTTACTGTACAATAAACCTCAAACAACTGGATGCCTGACCTTGAGAATCGGGAATGGTGGGTTAAAAAGCTTTTTGATGGCATGCCAACTCTCCCCATCCATCCATCCAGCATTTATACACACACACACATACATGTACGTGTACACACAGACACTTATATACACACGTACAGTACATGTATCATACATACTCACTCGCTCGATTTCACTCATAGGACACAAAGATGCAGGAGACGCTGACCGCACTGATCAGCAGTGACACCCTGGAGGACTACGGCCTGACGCTGGTCTACCGCAGGGACGGCATCGTCAACGTCGACTACATCAACCTGGTCTGCGAGTGGCCGGACACTGCCGACAAGTTTAAGAGAGCCGTCAATGCTCTTACCTTTAACATGCTCAACGCCAACGCAGCTCCTTGCGTGCTCCAGAGAAAGAGGTGAGTCAGAGAGAGTATTCAACTGCTGTTTCTGATTACTGCTGCTACTGCTTTAGTGAGCACTACCCTTACACTGTAGCATCCAGGTAGTTTCGCTTGAGTCACATTAGATGCAGCTGTACAACTTGATTAGATCACCTAGTTCACTTGATTTCGTAGTATATTTCCAGTTAGCAGCCATACAAACAATCTTAGTACCACTTAAAATGGAAGTTAGTCATGATGCAAACTGCATATATGGCAGTCCCAAGTAGAAAATGAACATTATTCCGTCGGTCTATACATGTATGTCTCTGAACTTCCGTAAAGGGTGGGACTGTGTAGTACTGAGGCCTTACCTTAATTGGAAGGTTTCCCCACCCTTAACAAGAATGAGATCACCAGTATGTACACAACTTGTGAATAAGCAAGCAACCCGTATTCAACACTCTATAATGAAGTTCATTGAGTATGAATAGCTTCTTATTGGGAAGGAAGTGCTACAATCACGTGTACATAGGCCATAATCTCTGTGTGAGAATCTTATACCAAGCACTTATCATGCAGCTTAAGGATAAGTCCCCTCGACCACATCGACATGGCCTGGGGACGAGGCTAGAGACTATGTTTGAGGCAGGTACACCTTGACCCCTCACAGAACGTGATCCAATTGTAGGCCAGTAGCAGGTGGAGTAGCCGTCCAATATCATTGGATTTTGGATGAGTCTGCAGTATTTGGGCGAGTTCGAAGGAAGAGCCAAATACAAGCAAGACGGTGTGATATTCAGTGATATTGGATGGCTTATACATACCACTCAGATCCTAAATGGCCTGTTCATCAAGTTAGTAGTACAGGCCATCCAATATAATCCACAGTTCACCTTACAGCGATTACTACACAGTGGTTCTACATATGAGTGAACAATAATATAAATGCTGTAAATACTTGTGTTTTACTTTGATAATGGCCCATTTTGGAAACTATCGTGTGCATTGTTGTGACGTCATTCGAAGGACAACTGAATGGCAAAAACTAGTGATTTTCTAGTTTTCATGGAGGCTGAAGACTCAGCAGAGGGCCTTGTCGAGGTAGCAACTCGTGAGAAGGTATAGAAGTATGCTAAGCTAGCTGGAAAGGTAAAAATACGCTACTCAGTCGAATGTGCATGCTTGAATTTTATATTCTCAACTAAGGATTTTACTTACTTTTAGAGGCATATTGCAAGCTGCTGCATTGACAGCCTTCAGTCTTCGTGAAAAACCTTCACATTCGTAGAAAATTGCTGTTTTATACATGTACCTGGACTGTCCTCCAAATGACGTCACGAGCAGTCTACGTTATAGTTTCCGAAATGGGCCATTGTACGTGTGATTGAATGTCATAACTCTCAGCTGCTGCTTGTCCTCCACCTCCTCCTTGTAGCTATGTCAAGATCCTGGTCCATGCCAACAACAATGGCCAGATCTACCTCAAATAGTGAGTGATAGCCAGTAGTGTGTATATGTGTGTGTGTGTGTGCATGTGTGCGTGTGTGTGTTTGTGTGTGTGTGTGTGTGTGTTTGTGTGTGTGTGTGTGTTAGTGTGAGTGTGTGTGTGTGTTTGTTTGTGTATGTATGTATGTGCCATGCTGTCAGGTTTGCCCTTAGGCTATTACATGTAGCTGGGCACTTTTACATTAGGCTGTGCTTAGCAACAGGCCATTTTACGTGAGTCATCCGATGCTGTACTTAGCGACAGATCAGCCCTCACATGTGTGCCGTATGCACATACATGTACTACATGTACATGTAGGTATCCTTAATGCATCCCCCAGTTAGTAACTTAATACACTCACACTCACACACAACTGCACAGCATACACAAAGTGCTGATGTTGAAAAACAAGCAAGACATTGATGATGTTAACCAGCTGCTGGCTAGTTTCAACCTCGTCAAGGAAACCGTAAGTGCAGTCACTTATACATGTTTACATTTGAAGGTTATTTTCAGTACGAGTATGGCTTCCTACTTGAGGTAATTACATTGCAGGGAAATTCCCCAAAGTGTGTAGCCTGTGTATATATTTACCACTGTGAAAGTTACGTGTCTGAATGGCTATATTTTTAGTTCCATTAAATAACTCCTTACTGTCTTTGCAGTGGAGGTACATGCGTACCAATGTCATATGCAAAGAGACAAATACATGTAGATGGAGCGACTTCTCCTGGAAGAGAACCGCTACGTGTTAATGTTCCTACATTTCAAGAGGCTTTCCTTCCAACTAGTGAGCCTCATGAATTAGCGAGCACTCCTCTCTTCCACCATTCAAGGTGTTTATTCTACCGATACCACATGTACTGTTAGAAGTAGAGCTATGCGTGCTGAAAATAGATGGCACGATCGGTAGACCGAGCGATGAGAATGTGAGTTTCATACACTACAGCCCCTCTCTCTGCTCTCCCATGGCAGCCGTGGCTGATCCAGTGGCGTAGCCAAGGTAGGGCCAGGTAGGGCACAGTCCCTACCAACTCGTCCCGGTGCCCCACCAACTTTAATAGCGCAATGAAAAGGGATGGAGCGGTTAAGTCTCACAAGCGGGAGAGGCTTAAGTGGCGGTTTCTTGTAGCTCTTACAAATATGACAGCAGAAATAGCTCAACTACAAGAGTGCTTAATTGCCAAGTTATCGCAAAAAAAAACAAAACATTCCGCACTTAGTGGAGGGGCGGCTTCACGCAAATGACCTGCTCCACATTAGGCCAGTAGTTGACTTCTGCCCCACCATTTACTACACTCTAGCTACGCCACTGGGCTGATCCTTGAAAAATGTTGTAGATAGAGACATTTTCCGCCTGGATACAAGTCCGTTTTCTTTTGTAGCTACTCGACTGGTTCCTGGTTCGGCTATTTTTCTCACCGACCGGCTGACTTGCGAAAAGTATTCAGCCCCCGTGTGCATCCGTGGGGCTACCCAAATCCCGTATACAAACCGGGGTGTGATGGTCTCAGGAAATGGTCTGCATGCATGCCTCCTGAAAATAAGACCCTACACCTGTACATATACATGTACTTCTAACGGCCAGTTTTATTTTTATTGTAGCCCGTAGGTATACATGTATGTAGTGCCTTAATATAATATAGCAATTACCTGTTCATGCATGCTTCTGTATAGCCATGCATGCGAGGCATAGTGCGCTTGCATATCCCTAGGCTCACTCAGAAATACAAATCATAAACTCGCTCACATACATGTACATACATGCGCTCACACACACACACACACACACACACACACACACACACACACACACATAGGAGGATGGCACCAGCTACACCACGGAGGAAAAATTTACAGAGGAAATATTTCTGAGAGTGGTAGACAGGCTTCTGCACAGCAGGACTGATGACATCGATGTCTTACTCGACAGCCTGTAAGACCACATTCCGAAGTATTGCGTACATAAAGTAGCCAGAATCGCAATGGTCCTGCAGACTTCACAAGGGGTTGCCCTAGGACACTGTTGCATGCTCCATGAGTAGGCAGATTTATTTTCACTGAATGTAGTCAAAAGCGAATGAAGATGCTGTCCATGAATATCAGCCATGTCCCACTTGCCACATACATATATAGCCGACCCCTCGATTTTTTTAATGTACATTGTACTACGCATTGTTTGGAACTACTGTACACCACGGTTATCACTGGGATTTCTGCTGTGTGGAGCTAGACTACATGTACTTGCCCAATAGCGATGGAGAAGAACCAGATTGCCCATGGGCATTACGTAATCCTTAGGCTATTACTGTAACAGTAGTGTATCTATATGTGTCATGTATATACTGGTTCCTTGTTACTACCGTGTGTGGAGAAATGTCTTTGTTCAGTGTTGTTTCCTCTGTTCTCCCTGCAGCTCCAAGAAGTCCAAGCTGAAGCACACTATTGCTTTGGACGACTTCCACAAGTTCCTCAACCATGTAATACACTATTCAAAAAAATTGTACAATCTACGTAATAGTTAAACACCAGTTTGCAGTGCATTACGAGGTTTAATTAGTGCCCGAGACCTATAGCTACTTTGACCGAGCGCACTAACTAACCCCGTAATGCACTGCCAACTGGTGTCTAACTGTTTTAGTGCTCTCACTGACCCGAAACAGCCATAGGTCTTGTGGGCGTCATTTAGAAAATTGTGTGTTATCCAAATAATGCACACTTACCGTGATAAGTGTGCTTTATGCAGATTTAAAGCGCTGTCATGTGATCGATCTTGATACTTCTGATTCGTTGAGGGTCACGTGAGTAGCACTAATTGGTCACTACATCAGTCCATTCTTTCACACATGTATTCACATACACACACACAAACATACATGTACACACACACACACACGCATCACAGGAGCAAAGGGATCCTCGTCTTAACGAGATCCTGTTCCCTATGCTCTCCAGAAGCCAGGCCAAGGCGAGGATCTTCGAGCATGAGGCTGGAAAAAGTGATGGTATGCTCTAGGGTCAGAGTACACTTAACTAACAGAGTGCTCAGTGCTCTAAAAAGATCCCTACTAGTGCATACATGGTATTCCATGCAGAGGGCCTTGCGGGAAGCAAGTTGCATCCCCCCATCCCAGAATTTTGAAGTTGACATTTTTTTGATACTCAGTAGTTCATTAGTAGCTAATTTTCGAACTTTTTGGAGCCCCAGAAGCAACCTCAGGACATGTAAATTTCAAAAATTTCCTGCGGGAGAAAATCTTCACACCCCCTAGGGGGCATGGCTCTACGCGCATTATTTTTCCCACCCCCACTGAAAAACCCTGCTCCCCCCCATTGCACTGACACACATGTATATACATGTATGTATCCTAATTAACCCCTTGAACTTCCTTTCCAGACCGTCTGACCTCCAAGGGATTGATGTCCTACCTGATGAGTGAGGAGAACAACATTCTGGACTTGGAGCATCTGTCCCAACACCACGACATGAACCACCACATCACACACTACTTCATCAACTCCTCCCACAACACATACCTCACCGGTGAGTAGCCCTGGTCTCATTCCCATTCCCTAGACTCAAACCTGCAGTGTGAATGTTCTCTAGTAGGCTGGCTACTCTTCCCATACAAAAGTACCAAAGGCGTACCTTTTCGTACCGTAAAAGGGTGAACGGCTTGAAGCTATTGACTAGCAATCACTGTATACTGATGGGCAAGTCTCATGCCCAGACCTGAATTGGCTCCCCCCCTCGCAAAACCCTTGTTTCACCCACTCACATCCTAGGCAGATTATTACATGAGCAAGAGAGTGCCATTACAGGCTGAATGTTGATATTTGGGCAGGTTGTGGCATGATCTTGTGGTTCAAGAAATTGATATTGTTGTTCATGCTAGATTGCCTGAAATTACAACACTCACTGCTCTGCCCATGGAAGTAAGCATTTGAACTGACTGCTTTACCGCTCTAGTCAATATAGCTTCAAGAAGTACGCCCTTTTTATGTTGTAATTAACTCCTGATGAGAGTGCTGGCATATGTACGCTACACGTCCCTCTCCTCCTTCAGGCCACCAGCTGCGCTCCTCCTCCACCAGTGAGATGTACATCCAGTGCCTGCTACTGGGCTGTCGTTGTGTGGAGCTAGACTGCTGGCCCAGCAACGATGGCGATGACATCATCATCACGCACGGGGGTACGCTCTGTGGGAGGGTATCCTTCAAGGTGAGCCAAGCCTGTAGTACAGCGTGGAGTTTTGTGTATAGCTCGATCCATGAATCGTATGCGCTTTATGCAATACATGTATGTGAGCGAATATAAGAAAAGGACCCACTTCATGTGTTTTCAAATGTACGCACTTCAATGACGTGTATCTCTGTAATGCTTCACATGTTAAAATTTAAATGTGAGCTGTTTGTACACAAAGCTTTACTGTTACATGTACGTAGCAATAGTTAATTGAGATATAATTATAACAATTTAAAAACTATCGAAAATTGTAAACATGTGCGAAGTGAGCCCTTTTAATGCTCCTTCCCTTTGGGCTGTGGGCTCCTGCCTTGACTGACACATAGTATGTGTGAGGGAAAAGCTTCTGTATGTACGTATGCTGATTCCACCTGTTGTCGAATAGCACTAGCTCACAGCTCCTTATATGGTAAGTGCTAGCTATAATTCACTTAGCACTAGTAGCCTAGTACATGTAAACCAGCATAACCACCATACAAGCAGCTATCTTGTAGGAGCCATTCAACAAGGTGGAATCACTGGTTTAACGCTTCTTCCCTTTGGGTCAAGCTTAGAACGCAAAAATTACTCTGCGTACGAGGTTTAGTGCATGAATGAATAGTACATGTACATGTATATAACTATGGGGATGTATCTTGTATTTACGTCTACACAATGGTCATGAGACATCCTATACATAGTGTGTGGATAT
>OY997386.1:2256748-2579248 GCA_963921505.1 Phakellia ventilabrum | reverse complement strand
GTTCTAATATGTACGTACCACATGCATACACACATGCACGCATAATTCACACCCTCCCACTCCTCCACCTCCCCCCCCCCCCCCTCCCCACACCCACACAACGCTTCTGCATGCACTTACAGATTATCTCAGGTTACTTTCTGACAGAAAAACGGACCAATTGTTTTGTGGAGGCAGAACTCTACGGACTGCCATCGGACACCATCAGACACAAGTTCTATACCAAGCGAATGCCCGCCCCTCACCCAGTTTGGAAAGAAGACCCGTTTACCTTCAAAAGGGTAGGATAGTCAGGCGTCACAATGTACAATGTATATACAGTGTGGTATGTAACAGCATAGATTAATAGTACAGTGACCCATACTATATCTTACTCAGTTGCCCTGCATTAGTCTCGCGAGCCAGACCCCGTTCCACAAAGAGAGGAGTAGAACCAGGTTCTGGCTCGCGAGACTAGCCCTGCATGTACCTGCGATATTACAGAAGTATCTGGAATTATACTACAGGCTTTTATAGGAACTTTTAGGACATACATGTAGTAACAAATTAATAATTTCTGGTCATTTTCATTTGCAACATTTTCTAGTGTGCGTGCTACGGGCTGCGTGCAGGTGCAGCGTCCTTTTAACTCATATTAAAATGCATAAAGGGGCAGCAATTTTACATGCGGGTGGGGACCAGAAACTATGAATTTGTTACTGCATGTGTGGCCTTATGCCATTTACTTCTAAGTTAGATTAGTACTTTGGACTACTGGTAGCAGTTTGAATGTCTCTTTTGTTTTCTTTTGTACATAATTATACACACACATGCATACATACATACACACACACACACACACACACACACAGATCCTTCTCCCTGAATTAGCTATGCTCAGGGTTGCTGTGTTTGACGAAGACAAAGAACTGGTTGGCCAGCGCTTTCTCCCTGTCAACGCCATCCGCCCCGGCTTCAGGCACATCTCCCTGAGGACCAGACACAGCGAACCGCTCTCCCTTGCCATGCTCTTTGTCTACATCAAGGTGGAGGACTGGGTGCCCAACGAGCTGGAAGGTAGGCATGGGGTACTTTACGATGAGGTCTGTATACCTTCAAGCACCAAAAGCAAAAAATATATGGCAGTGCTCTGATCCAATTGACAAAAATTGACATGTTCTTTAGCCAGAATACAGAGAGTAAGTTAGCTACTTCTTTTGGCTAGGTGGTCACCTTTGTGAATGATAGTAACTTGCCATGTTTTTGTAATGGATACTGTGATACATCTGCATACCTATCTCATTAAAGAAGGCCGTACTCAGCTCGTAGTCTTGCCTTACGGATCAAATGTGCATGGTTACATCACAAAGCTTATACTTAATAGCATCCTGAGAGCTACACTGTGCTACTAGTCATCAAGTACATGTACCTACATTTGTATAAATACCACACACACACACACACACACACACACACACAGACATTGTTGCCATGTTGATGGACCCAATCCAGTTTGCCTCCAGAGCAATGGAAGAACTGGCCAAAGGAGATGACTTTGTGAGTTGGCTGCAATTGAAGTAATACCATATATAGCCGCTGGTTATATAGTGCTACTATCCTTACACACCATTAATTAGATACAGTGGGTCTTACCTAACACGTGTTTAGCACATATATCACACGTGTTGCGAATGGATACTCTCCTGCTACATGTACGTAGTGGATGAGCCAGTAAGCTCGAGAGAACTCTCAATGTTTTGCTAGTCTCGTGTCCAGTTCCTCAGGCTCCTCCCCCTCATGAAATGGTCTGGTGCACAAAGTTCTGAAGTATAATTTACCCACTCACATTCCAGGAGGTTACTAGTGCATACATGGTACTCCATGCAGAGGGCCTCGTGGGAATCGAGTTGCATTTAATGTGCTGCTCAGCTGACCATTCAGCCATTCCGATCTCAGGCTTTGAAAACGGTGGTCATCACTTTCCTGCTGCCAAATCGGCCTTACCCACTGTCGATGAACCTCCCACCGATGTTCCCTCCTCTCCTCACTACTACTACTTCTGTGTTGCTGCACACGTGGCCTCCCTACTCACTGCCGCCTCCCTATAGACGATTCCATTGTAGTGTACATGTAGTACTCTTCATTTGTTTGGTACTACACAGCAATGCAGCAATGCCACACCCACAGGAAATATGTAATAATTGCATTCCTGTAGTGTTACTTACTTACATGTACATACATTCATACATACGCGAGTCTCAATGCAACATGATTAGTTGCCTCACTTCCCAATCGGCAATAATCCAAGAGAATGTCATTATGTGTTAAGAAAAATGTTGTCGTTTGATAGTTTGTAGTACATATAGTTAGCGAATGAGAATCTCTGTTAGCCTCAACCTCTATGAAAACAGGACTATGGAAGATCAAGCCACGATATTTACTTAGAAAGGTACATAAGTTACCTTACCTGTTCCCTGCAGTAGCTGCATGGCCTTCTCATGTTCCGAGTGGGCCATCCTAAAGGTTGTAATGTACGTGGCTGTGGCTGGGATTTCTTTGTAGAGGTTTTGCAGTGAGAGGGATGGAGGGGACCGGGTGAAGGAGAAAATGGAAAGATGGATAGAGCAGAGGGAGGAGGCGAAAAATATTCATATGTGTCACAGAGCGAATTTAAGAAAAGGGACCACTTCACACACTTTCAAATGCAAATTCTTTGAAGACGCGTGTCTCTGGAATGCTACATACTATCCAAACAAAACATGGCTGATTTATACAGGAGGCATTCCTGCTGCAATAACCCAGTATAGCCTTTCAGCCATACTGCATTGAAGATATGGGGCTGAGTTCATGGAATTTTTAATCACTCGGAAATTTTCTGAAAAGAGCGGTGCTACCAAAGAACGTACGTATTACAGAAACGGAGAGAGCTGCCGACTTATAGCTTGGGATTCCTTTAGTAGAGGGATAGTACTTGTACTGTTCTAAGAATCATTCACGTCTCGGTAATGATTGTCGAGATATGACAGCTTCAAAATTGGCAAAAATTGGAAATTTTGTAAAATTGCACAAAGTGGTCCCTTTTCTCAGATCTGCTCACATATACATAATTATAGAGGTACCACGAAAGGCTAGCTTATACAGTACTCTCCTATGCGATGTCCATTCTATCACTAGGAAGAGAATGATGATGATGATGATCACAAGGGCAATGAGGCGGCCCCTGCCGGCCTGGGGCCATCCACCACTCCCGGCCACAAGCAGCCCAGTCCCTTGCTTCCAAAGCGTGCCTTGCCAAACGCAAGGAAGGCATCAGCTCCGGATATTGGGATACCGACACAGCTGCCAAGCTCCAGTGAGTGTGTGTGTGTGTGTACAGTTTGTGTTCATGAACTCAGGGCAGTGAGCAATTCTCAAGGTCAGGGTGTCATACCGGGGGGGGGGTTGGGCTGGGATTCCTCCCAGAATGTTGAAGTTCACATTGATACTCAGTAGTTTATTACCTAACTTTCAGCCTTTTTGGGGCACCAGAAGCAACTTCAGAGCACGTACATTTCAACTATTTCCTGGGCAGCATATACCCCACTCCTAGGGGGTGTAGCTCTGCACGCATCATTTTCCCACCTCCACTAAAAAATCCTGTCCTCACTTCTTCCCTTGCTCATCTCTCGTCTCTTCCCTTCCATCCCATGTTACTGCCTTCTCTCTCCTTCCATCCCTCTTTCCATCATTCCCTCCCTCCGGTCCTTCTCACCTGTTGCACCCTGTCATCATCGCCTGTCCTTTGACCTTCCTCCTCAGGTGCTAGTCAGAGCGTAGGCAAGAAGTCAGCAACCTTAGGTGCAACTGCCGCTCTCGGTGGTTTTGACGATACCTTACCCTCGCTGGAGAAAGCTAAGTTGAGACAGGAGACTAGAGCTGTCGCACACGACTCCAAGCTTGTGGTAGAGCACCCGGTGAGTATCAGCACGTGTTTGAGGCATTCAGTACCCTAAAATTATCCAGAAAGGACCTCTTGCAAATGCCCTAAGGCAATCTCTCCTTTGAAAAAAGCCTGTGTTGTGATATGCCGATATCCATGTGTACGTATGTACATGTATTTTATGTACTAATAACTGGGACTGGATTCTATTGCATGCTAACTGTGTATTCATTAACGTGCATATATACCAGCCATCTCTGCTTTATTTCAGAAATACCTTAAGGTTGCTCGAGAAGGCACAAAGCGGAGGATTTCAATTATCAAGAAGCACGAAAAGGTAAGGCCTGGGATAGGACACATCTACATAACTATCCTGTTCCTAGAAGTACTAGTAAAATGTACAGTTTATAAAGAGGTCTGGAATCATGCAAAGCTGGGGCTAGACTCTACAATGTGCCTCCACAGGCTATGGTATTCTCCAATGCTGCCCTGGTTGAGATCTCAGGTGCTGTTTAATTAATACTTTTGTGCCCCTGCAGGTAATTAAGCAGCAACGCTCAAAGCAGAGCAAGCAGAAGTGGGGGGCAGAGGTGGCAGTGCAGAAGGCCATTGAAGAGATAGAGGCGGCTCACCAAGCTGAGCTTCTGGAACATGACCGGGCTGCTTTTGCTGAGGTGTTTGTGTGTGTGTGTGTGTGTGTGTGTTGGTGGGTGGGTGGGAGTATATTTTATGTATGGCATGTGTGTTGAGGAATGGGTGAATTGTGAAAGCTAGGTATTAATGCAGGTCATGCGTGCACAATACATACATGTTTCAAAATTGTTAAGCGTTCCTACAATTTGCAGGTGAATATATTGAGGGAATAGTAGCTAGTCTGTCTGTCTGTCTGACTGTCTACTGGCTATGTATTGCTTTGCCCTAACAGCGCCATCAGACTCACATGGAAGTGCTACGGGAGGTCCATGCAAAGCAAAAGGAAGAGCTGAAGAAAGTCCACAAGAAGTAAGTGACGCCCCTAAGTTTATCAATTCCAAAGTAAGGTAAGAGCGGGATTTCCGGAGGGGGGGGGGGGGGGTTGATGTACCTTGGTCTATTAGGCCTACATGTACATACCTTAATCTCCCGAAAATAAGCCCACCCCCTCTTCAACCAAAAGTTATTGTAGAGGGTCATTTACTCTCGAAAATAAGCCCACCCCATTAACCACACCAGCATGCTGCATAATGAAATCTTCTGTGTGTGTGTGTGTTGGCTTTGAAAAAAGCCTGGTAAACATAGTTTCAAGAAAAAGTCAATCAGTTTGTGGATGTGGGATAGCTTTCCAGAGAACAGAGATTGTTGTTACTTTGTTCTGGCTCTTAGTACACTTGACACTTGTGCAAACAAATCTTATGAAGCCCTTCACATCTTGTTATGTCTGGGTGGGTGTATACTAACTTATAGGGCAGGCCTATTTTCGAGTGCGCTTCTTATGAAGCCCTTCACATCCTGTTATGTCTGGGTGGGTGTATACTAACTTATAGGGTGGGCCTATTTTCGAGTGAAATACCAAAACACTCGAAAATAAGCCCACCCCCCTCTTTCAGTAGCCACTAAAGTTCATCGCCCATGGGCGTATTTTCGGGAGATTACAGTACTTGCTTCCACTATTGTGGATTTAGTGGCATGGTACAGTGCGTGTGATAAGTACCTCAAAGGTATGCAGAACTACAGCTCTGTATGAGGCCGACCTTCCCTTTGTTTGTGCTCTAGTGATGTGGCCCAGATGAACAAGGAGCTGGTGAATACCATGAAGAAGCATCGTAAAAACTCCGACATAGCCGACAAGAAGGCTGGCATGAGGGACATTGAAGATAAGACCATCCGACTGGGGAAGAAGATGAGGAATGAGGTGGGTGGAGCCTTTGGTCGTGTTACTAGGGAATGGGATGGGTGGAGACTACAGTTATTAAAGAGAAATTGGATTAGTGGAGCATGTAATTAAATTAAAGGTGCTGCATGCAGGTTTATGGATGGCTGCCTGATAAACTCTAATTAGCCCATGCGAGTGCATATTTCTTTTAACAAGGTATTTAAACACGCCAATCTATGCAGTTGTCTATGCCTATGTTATTGTGGCCAGATCTGTGAGAAGCACATAAAGAAATGCAGGAGTTTAGTGCAGGGCTTGGTAGAAGCTCCTTTTGGACACGATACAGTACAATGGCTAGAATCAAGATGCAGGCTTTGAAGGCGTAAAATACTCCCAGCAACTGGAGCAAGGAGGAAGGACTGCTAGTAGCTGTGATAGCTACCTGTCTAGCCTGAGACTAGCGCCAATTGGCATAGTTTGGTAGGCTGGCTGTGCAGTTATCATGCTGCTCCAAAGACTGAGATACAGATCATTTGACCACCACTTGTAGGGGTTTATGGGAAATACATGAGGTCAGCACATGTCCTTATTCTGGGAGTTTATTAAGAACCTGGCCGATTTATTTTTATTTTTAAGGTGATGTCCTTATTATTCAAAGAGTTTGTTATGAGCCATGTCATTTTTTCAGGAGTAGTTTAATCAAGGAACAATGTCCTTATTATCAAGATTTGTAACAGTAGTTATATGTAATGTGGAGTTCTTGAATTTCGCATGGTATTGATTGCAACCACAACACTGTATGCATATAATACACACACGCACATTTGCAGTTTGAAAAGATTCACAGTCAGGAATTGACGAAACTACAGCAACTACAAGACAATATAATAACTGAACTTACAGAACTTCAAAAATGGGTACGTATGTGAATATTACTGTATGTGTTATGCTGTTCATACAGGTAACTCCTGTCTTATTTTTTGACAGTATTCTGGTTCTCAAAATAGGAACTTGAGCAACAGTTTAACTTTGTTGCTAAGAGTTGCCCTCTGCACATACGATAATACCAGAAAGCACTTATTTACGTTAGTGTAGAGGCCTTAGTAAGCCTTTATATAGCATTTCAAAGCTTGAATAGTCAATTGACAAGCTCGTTCCTCCACCCATAAACCCAAGAAATTCGACTTGGTGCGCCAGACAGTTCTGCATGGGGGTGAGTGTATGTCTGGGTACGAGACTAGAGTTTGGTAATACGATATAGTGAACAGACTAGCTAGCATCGATACAGTGAACAGGCTAGCAAAATGTATGCTTTCAAAGGCTCTGTATGGTAGGAAGCACAGGTCACAGTACCTGGTAGCTGAGTGACTACAGTTGCTGGTAATGTTAGTTAGTTCAATTAGCTTGGCCTGACCTGGAGTTCAGCATAGAAGTATTGGAAAATTAAGTAATAATGTGAAATATCTCCTGAAAGTTGGTCCAGCTGATGCTGTTGCATTTTATGGACTCTTGATTTTATCTCTCCAGGAACGAGATGAGCTTGTGAACCCACCAGAAGCTGCAGGCCCCTGATTCTTTCACCGTCCTAATATTGTAGTATAATGTTACCAGAGACACTGAGTTATATATATATAGCAAAAATGTCTACTGTTTTATATACAAATAGTTGACCCCTTCATTTTTGTTAGTCTGAAAATTGTTATAGAGACGTCTCCTTCCTGCTTCAGATTGTAGATATTATGTGTACTAACCTGTGTTACTTAACCACAATGTTATAGTTCCTGAAAATGTGTAATAGCCTTGATCTTGACCTCCACTCTCTATCTTAAATCTGAAAGCTGATACACTTATAATACCTGTGTGCTGCCCTCAGTGACTACAGGAAGCCGTCGGTCATACTGAACCTCCATAGCGTGAAATGGAGTGCATGCCCTCTTCAGTCTAGTGGCAAGATACTTACATCATGAAGGAGGGAAGAGTGTCACAATGTCCAATGTTGTATATTATTGTCACAAGCAGATTCCTCACACCATTTATGTATAAACACCTCCAAATTCTTGATACCTAAATTCCTGCAACTTAACCCTCAACCTGATACATGCTGGTCTTCAGTCACTCCACTGTATAGTTAATCTTCTCAGTACATGTATTATACCATGGCACAGCTGCAGTAAGACTACACTAAGCCCCGACACCATCCAACAGGGATATAAATGAGCCTGCACTAGCCTTGCCCTCCCACGCACAAAAAAGTAAGAGTCTGAAAGTGCATTAGGCCTCAGAAGTAGTGGTCAGCCTGCTTAACATGTACAATAACAAATCAGTCTTAGTCTGTTACATAAAAAAATTTACGGGAGTTAATATAAAATTTGTCTGGGTAGGGGCAAATGCAGGGCAGTAATCTCTTGTATGTATAATATTATAAAACATCTCAGAAATGATACAAAGCACACAATTGAGCAATCACATGCACTAAAATGCTCTTATGACAAAGGCAAGCCCAATTCCTCCAGCAAATATGGCTGGAACAGCAGCAAAGGAAGACGTAGCCAGGAGCCCCATTCCAGACAGACCATGTCCACTGAGAAATGAAATGAAATGGAAATGAGAAAACAGTGAATTATGACCAAGAATGTGTTAATTGCTAAGCCTAAGGAAGTTCAAGCACCTAAATGAGACCAAACAACTCACAATAAATAACACATTATGTTAACTCTTTCCCAGCCAAGTTTTAACACATCCATAAGGCTTATGTGAAATTATGGGCTTTTTATATCAGGCATTAATACAGTAGATGTTTTCTCTACTTTATATGGGCACATAAATGCACCCATGGCGTTCAAAGAGTTAATTTGTCAGGTTGGTGCGGTTTTTCAGAAAGCTGAATGACAAACAAGCCATCGTACTCTGGAACTGTATACGCATGAGCAGCTGCAGGCTGTGCACTATTATGCGATACGTGCTGATGTGTGTGCGCATATTATGTTATAAACTGTGTGGGCGTGTCTCATGGAAAAAGTGGTCCAGCCAGTGTGGCTCCTACGCCTTTGTATAATGTTATTTATGCTCCATAAGACTAGTATGGCACTACGCAATCTCACCCAGGACTTACGAGGTATTTTGGACATCCCTCTGGCCCATTGCTGTGATTGAACACAAGTAGCTAAGTCTCTAGCTCGCTACATGTCAAGCATTACTTAGCTACCTTGTACACCCAGATGCCATCCTCGCACCAAACAGCATGGCTGCACCTCCCAGGAATGACAACCAGGGGTCTGCTCCTGCAGTAGTACCCCATGTGCCTGAGAGGTAAGCTGAGAGTGCTGCTCCACTAGCAGCTCCTACCCAGTAGGCCACCTGCAGGATAGGATGGACTGGTGGTGATTCAAGAGATTTTGTTGACTGGTTTCCTGGGGAGCAGCTTTATCTAGGGGGTCTAGGGGTATGCCCCCTCCCAGAAATTTTTTGAAAGTTTAGGTGTTCTGAGGTTGAATCTAGACCCTTTTTGGGTACTTTTGCAACAATAATGATCTAAAAACCAGCTGGGTGTTTTTTTAATACATAAATCATCCAACTGAAGGTTGTGCTCAGCAACAGGTCAGTTAAGCTGAATGCAGCTGTAGAATGGATCAGCTTGGCTAGACAGTCTCATCATGTACAGCTTCCAACGAAAGTGCTGACACACCAATTTTGTAGTGCGCTTCCACTTAGCGATCAGAACTTGTGAAAACAGAATTATCGTTATCTACCACTCTTTCGCCGACTAGGCAACACAAAACTAAATTAACTCTTATATACCTTGGCCTATTGAGCCTGCAAACTTCCACTGTGCTCGTGGCTACACACACATACACTGACAGTAATTACCCGAGCTAATCCTATGCACTATTTAGAAATAGAATGTGCACCATTTTGTCATAGCGTTGCATAACATTATTTGTATTTAACCAACACAACGCTGCGCAACGCAACGCAATGTGTTAGAACGCAACTGAATTCGTGACCGGTTCCCGGAAACCTTGGAAATCCCCCTAGAATCGCCCCTGATTGATATGGCATGTGCTTGAGGTGGCATACACACTTAAGAAACAGTGCATTAACAGGTATTCAACATACAGCCTATTCGACTTTGGGTTATGATATTTTCAGTCTAGATCTTCTGCTTAATTTGATGTTTGTTTGGAGAGGAGCAAGCAAAGCAGTTTAGTTGGGAGATGCATGTATGCAAAGTGCCTCCTATCCAGAGAGCATGAGACCACGCAGCTTTGTTAGTAGCTACTCCTCTGACTAAATAAAGTCACAACTGATATCAGAGGGTAGCTACTAATTAGGACCATAGTGCAAGAAATAAAATCTCGAATCAGTCAGAGCAAAAATATGGTATAAGCATGAGCGAGTGGCTGTACACTTTCTATTATTGGGACATTTTATAAATAAGTACATGTGCCTACCTGCCACCAGTTTCCAATGCCATTGCTGAACTTGTTAAAGTATGGTACCGTTGTCTTGATTTTAGGCGTCTGAGCCAGCAGCGTGCAATAGGAGCTGCTTCCTCCAAGACTTTCACTCACTAAGAGAGTGGGGACCAGCTGGGTTAACCCAATTAGCAGACCTACAGGGAGATGGGAACCAGAGAGCCAGTTTTCTGATGTAATGATCAGTTTGCATGTTACTACTCATAAATTTGCATCATAAGAATACAGTTTCCCATGCACAATCCTAGTACACGAGTCATCTTTTTTGGCATACAAAGCCTACTAGCTAAAAGTGACCAGACAACCATTCTGCTAGCACAACTGACGGTCAGAGTATACATTAGGGCTAACCTGCAAGGATTGGTGGCCAGCTCTGTTGCCCCAGAACACCGAGATTACTTGATGAAATCTGCCGGAAGAATAGCGAGATCATTAAATGTTATAGTTTAAATCCAGTTCCTGTGACAGCCTAGGTTCTGTAGCTCTTTGGCATGGCTAGGAAAATGTCAGACCTGAGAGCACAGCTGTAATATACCGTAATATATATTGAACTCTATTACCGTTTTATTTGATACTAGTGTCACTCACGGGAAGTGAAACATATGTACGACTGTCATAAATGCACAACTGTCATAAATGCATTGCGAGTTACAGTCCTCCCTTCTTTGAACTATTTCAATGCTGTAGTTATGTAAAGTTGTGTAAGTTTCACGTTATGAGTGATTATGTTTAGCAGCAATATTTGCTGCTCTGCATATCTGCATAACCACTGTAATATGTATATTTGAATGACCTGAACAGCCACAAAAATTTGGGCCGTTCAGATGATTAGAGTGAGCATGATAATTCTTGTGTTTAGAAGCAAGTCAGCATTTTTGGCCAAGCCCTTACAAGGAAAAGGACCTATGAACATGAAATCTAATGGACACCGCTCGTCGCTAAAACTAACCATATCTACACTGAACACACACCATTGCAGTCCATTGCTGGACCACCTGAACATTGCAGGATCGAAGTCTTAGGTCTCTTACTGTGAACTATAAATTTTGTGTAGTAATTTACACTGTTTTAGAACATGTTTAAGGCGTCCCACAACGGATGGAAACGGTGCGCGTATGGTGCAATGTCTGTCCTAACCTGGCTTCAGAAGCTCTTTTCCCTGTGCCAGTGAAGCTAATATTAGTGATGTAGGGTTATCAAATAGCAGTTGTACCTTACAATTACTGCTGCGGGTCATACTCCCCCAAGATAACAGGTAAGGTATACATAAAAGCTTTTTTCTGATGGTACTATCTTCAACTTGTAGTACACAAACAATCAGACGTTAGTACTAGTCATATACAGGGAGACTTGCTAGAGATTGATTCTTCTGCTATTATATCCACTAGCGGCCATGGGCAAATTTGTGTTGGGAAAGAAGACCTCTAGTGCTACAGCTGCAGCTGCACTAATACAGGAAGCAGGTGAAACTTACTGGAGTATTAATCCAAGGCACGGCATAATCAACCACAAGTGCAATGCCACCCAAAGCAACAGCTAGAACAGCAGCCATCTTTGTGTAGGAAACTCCAAGAAGTTTATCCATCCTGCATAGTACATAATGATCAACAATACGGATTTAAGCAGGATCTAGGGAAGCTGTTGAAGTTAGAGTCAGGAGTGGAATTCCTTTCATGTATTTATTTGGAATGCAAGACAGTTTAATACGCATACCAGTATTGTAACATTGCTATGTGGATCGATGTACCACTACTATTTAAGTACAAACACATTCCTTGGGGCTGCTTTTTACATAGCCCTGCTAAACTCAAGTTGCAAATCATCAGTTGGCCATACAGTCAGGTGTTTAATGATTAGAATATACTCTTCTATGTCTATGAATATCCAATCGACAACTGAGCTGAATAATTTAACAGAATATATAGCTTACCAGACGTCATCAGGAGATTGAGGTTCCTTATGAAAAAGTATCCCGTCAAGGGCAGGTGCTATGGCTCCATACAAAAAAGCACCACTGAAACATCCAGCCAGGGTAATCACTGGAGAGATACCGGTAATACAAAATATCTCATATATCTCATGCTGTCCAGGGCATACTACACATACACACGCGTAGATGAGGTCTTGGGCGAAGGTATGACATAATCGACAGATGGTAATACGGGTCAAATTACAAAACTGCAAGATTACTTGCCTCACGCTAAGGCACTTGGCAACAAAATGACAGTATATTTTCATACCACCTCCATAGTATGTAATCACAACTTTCTAAGTATAGATTCAGTATGTTAATTCTGCAAACCTTAGTCATTTGAAAAGACTAGTGCATATAGTACACATACATATCCCATTTGCTATAAGATTATGCACTAGCTGCATCTCAGCTGTGCATGCCTGCTCACATTGTCCCATAATTATTGTAAACTTCAGCTTACATGCATTTTGTGTTCCTGCACCAAGTTGAATAAGTGTCATTCCTGGGCACTGGAGAAAGATGATCAAGAACTGATAATATTGCTATTATATGAGTCCTTTGCAGCTATTTTTAAGTGCAATCTCTAGCTATAGTAGCTATATCATGCTGTGTACAATGCTAAAAACACCTTAAGAAGATAAAACAATGGCATGTGATTTCATTAATGCCATAGCTGTGCATACATCCTCTAGTAGCCTTCTATATAATATGGCTGCTATACACGACAGGCATGTTCATCTGATATACAACAGAGTGTGGATGCAGATACAGGCATGCTTATAAAGTATCACACTGAAAGTAACATTATCATGTGAAGTACAGGAGATAGGCAGGTGTGAGATACTTCAATCACTGAACTAATGGCATATATGCATGCACTATGTACTGTACCTGCCATAATTTTAACTTAAACATTGTGTATCTGCATGTAATTGTAGTAACCTGATAGCCTAGCTATAGGTTGTTTGTATGGGTGCTATAGTACACCGGAGCATTGCCCCCTGCATTGTTGTAGCTATGGACAAAGACTTTTGTGTCATCTGTCCGCATTATTGTTCTCTTGTCTTTTGTTCTTAATTGTCCCTATATATATTTGTAATGTGTATCAGTTGTTCGGAAGAGTGAGTCCTTTCAGTATAATCTGAGTTGAGACCGTGAGAGCTAGAGGGTCGTTGGGCAGGCGCTCAAACGAATAGGTTTATAGTGGATCCACCACTAGTAGGGCTAGTGGCACAGGATACTGCAGTAATGCAGCAGAAGCTCTGATGAAAAAGGCGTCCCTCTGATAGATAGCTATATTATATTTTATTATGAATAACATGCCGGAAAGCGAGTCTGCAATAAGAGGCAACCATGATAGTATGAGGGTAGGATGGACAGATGAATTATCCTGCTTAAATTGTAGCTCACATTACAGTGTTTGCATGATTATGTCATCTGTGTTAATACTTTCAGTGCTTATTCTTGCCTGGAAAGGCCTCCCTAATTAGTAAAGTATGATGCCCAAATTTCTTAGCCAATTATGCTACAAGTACTACGTCGTCAGTGCCAGGTATGTCATTTTACTACTCATGTCACAATTATAATTGGGCAATTGTGGAAGCATGACCTATTATAGTTGTAATATAAATGCTAGTTGAGATTGAGAGCCCATAGGCTTAAGTTAATACCTGATTATGCACAATTTATCGAGAAGCTGCTGAGTATTGTCAGATTCTGACGTTTTAGAATCGTGAGGGTACAATTTATGGTACTATTATGCATATAGCTACATTAAGTACATGCATGGCTTGTGCTATTGCTGTGTCGCATGCATCAAAATAGCAGATGTCTAGTCCCCAATGCTCACGAACTTACTACATTATGAGCAAAAGATAATTATACAGTGGCCACACATAGCAGATTATAAGTAGACTGGTATGGTTGTCCCTTTATTTCAAAATTCACTCATTCATAGAACCGTGCAATTTGATAATAATTATTATCGAATGCTCGAAATAGCATTAAATTTTGAAACATGTCAAAGGGACAATCATACGCTGGCTTTATATCTTGTGCATTTTAATTTTACAATTCCATTTTATAGTACAACCTAGAAAGAATGGCACTTACTGCTCCAGACAGAGTCATTCCCATGCCCAGCATTGCAGAACCCAGTCCGATGAATACAAGTTTCTTGTTGTACACACAGCCAGCAAAATTGCACCGCACATCCTGAAACAGCTTTCGAGTTGGCGGGAAGAGATGAAGGATTACAAAGCACCCTATCCCTGGAAAAATATAATAATGAAATCAATTCAAATAATGCATGTGCATGTGCTGCTGTATATAGCTAATACATGCATGCATGAATATGGCATGTAGCTATGGGAAATTCATAGCAATAAGGTTCTACATGATTCATGAATACGTGATAGCAGATATACTGAGCAAGCCCACTTGTGGCAAGCACTTGTGCTTAAAATAACAATCCAGTACTACACTGACTTACCTGAAGAGACAGCTGTTAGGAATATCTTCAACATCGTGAACTGCTTAAAGAGCATCTGGTCTTGAATAATTAGTGGAACATACACTGTAATGTAAAGAGTCACCGCAATAAATGGCAATAGTATACTCAATGGTTATATTTTACAAAATAACAGTAGTGTGCGGCTAAAGTTTCGTACTCAGCATTTCGTATTCACTTTATAGAGTGGATCCGAATGGCAAACGCTACAACACTGATCGCGATCATTAAGCCTACCTTTTCCTTTTTCAGCTGCAAAACCAAATACCACACCACCCGCTGCACAGGCAGCTAGTTTGATTACGTTGATCCAAGTGTCACTCATGATCACGTTTGCAGTTGCGGAGGGATGCCGCAAGCTTCCGTTAGCATTCTGCACTACGGTAGTCTGGGTTGCTGTCCTTTTTGACATTCTGGAGGTCTAGCAGTAACTGAATAACTCGATATCTGTGTCCTATTTTTATAATACACAGTGTACGTGACTCGACACCTGAAGACATGTGAAGACGTGCACCCATCGCGTTTTGCGTGGGCGTACTAGAGACGCGATTCATAGTACGTGCACGTTATTGCACGCACACGCTAATGCACGCGCCATATAGAGTGGTTGTAATACGTCACCACTAAGCAATTCCGATGGTGTTCAACGGCAGCTGAGCGGAAGCTGCTGTGATACTCACGCTGTATAGTTGGCCATACGAGTTGGCAGATCAGTTGAATTTATCCTGCATGATAACTGCGCCACAGCGATAGTTCACATATAGTCTCGTTCCCAGACCCTCTACACGCGCTCCGATCACGGTGCTGGGTTGATTAGGTCTGGGAACGAGACTAGTCCACACACTAAGTTACGGACTCCTCCAGTTTCTACCACTCTTTTGCCACACGGAGTAACCAACAGACGGAAAATGTAGCGGTAGTTATATGGTCGTGACGTCCCTGGAACTTGAATGGTGTCATTGCTTGCATCCTATTTGAATCTCTTCTTTGCGATATCTAGCTACTCTTTTAACAGACTGTTTTAAAAGTAAGGTCTGAGTCTGGCAGTTTAAAGAAGGATCATAAAGTACGTGGTGCACATATAGTATTGTGATTGGAGGACATGTTGAAGCTTGATAAATATGTAATTTAGTATCGTTCCCAGATTCTGAACCCATGGCCACCTGCATCGAGAAATGAGACTAGGTATAGTCTTCATCCAATTGTAAGCCCAAATATTAAAGTCGATTGCAATCTTGTATGAGTGAATAATCAAAGGTGTGGTCAGACTAAAGTGTATGATAATTGCTTCTTTGGATTTAATATGGAGGGAAAATATTTACACACACATCTTCATAAATAAAAGCATATAGAAATTCAAACTGCAACTCTCATGGCAACTGCAAGTCCTATTCCTCCAGCAAATATGGCAGGGACAGCAACAAATGATGAAGTAGCCAGGAGTCCCATTCCAGATAGTCCATGACCACTGAGGAATGGAATGGAAATGACTCCTGTAATGTGTAAGTATTGTGATCATACAATCATGGATACCAGCTACCACTATCAGGCCTTAATTGCCTTCCTGGTCTAAGGATTATAGCTACCAGGTATATACACATTATCCTGTAATTATTGCCCAAAGTCTAGCTACAGGCAGACAAAATCCGATGAGCTCATTAACACCCTTTCCATGGCTTAGCTACTCTGCGCATGTATCATAGTAGATGTAGTAGCTACTGTACAGTTTACCTTGTACACCCAGATGCCATCCTTGCACCAAACAGCATGGCTGCACCTCCCAGGAATGACAACCAGGGGTCTGCTCCTGCAGTAGTACCCCATGTGCCTGAGAGGTAAGCTGAGAGCGCTGCTCCACTAGCAGCTCCTACCCAGTAGGCCACCTGCAGAATGTATGCCTAGTGTGATTGACATACTTGCAGCGTGTATAGCTATATATATTCAGCTACTTTACTACTGTGTGAGTTAGCTACCGCTGTCTGCATGTCATTGAGCCTCATAGGCGGTCCAAATTCTGGAGTAGGCATAGTGTAGTAGCTATTTGACCACAGCTATGCAATTATGACTGTTTTCATTGGATATTGCTGCAACCCAATAGTTGGGATATATGCTCATAGAATGCGCTCGTCATAATTAATTACGACACGTGGTACTATGAGGTAATTATTATTCTAGCTTCGCTCTGCCTGATTGGTCATCCTACATACCAGACATCCACATCATAGGGTGGAACGAAATGTTCAGACAGTTCTTTGGCAGCTGGCGAGTAGAGGTCTGGGCGCGAGACTGCCTCATTACAGAATTTGGGGGGTGGGGTTAATAGAGTTGGCCACTATATCTGCATATGCGGATATTCTATTGCTAAGCTCTGTTCAAACTATCCAGTAGTAGCTACAGGGCTGAGGGAAACACATAGCTACCAATGGCCTAGCCTAATTACGAATCAGAAGGGGTGTATATTCATGGTAGCCACTGGTAGCTAGTAGCTATCCACTGTTTGTATACTTGTGCGTGAATGTATGGATAATGTCAGCCGCTAAATGCAGCTGTAGTCAATCCTAGCCATATTAGCTAATGCATGATAACTGTATTATAAGTGCTAAGTCTGCAACACCGTGAACCTGCTTGATGACTAGTATAGCTAGCTAGCTATATAAATACATTGTGTAAATGATCATTTGTCGCGCAGTAGCTAGCTACTTATATATTATTGTGCAGTAGCAAAGTGTCAGTATACTTAATGCAAAACATAGCTTGGTATGTTCATACAAGGTTTCTTAGTGCAAGACAACGTGAAACAAAGCAAAAAGTTTTTAATGACTAGTAAACTTACCTTTGTACCAACTGCATGATAACTGAGTATTGATACCATGCATGGTGTGTGATAATTGGTATACAGTGGGATGCAGAATCTAGGTATCACTGCATATAGAAACTTTGTAATGGCAATTTTGTACTACTGCTGAGTATTTCTCGCATCCCATCTGGACAGTAACACTTTACTGGCAAGCATTTGTTTGTAGTTGCCAAGTGTAAAGATTTCAGGGGAAAGGGGTCAGTAAGGATCGAAACTTATGCCATTGTGATAAAAATAAGAATCACTTAATTTTACTAAAGAAGGCTTATTTCAACTCCCAGGTTAGTACAGTTTGTGTAGCATCTGTATAAGTAGAGATACGGACGATTGAGCGATGCACATGTGATTTCGAGCAGCAAAGCTTGTCTTTCCACTCCTCCGTAGCAGCCATGGTTGATCCTCGAAAATTTGTTGTAGATATAGAGACGGCAATCTGCCAAAGACCAGTTCCTTTTTCATAGCTTCTCCAGCAGCATTGTGTATGGTTTCGGGTTAGCTGTTATTTTCGTGACTGGCTGGCTCACAACTCATCTCGCCTCGCCCAAGTCATGATTCAATTACATCTGCTTCTACTTGCCCGTTATACTTTACTCTTGGCAGTGTGATTATCCTCAATTTATGTAAACATACTTGGCTGGATATTATATGATTAATTCTTGTTTTGCAATGAGGATGGAAATGACCTTGATAGTAGCTAGCAGCAGAGACTGAAATGAGAAAGGCTGGCAGAAAATTGGGAAGGCCATACGCAAAACTAGAGTAGAAGAAATTCTGAGGGTAGGAGTGAAATGGGCTGTGGTATGGAATTCTTTAAAGCTAGTGTACTCCATTTCAACTACTGCACAAGTCAGGAAGCATCATTTACTTCTTGCAGTAGTCAGAAAACAGTGACCCTAGCCACTGCAGTTCTATTTGCATGCTGGCTTGGGTTCTCAAATAGCAATGTAGCTATGAACCAATTACAACCTCTCTTCCGTCATATCAACATATTCTAGTACCTACCTGCCACCAGTTTCCAATGCCATTACTGAACTTGCTGAAGTATGGGAGTGTTGTCTTGACCTTGGCTGTTTTAGCCAGCAGTGTGCAATAGGAACTGCTTCCTCCAAGACTGTCACTCGCTGAGAAAATGGGAGCCAGCTGGGTTAACCCAATTAGCAGACCTACAGGGAGATATGTATCTGTTGTAAAATAAACCTATTCGTGATCTTTCAAACCGAGTTGGCCCAATTTATAGAAGGGTCAACCTCCTTGAAACCTGGCCATGCAAGCATTGCATGCTATGGCAGTGAGGGTGTATCTGCTTTGTAAATGGCAAAGAATTAAAAAGTGACTATGGATGGTCTGAGCGATAAATTTAACATATTTCTTTTGGAGCACTTCCCTCCAGATGCCACGAGAGGAATGAGCAGGGAATATGTGCTACCCTATCTGCACACCCAACTATAAGCTATTCAGCATGCTAACACCATGCTATTCAAGTATTTCTGTTGGTGCACAATGAGTTCAGCAAATCTCTTCTCTGTGAGTTATAGCTAATTAGCTACTGATCACTCATAGACTTGTCATTTTTAGCATTACTCTAATAATGTATTTGTGATACCATATATCTGGCATGCCGATCACAATATGTTCTGTATGTTTACACCTACAACTATGGAATGGGATCTGTATTAATGACCACAGACTCTGCCGCAACTATATATGCATTGCCATAGCAGAACATATGGCACTTCTGTTACCAGATCAGAGCGTTACCAGACCTTTGCTATAATGCACAGCTTCCAAGGAGCTGGGGACGGTATCAATCAACTGATTTAGTCAATGATATTTCAGAGAAGATCATTGTTGATAAGGTGGCCAAATTGAAATGGCGTGGAGTTGTTATAAAGTGATGGTGGTAGGGAACTCAGCAAACAGCCTCAGAAAGAGCTGGGGCTAACATGTGAAACTCAGTCCATTTAGCTAGTAGTGAGTTAAAGTTTGTTTGGTGAATGCATGGGCATTCAGCCATTGCCTTTCTGAGTACTGTCTTCAAGATTCTGTGCGCTAGATCATGGAAATTGCTTGGAGAGAATGACTGTCAAGCTAGTAGTGGGGAGTGTCTGATGAAGCATGCTTTCTACGGCGGTGTGCCCAACTTGCCACAGCTACCTCACACAATTTTTTTGTGGCTATAATTCGAGGGTGGCGACTAGTTTAAAGGTGGCTACAAAGTGATGCACAAAAGGCACTTTTCATCTTTTTCTTAGCTGTACCTTCGTGCCTCAAAGCAATTACATAGCCATCACAAGGTATAGTGCTAACCTTTTTCTAGCAGGATGGCAAACTTATAAATTTAAAGGCAGTCTCAGTTGGGTTCCGATTCCTTCACAGATGTCTTAAAGGCAGAGGTAAGCTTGGGTAGCTATTAATGTTAAGTAGATGCCAGAGGCCATGATCTACCCATGACTGACAAAAGGATACTAGCTAATGATGCAGTGAACAGCGCTTCACATCCACAAGTTCACAGTTTGCATCAAAGCAACAATAGGTACAGAGTGATCACACAGCACAGACACAGTAAAAAGGGTCCACACCTCTGCGGCAAGTACAGGAGTCTGAATGCTTTTGTAGGCATGGTAGCCTTTACTTGCTTAGACACACAACATTTTGCCACATGTAGCTGAGGGGTGTGGTCAAGGGCTTGCGTTGACGTGAAAATTAAAACTGCCAAATTCTCTTCTGAAGACATTTTGGCATTTTTTCAAAAATTTGCACCTGCAAAAATTTGCCCACTATATGGCATGCGCAACATCAAATTGAAGCTTCCTAGTCATAAAATTTAATGAAAATGTGTACTGAGCTCACCTGCAAGGATAGGTGACCAGCTCTGAGTTTCTAGGATACCAACACTCCTTGGTGAAACCTGAATGGAATGTGCATGACACTACGTTATTGGCAAGCTCATTTTTCATCCATGGAGTCATTGCATGAGACTTCTGTAGCTTCTGGGTCTACCTGAGATTTACAAGTTTGGTAACAGGCCTAGAAGATAGTAATTCTACCATAGTTCATGTTGACTTTGTCTTTATGAAATAATATGAATTTACAAGTGGAACTTACGGATACTTCAGCTGTCCAAGGTAAAAGGTACTCAATCACAAGTGGAATAGTACCTACGGCAACAGCTAGCGGGATGGCCATCTTTGTGTAGGAAATTCCAAGTAGGTTATTTGACCTGAAGAAGTAATACATAGGGGATTCAAATAAGAGCAGTGAACCGTCAAAGGTAAAAAAATTACTCCTTTCTCAGTGTCTATAAACTGCCAACTACCGTTGAATAGTCAATAGTTAATTTAGTGGAACCAAAGGCATCATAATTAGCCTAAAGATATCGTCACGTCTTGTAGCTATAGGGCTTCTGGTTAAGAATACACTTATTAAACCTAACAAAACATAAAAGACTACCGATAATAAGAGCAGCCTTTCAATTCTGCATTCCATCAGGCTACTAGAAACAATTACAGCTTACCAGACATTCTCAGAGGATTGAGGTTCCTTATGAAACATTATCCCATCGAGGGCAGGTGCTATGGCTCCATACAGAAGAGCTCCACTGAAACATCCAGCCATGGTGATGACTGAGAGGAAGAGACAATTATGTACCTTAAGGGGACACACCCAATGGTGTATGAGCTATCTCTATCTACTGAGCGGTAGAGCACATAAATGTACATGTACTTCACATATCTTATATGAGTAGCTTCCTATAAATCCCATGCATGGGACATTTGTATAGAAACTATGTAAAAACTTATGTATTGTGTATAACTTACATGCACTCTGTATTCCTGCACCAAGTTGGATAAATGTTAATCCTGGGCACTGGAGGAAAAGTAGGTACATGCAAATGTATAGCTGAATGTGAATGATTCTAAATTCACTTGTAGATTACCCTGCATGTAGATACTATCATGTTTGCAAAAACATACGTCACCAGCTATTAGCTATATGTTACAACGTTTATCCTCCCCTCTGTGCATGGCTACTCCATGCATTGTGATATAGGTACTATTACATCTATGTAATTAATAGTTTTGTACATCTTGCTATCAGCACATGGATGCCGTCTTCGAACTTGTGGCGCACGAAGAGTCAGAGATCTGGACAAGTCTATCACGTAGTTTTACCAAGGGAGGCCAACTACAGCTCTCAGGTTAGTAGAGTTTGTGTAGTCACTGTATAAGTAAAGATATGAACGCTATTAACGGCACAATCGAGCGATGTGCATGTAAGTTTCAAGCAATGTGCAATGACATAATAGTCTTCTGTATCTATACAGTGGTACATGTATTACGTAGTTAGACCACGCCTACCAGGGCGTTATCACTAATACATGAAGTGATATCCAATAATCCCGAGGGCAGAGCTCGAGGGATTATTGGATATCGCTGAGTGTATTTGTGATAAGGTCTACCAGTAGGCATGGTCTAACTGATTGTGTTTTATAGCAGCTGATGGTTGCTAAGAGTCGCTATGGGTAAATAGCCGTAAGTTGTGCATGTGTCAGCCAGTTTCAAATTAGTGGAGTTTTGTGGATGTGTCAGGCAGTTTCAAGCTGTAGTTCAGTTTCTGTGCATGCCTAGCCATGTGATATGTATGGGTGTAGCTATCACACAGCTAGGATTTCCAGTATGATATTTCCTGAGGATAAGTCTAGACTACCTGGCCGTATAATGTGCAAGCAAGACAGACATCAAATAAAGGTACCAGTGTAGTGTACATAGGTAAATATATGTGCGTAGCTAGCTAGAAAGGTGCAATAATAGGAAATGGGTCTCCAGAGAGCGATGGTAGTGACACAATATTGAATTTTGACGCAGAATTAAAAGTACGCGTAATTAGAGCACCTACGTAGCTCTTAGTTGTATATCTCCCTGTAGGCATGGCTTCCCATGAGACAAGTTCTTGTACACCTTGGCTACTGCTCATGTCATATTTGACTAACCAATGGTTAGAGTACATGATACTTACAGCTCCAGCCAGAGTCATTCCCATGCCCAGTATCACAGAACCGAGTCCGATGAACACAAGTTTCTTGTTGTATACACAGCCGGCAAAGTTTTCTCGCACATCCTGAAACAGCTTTTGTGTTGGCGGGAAGAGATAGAGGATCACAAAAGTCCCTAACCCTGCAAAAAAAAAAGGGTTCAAATGGAGTGCAGTTTCAGCTAGTGCATTGGAAACCACGTGAGATTTACTGGCAAGGAATGAATCTCACAATCTGGACATGCTTAAATTAAGGCAGTTAACTTGTGCTGGCTCCTTTGCTCACTAGTAAGTACAAAGTTAATCTCAAATATAAAGCTCACAACAAATCATAAAACAACAAATCATACAACAATATATTTCATAAAACAATAAATGTGGGTTACAAGGCTAACCGATAATATAGAATCACAGTACCTGCACTGACTGCTGATAGGAACAATTTCAACATCGTGAACTGTTTAAAAATCATCTGCTCTTGGATAACTACTGGAACATACACTGTAATGCAGAAAGAATTATTCTGATATAATGAAAATTTGCGTGCTTATTAAGTATAGTGTGATAATAATGCCTGCATAGTTGTTTATCAAATCATAGATAGAAATGCTAAAGGCTTACTATCTATGATCAAATGCAACTTGCGGGATGGTAGCTACTACACAGGAGGTCATAGCAAAATAATTAATGCCATACTCTGTACTAACTCACCTTTTGCCTTTTCAGCTGCAAAACCAAACACCACCCCGCCCGCTACACAGGCAGCTAATTTGATTGCGTTGATCCAAGCGAAGCTCGAACTCTCTGCAGTCGTAGAGGGACGCTGCAAGTTTCCGTTAGCAGTAGCATTTTGCACAATGGACGTCTGCGTGGTTGCTCTTTTCAACATTGTTGAAAACATGAGTTACCTATCTTACTACGAAGGCTAAGTTGTTACAGATACGTATAGATCTACCCTTGCATTGGTGTGCACAAATCACATCCGAAACGTGCGTGCACAGCATTTTGCGTGGGCGCAAGAAAACAATGTATTCACGGTTCATTACTACAAACTCTGAACTTTTCTGGCCGCCTATTCAGGCCTGTGCACGTAGGCTCAGGAACGCGCGCGCCGCCAACTGTTTAACGCGTTGTAGGTGTGGCGCGTATTTAAATCCCGCCCTTCTCCAAAGGAAGTTCGAGACCATCGCATGCACGATGAATGTGATGTTTGCAAGTCACTACTCTCCTCATATTTGACTTTGTGGAAGGTTTGAATTCCGTTAATTGTCAGCTGCTCCCTCGGCCGAGGGTCACGCCGTAATTGATACTGTCTGAGGACGGGATTCTGAGGAGGACAAAGCTACATAATTTGAAGCTTGGGAATAAGAAAAGAGTGCGTTGGCCTATGTATAGGTATTTGAATTACTTACAACGTGATTGCTTTCATGTTTAAAGCGTGTGTGTGTGTGCGGGGGGGGGGGGGGGGGGGTCATGCTGTGAATCATGGAACTATAGTTACTACCTAGCTTGTTGTCTATCCATAAAGTCTTTCAAACAAATGTTGTAGTACAGGTATCACTTACAAGCCTAGTTTCACTGTAGATTTATTGAAAGTCAAGCAGGAAATGCATAGTCTTGTTCCCAGACCCTCAACACGCGCCCCGTGGGAAAATTCGGAAAGTAAGGAGGGTCTGGGGAACGGACATTGCAGCAGGCGCAGTAGAGGAATGTGGGGAATCCCTACACAGGCACAGTAATCAATGGTACAGATACTTGTTAAGAAAACAAACAGCCTAATCGTTCAGAGCTGCTAATTGCCCTTTTGAGCGACACTGCAAGTTTCAATAGCTTTTTAATTAGCGTGAAACAAGCCCATTTATCAGACCCTCCTTCCTTTCTGAATTTTCCGACAGGGCGCGTGTGGAGGGTCTGGGAACGAGACTAGGAAATGTATATGTTAGCTGAATCGGGATGAGGGGTGTGGCCAGGCTACAGATGTCAATATACGCACTTCCCGCCAGACCTATAGCCACATTGTGGATGGTTTCACCAGTTGACCTGAGGCCTGGAGTTTCAATTAGGTAAAGTCGACAGTTGGGTTAAGAACTGTGGCGAAATTTTTGATGGCTCAATAGGTGTAGGCATACCAACTTTTCCGCTTTTTGTACCTTCTTTATTACTCTGACTTTTCTTCACAGCTAGCTACAAGATAAAAATTTGGATGTGGAAAGCCTGGTCACGAGGCTACTTTCTGTAGGCAATAAAAAACTTGATTTTGCCTCCTGTGATGGAATTGCCCTAGTGTTTAAAATACTGTTGCAATAAGCCCTTTATCAGAAATGGGGGGTAAAAGTGAGCACTAAATGGAGAAAATACACGCAAACATGTGCTTTGATGTAGTATTCTTGTACAAAAATGTAAGAACATGCTTGTTTACACGTTTTCCTGTATTTTACCCCCGATTTACATCATAATGGTGAAAGGTCTTTGGACCTTCATCCATTGGGGGGTAAAATTTGGTACTAAATGGAGAAAATACCCGAGAAAGTGTTTGCTGTATTTCTTGCATGAAAACATAAGAGCATGCTTGTTTCCTTGTAATTTTTTGTACTTCAAACACTTATACCCTCCCATTATATCATAGCTAACAGATAACGATCTATTGCCCCGCCACAGTGTACCTTACCGTTAATGGTCCATACTTGCATATTGAGCCAGCTTCACTAGTGGTGAGATGTCTTGTGTGAGTGTAGAGTTCAGTAGGGTACGTGCAGGCCTGTTCAGACAGTGAGTTATCCAGAACCAAATTTACATAATTTATCCTGCACTGTGGTATGGGTGCTAGTGAGGTCGTATATACTGGTAGGTCCGGTATGACAGGTTTTGTAGTGAAGAGGTTAACCTGCTTAATTAACTGGCTCTTCACCTAGCTCCACCCACAGATATGCATGGTTATCAGCTTACAATTGCTCTAGTCCTAGCCTTATTCCAATGCAGGTTTTCATGCTCCCCCCCCCAAAACAATGCACCTCCAGCAGACTATAATCAGAAGTACTCAGCCCAGAGTCAACAAAATGGAGGGGAATACTTTACTATAACTTCGCCTTGTGGACCAGACTTATTTTTGTCATTAAACAGAAGAGTGTAGTGGGTAAGTTTGATTGATATTGTGGGAAGGATGCAGGACCACCACACTAGTTCATTAACTTCAGAATGCTTTCTAGTTTCTGGTTACAATTTAGCTGATCAGATGACATGCTTAATTTGATTACGAAACCATGCCCCTCAACAGTAGCAGGATGGAGGCTAAAGAGACTGCCATAGTCCAGAATGGAGCCTAGCTAGCTCTTCTGCAGTCCTGTATAATCTTGTGGACCACCCTTGACATGGATGAGGGAAGGGTGATAACTAGATTGTAGCATCTCACTAGTCTAAGAGTAGTCCACATAAATTAACCTCCCTGAAGGAGGCGGTATAGCCTGCATCTGTTGGAATAATGAAATGCAGAAAGCTGCTATGAAAAATCAGCTGCCATCTTCAGAGTGGCCATTCCAGCGAGGCTGGATTGACCCCACCACCTACCCCCCCTCCCCCTCCTTTTTTTGGCTCATGCCAAAAAGTAGCTATCTCACAATATATAGGCAGGAAATAACATCATCAACCAAGAATACACAAAAATAGTAGTAGTTAAATGGTTAATTAATAATTAAAGGACTTTAGCTAATTGACTGTTGTATCATTGATTGTTTGATCATTGATTGATTTTGTATTGAGCCACATCCTTCTAGTTGCATGTTATTTTGTATATTTCCTTTCTGTATCTATCTGTCATCTTACGTCACCCCCTACTTTTCCAGTACCTAGTGCTGTTCTGAGTGCATATATGTGTGTTTAGTTCTTCAGTTATTCTTCAATGTCGAAAGGCAAGAGCGAGTTGCGCTACACTACAGGGAGCCATGCTACACTAGGGGTTATCACTGACTTTCAAGAAAAGAACTATTATCTACAGATTAACCTTGTTCCCAGGCTTCCACTTGGCTTTTGTCGCTTGCAGTAAGGGGAATGAGGCTACTGACAGATGTTCACTGCAACAGCATTTGATCACCAAATTAGCCATGCAGGTCAGATGCTGTTTGCATATTATGTATACTATGTTAGCTGTGTAACGAAGTTAATATTGGACTGTATAGTAATGCATGGCGTAATACGTATGTCATAGCTTCTGTTAATATATGTATGTGTTTATTGTTGCTGAGTAATCGGAGTTGTAATATCTGTTAATTCCCGATCCGCTCCGGCGAGCTGCGCGCCGTGCTGTTACAGCTGCATGCAATATATTATACAGGTCCGTTAGGTACTAGTATCAATTTGAATGTTGTATAGACACTCCATGACTAATCTTGTTTACATACAGGTATGGCAACAGCCCTAATCTTCAATTGTAACAATAATGACAGCCATGATAATGACATGCCCACACAGTTTGCAAAGTGCTACATGCACATTAGCTATAGCTAGCTAGTTAGCTCTCCTTCCTTGTGAGAGCGGGATTTTAAATGCATGTCCAATGGTAGGTAATATTCTATAGCCTATAGCCCCCCCCCCCCCCACCAAAGAGTAAAATTTTAATGGCAATAAGGCCGGGGTGGCCCATCAGTACAAAAAAGGAACTCAGGATGTCCTAGAGCATCCGATATCAGATACAAAAAATAGATGACTGAGTTTTCATCATAGGCAGGCACTCAATCATCACATGTTGATATATAGCTAGCTATCAGTCCAGTTTGGCAGACTCTGCATTTCCTTTCTTCCTGAGGTGTTCTTGTAGCTAGCTATGCGACGCACTTTGACCTCACGGCCCTGAATTTCCGTCTAATGTGTTTTGCGTATGCAAAATTGCATCAGCAATTTCGCGTCCTTTGCACGATCGAGCGATCAGCCCGCCCAGATCGTGATTCGCATCTCTACTCTCTACTCGCCCGCCATTCTTTGCACTTGGCAGAGCAATTAACCCTCCATGCAGCAAATTATGGCAACCTGGGGAAAGAAATTTTCGAAAATTCTCCTTTTTGGCGACTCCCTGACCCAAGTATCCTTCGCCCCAGGAGGGTGGGGAGCCAGAGTGGCAGACCACTTCCAGAGGAGAGCAGACGTTATCAACCGCGGATTCTCCGCATACAACACAGAGTGGGCAAAGATAATCCTACCCCAACTCGTGACTTCCATGCCAGAGCAAGTTGACGTAGTCACGGTCTTCTTTGGAGCAAATGATGCTTCCCTTCCAGAGCCTAATCCACTTCAGCACGTACCTCTTGCAGAATTTAAGTCAAACATGACTGAAATAGTCACCCTCCTAACCTCAATAGGAATCAAGAAATCCTCCATTGTCCTCATTACTCCTCCTCCACTTCAGGAGGATTTGTGGGGACTTCACTGCAAGGAGAAAGGGCAACCAATGGATCGAGCAAATGCGGCTACAAAGCAGTATGCTGAAGCTGTGCTACAGCTAGGAAGAGAAACTGGTTTAACTACGGTGGACCTGTTCAATGCAATGTCAAAGGAGCAGAATCTCGGACAACTTCAGAGTGATGGATTACATTTTACTCCTGAAGGGAACAAATTTCTAGCAGATCTGGTCATCCCTGTTTTAGAGACAAAGCTCCAACATGCACAGTACGTTTTTCCTATGAAAGCAGATGGTCCCAAAGAATCGTTTGAGAAGTTATTGCGTTTGTAATAATTGTGTATTAAGTGAACTATTAGACTTATTATATTTTGTTATGCATTTTGTAGTAGACATTAATATTATTCTTGTGTAGTATAGGCAGTATAGGTCTTTGACATTTCCTTTTTGTGTATTGTGTGCTGAATAGTATTTGCTACAGTGGTTTGTACGCCCACTTTGAGATTATGTTAGAGCATGCACCTGTTTAGCATTTGATGTGTATGTCTGTTCATGCCAAAAAGTAGCTATCTCACAATACATAGACAGGAAATGACATCAATCATGAATACGCAAAAAGGCGATAGTAGCTAAATGGTTTTAAAGGACTTTAGCTAATTGACTGTTGTATCATTGATTTTTTGATCATTGATTGGTTTTGTATTGAGCCACATCCTTCTAGTTGCATGTTATTTTGTATAGCTAGCTATTTTCTTTCTGCATCTATCTGTCTTACGTCACCCCCTCCTTTTCCAGTACCTAGTGCAGTTCTGAGTGCATTGTGTGTTTAGTTCTTCAGCTATAATCAATATTTTTCAAGTTATTCTTCAATGTCTAAAGGCAAGAGTGAGTTGCCCTACACTACAGGGAGCCATGCTACAATAGGGGTTATCACTGACTTTCAAGAAATGAACAGTCTGCATTGTTTACGGTTGCAACTATAACAGATTAACCTTGTTCCCAGGCTTCCGCTTGGCTTTTGTCGCTTGCAGCTGCAGTGGGGGGGGGTAGCCTCGGAATGAGGCCACTGACAGATGCTTTAACAAACTCACTGCAACAGCATTTGATCACCAAAATTAGGCATGCAGGTCAGATGCTGTTTGCATATTATGTACACTATGTTAGCTACCGACAGATGCTTTAACAAACTTACTGCAACAGCATTTGATCACCAAAATTAGGCATGCAGGTCAGATGCTGTTTGCATATTATGTATACTATGTTAGCTGCATGCAATATAGCTATTATACAGGTCCGTTAGGTATAGACACTCCATGACTAATCTTGTTTACATACAGGTCTGGCAACAGCTACAATTATTGTATAATAATGACAGCCATGACAATGACATATGCCCAGAGTGCTACACATTAGCTATAGCTAGCTAGTTAGCTCTCCTTGTGAGAGTGGGATTTTAAATGCATGTCCAATGGTAGGTAATATTCTATAGCCTCGTCCATAGCTACTCATACCCCCCCCAAGAGTAAAATTTTAATGGCAATAAGGCTGGGGTGGCCCATTAGTACAAAAAAGGTAATAGCTACTCAGGATGTCCTAGAGCATCCGGATACCAAAAATAATAGTAGACGACTTGATTTCATCATAGGCAGGCACTCAATCACCACATGTTGCTTCGTTTCTATATAGCTATCAGTCCAGTTTGGCACACTCTGCATTTCCTTTCTTCCTGTGGTGTTCTTGTAGCTATGCGTGTATGCCCAGTTGAATTTGTAGACTGCATGTGGTTGTAGTTTAATCTCCTGCCATCTACACTCGCTGACCGAGTTCAGGAATCATATATATGCTGAAGAATGGATGTAATAGTAAAAGAGGCAAAACACGAAGTTAGACTCACATTCATCATATAAAGTATCTTTTAATGTATCATCCTACCTAGACGACACATTCATGACTCCCCTGTTATCGCATTATCTAAAGTGACTCATCAGTGGTTGGTAAAACCATGGTAGGTCCACAGCCTTCCCCAGATGGAGTCAATCTTGAACATACATGCAGTGATGGAGAGTTCTGCACCTTACCCCTTTCTTATTAACTTCAGTTGTAGCTCTGGTGAGAGTCTTCCCAGCTCATCAAGAATAGCTAGACTGCACCTAGAGGTTGACAGCCCCACATACTTAGTACCTAGTATGTAGTACTTAGCTATCTACAGTAAGACATGTGAACTTTCCCAAGCTTGTTGAGTGTCATTCTTAGACTAGTTGTACAATGCAGCCAGATTTCAGCATTGTATGATAAAATATAGCTACATCAAAAACGTGGACGATTGAGAGTTGCTGGGTATATGTAGCTAGCTGGCCATGCTATATGCTAGGTACAACTGTCTCACTCTTCTATATAAAGCATGTCTTTTTAGCTAGGCCACAAAAAGGAAATGGACTCAAACTCTTATAACCATGATGCTCATAACATGTAGCTATAAGGTGCACACTTATTTAATAGTAAATACTCAATTACTAAGAACATCCAGCGCAATTAAGGCTCCTCTATGTAGGTCAACTAAAACTGTCCTAAATGCCACAGAATAGTCTACGTGAACAGCATAGCCAAGTAGCTTTTCTCATACAGTGAGTCTCCAATAATGTGTCCTGCAAGACCCGGCAGGTATCGTAGTCCGTGCTTGAATAAATAAAGCTAAGTGGGTACCAGCTGGGAAGATATAAGAGGCCAGAAAGGTCCTGACCAAGGTGCTGACATCCATGCAGCCAATATGAGCATGCCACAAGCAGAACAATTTTCTGCATGACGAACAGTGCAGCAGACAAGATAAGGAGGTGGCACCCACCAATTGACGTCGCCAGACCAGGACATCGTAAAAGTGTCGAATGCTGAGCATAGAGGATTCCAGAATTTACTATCAAAACGAGAAGTAAATTTATCATATGTGTGGGCCCCACAAGCAATCAAGATGACAGTATTAATCCACCAATCATCACGCGTATGTGATCGATAATCCTGATGATATAACCAGCCTTTTCATTCAATTTATATAGCTACAAGGAATGCACTCCATCTCAATTTTCACGCCATGCTGTAGGCAAACTTCACAAATGCTCATTGCACCATCTTGCAAGTGTGGTCTATGAGTGCCTACCCTCACTATGTGCACTACATTCTGGTTGTCTGGGCATACAATCTAATTAATGGTTTACATATAAACCATTAGATTGTATGCCCAGCAATTACTGATGCGAAGGAACGGAGGACCTGGTCAACAGCTTTCAACTCTCTCCATCTGTTGAATCTCGTACGCTAACCAATAAATCAATAGCTGGAGAGAGAAATCCAAAAAAGGTGGCCACATCTAGAGTACAATAAACACTGAACAACATGTCATATACAAGAGCAGCTGCCATTATACAATAGAAACACCTCACACAAGCATGTCCAGGTCCAGCTGCCATTAATATACAATAGAAACACCTGACACATGCATGTCCAGCTGCCATTATACAATAGAAACACCTGACACATGCATGTCCAGCTGCCATTATACAATAGAAACACCTGACACAAGCATGTCCAGCTGCCATTATACAATAGAAACACCTGACACAAGCATGTCTAGCTGCCATTATAAAATAGAAACACCTGACACATGCATGTCCACAACAACAGAACACCTGCAATAATATGCATTATACACAACAATTAAGAAGCAGCTGCCGTATCCTACAGAAGACAGCACCTAATATATGCATGACCACAGCAATATAGAGCGCCCGCAATAATATAAACATCCTGCCTACTTGGCTGCCCCGCACGTAGCCATAGATAATAGCGCGCAATAACGGGCACGACCTTCGAAAATGCCCCACTTTTCCACACTGGAAACCAGGTCCAATTACCTGGCGAATCCCAACAGGCAAGCTAGGTACACCATGCGGCAGAACTGCGCCCCCAGTCAGCGACGCCGAAAACGGCCTAGGTAAATGCTTGGTTGGATGAGTGGCCGTGAACGATTTCCAACCTCTGTTGAACGTCTTCAGCTTTCTGGCTAGCAGTTTTCACTTTTCTAGCCGCCCTAAGTTTGGCCCTGTAAATACGCTTCTCGTCCTCCGAGTTTGAAGCCAGTTCGTCATCCTATTTTAATCAGCTTCTGCCTAATAGTAATACCAAACAGCTTCTCACCTTCCTGGAGCTCTGTCTTGCATGGCCTTCTCCACCGCCGGCGGCGTCAGCTCCGAGGCCCTGGACGCGCTCTCCAACCTGCCGCGAAGCTTTTCGGTATTGTTCCTCGTGGCCCCTCTTCTTGAAACTTGTCATCCATTACCCGCCTGCTGCATCTGAGCTCCTCGCTGGATAACTCTCGCTTCAGCTGAGCCAGCTTGGAATCAATTGCAGCCTCGGTCGACGTGCGGACGTGGACATCAGTTTGTCGAACTGGCCTGCGGAAATATCGATAGCACACTAGTTTCCCGATATCGTCTAGGGACGCTTATAGGAGAGTGGCTTGGTAGTCCTCGGAGGTCACACTAAGAGCTGAAATAGAAGAAAATAAGATTTCTTCACCTTTGCCGCCTACTGCGCCTGCGCCTGCTTATAAACCCCAATTCCCCGTGCGCAATCACGAACTGCGCACATATGTACTGCGCATGCGTAACGACAGCGACTTTGAACTTTGAACTTTGTTGTATTTTGTTTGCTCCTAGTCTACGTTTAACCTTTGATCTTGATGAGAGCTTATTTTCCTCACTGTGTTGAAACAGACAGAAAATACATGCATTCTGCCAAATGGCAAAATTTACGGAAAATGGTCAGTAAATTATAAAATCTTCTTAGTCACGTGACAAGGAGTAGTAATTAACGCGAGCTAGCGTGATTACTATGCGCAGTGAGGCACCGTCACAAAACGCAGTTGTGTTTCCATTATAGCACTTATGCAGAGGTAGACATGTACGGAACAGTTAGTTTATTCCTCTTCGTATGTGGAATCCTGGACCAAGTACACGCGTTTGGTACAGGATTTTGTTACCACAATGTCAGCGCCGATCAGGTACCCAAACGCATCAGGAAGACTTACAAGTCTTCCTGATTTATTTTTTTATTCTTTCTATCCTGTATGATACATGCAGCTTACTGTAGGAGTACATCTGGAGAGCCACACAGTCAAGAGGCAGGCTGGACAGGGACTGCGAATTGCAGTGTACTATGACTCTACGGTAACTTCCGAGTAAGTTACAGCTGTCTAGTTGTAATGATTTATTTCAGAGCCGTAGCCGGACTGAATAGAGGAGGAAAGCTAACCTAGATGGCCCCGATTTGTGTACTGTAGTGTGCCGCCACTGCAGACAGTGCAGAGGCTGCAAAGCATGATTATCTGCGCGCATAGCTAGCGTGGAAATGTTTTTCTCTGAAAAAAATTCGTTATTAGGCAGGACATCTTTTAGTACACGTATCTGTCAAAAAATAAAAGAATAGTCATTGCACTTCTTTTCATAGCTCTACTCACAGAATTTGAGCCGTGAGAATATGTAGGACACAATAATGTGGGGTGAGGCCTGCCGATATACCAGGATGCTGGGGTGATTGTTTTGCGGTGATAGATTATATAGTAGCTAAGCTATTATTGGCTATATATATAGATAACGACTTTAATTATAAATGAATTCTTCACAGAAGTGGCAGAGTTCAGTGGTTATGATTGACTATCTCTCATCACCGAATGCAGTGATAATTAATAATTCAATATAAGTCAACAGTATACAGAAAATATTCATACACAGCAATGTATTAGATCATAATTTAATTATTGGTAAGAACATACATGCTCTCATGTGCACGTGCAATTGCTACTGCATTACCATAGGGTAAATTCAAGAAGAAATCTCGTTTGTCTTTGCTATTTTAATGCAGAGATTATTTGAAGTTGTTAGCGATACTACTAAACACACTGCATCCAATAAAATTTGAGTTCAACAGGTTACAGCCGCAACAATTCAAAGGATGTTTCAAGGCTAGCTGTCTGTTCCAATCGTGCTAAGTTACTGTAGCTATATTACCAAACAGGAAACTTAAGTGGGAATGTTGATTGCTTGAGTGGGAATGTTGATTGCTCTATAACTACCATCACTACCGGTACAGGGTCAGTTTACTGTGTACCATGCACTTTTTGGAGTCAATAATATATAGTGGAATGTTAGACAAAATTTCTCAAGTCACTACCCCATTTCTCAAGTTAACACATGTTAATGCATTCAATTTAGCAAGGTGATTGTGGAAATTTGCCACTTTTGATCACACTCTGTAGCTATCAGTTAAAAACTGGACCCTGTGACTGTAGTGATGTCTATTGCCAGTGATGCTCCTGATCCTGCTGGAGCCTGGCCTGCCTTTTCACAGAGATTTGTACTGCTCTTCTTTCTCGTTGGTGCCCCCTCTCCTGCATTTTGGCACTTTCCATGCGTGTTCGGCCTCTTTCCATTCAAGCAAGAAATGTTAAACGTTAATGCAGTTCGATGACAAGACTGAGCCCTGCACTGGGCCATCACATCACATACCTGCAGGCATACAGGTATGCCTGCTGATATAGAGTGAGATGGTCCAGAAGCCGATGCCAGCTGCTTTCATTGGCATAGGAACCCCATGCACTCTTTAAACTCTGCCACTCGAACATCCCACACACTTCATTGTGAAATGCCTGGCTCTCTCCTGAGTTTGCTCCCAACTACTCTCTGTCCACTCAAGTTTGGCCTCTTTCATCCACTTGAGGACACTATCCTATGTTGGGCAACAATAACTGATGCAACTAGGATGGCAATGTAGCTATCACTGAAGATGAGTGCATTACAGTGCTGCTATAATTGGTTCAAGTAGCGTAAGTGGCCCATTCTCGCGCAGTTTTTGTACCCGGGTCCACTGCTTCAAAACGGAACGGCGTATGAACTTCGAACTTTCGCTGCTGCATTGAGTCTATAATGATACTATTCATATTAAGAGATCGTGGACTGAAACGCGTATTCTCCAAACTGACGCGGTCAAACACAAGGCGCCTCATATGCCAATTGTCGCGCATGAGTACCTAATGTCGCTTACCGTACTTTCTGCTAATACCAAATGTCGCGCAGTGCTGACCGTGCAGATTTCGTTCCAGGTCCACAGCTTCAAAACGGAACGGAGTATGAACTTCAAACTTTTACAGTTACATGATCTCTACGCGATGTAAGTGAGTTTGTAAAAATAGTACGTATACTCGAGCCTTACCTGACATTCGCGCTACTGCGCGACAATAGGTACTGCGCGACATATGGCCACTTACGCTAGTCAGTTATAAAATTTGAGTGGCACCTGATCGATCCAATCTAGACCTAGCATAACATTGATGAAATGGAAGGGATGAGAAACGGTGTGGTTTGACGTCACCAGTCTTGATTTCGAGTAGTTGGGCGCAAACCCGGGAGAGAGCCAGGCATTTCACAATGAAGTGTGTGGGTGTCTTCGAGTGGCAGAGTTTACAGAGTGCATGGGGTTCCTATGCCAGTGAAAGCAGCTGGCATCGACTTCTGGACCCTCGCACTCTATCAGCAGGCGTATGTGATGTGATGGCCTCAGTCTTGTCATTGAACTGCATTAACGTTTAATATTTCTTGCTGTACCATGCATACAGCAGTTACGAAGCAAAGGTAAATCTTATATTATGCATGCACACGGTGCCCTTCCCCGACCACACCCATTAGATGCTGGGTATGGAATGTGCAGAAAAGTATACGGTAAGGCTTTTTGTATTAAAATCACAAAGGTTATAAGCAGGCAGAAGAAATTCATGGATGCCTTATATAGAGTCTCAAGGATACTAGTAGAAGGAGGATGATAAAAGCTAGAAGGGGCATGCTTTATGTTACTATAGTAACATATACTAATTTTATAGAGAGTACAAGTTCAATAGGGGAAGAATTATAAGGAATAACAGAAAGAGAAAGACTATATTTAGCATAGACAATGACGCCACTGCCAGATCATAGACATGCTGAAAGTGTGCTTGTTATATTTGATGCAATCACCGCCACAATAACTACCATGACTTTCTAGCCTCATTTCAGGCCCTCCCCCTGAAAATTGTAATACAAGCGACAAAGAATGTGGCCGTAATATTTGAATTTCACTGTTTGAATGTACTACACATATGCAGCACATGTGTATTGTAAGAGCCACTTATTAAATTGTACCCTTTTGCAAATGCAGCCTCACTTAATTGCCTCCAGTGGCAAGGTGTGGGACAGGCTCAGGTCATGCATGGGGGTACATTGGGGGTACATTATTTTATGACTGCATATAAGGCTTGTCTTTCATGCAGGCTTGACAACAGCAACCAGAACAGATTACAGGTACAGGCAGTCAAATTACTTTCAGTAGCTAGCTAGTTATTTCCTTTGCCTTGATTATCATTTTCACCAGGAGTGTTGCTTTGTATGGTTTCACCATATATTGCTACTATACTGTGGGTCTGCAAAGGTGCATAAATGTAGAGTGAAGGGAAGCAGAAGGGTGAAGAGGAGATAACAGCCAAAGAAATCCTAGCTAGGCAGTATTATATCTAATGATATACTGTTTGTACACTTCATGCAGAATGTGGTAATGCCAGCTGTTACTTCATTCCTGGAATCAGCTTTGAATCCTGTGTTACCAGCCAGTGCACCCCTTTTGCTTGACAGGTAGGATCACAGTTAGGGACTTGTTTTCAAGAGTGCAGTTGGTAAATCCAAACTGAGGGGGATTGGTCTATTAGTTTATTCCGTGTATTTGTGAGGGAACACAGAGTAAGAGATACTCTACAATCTATACTATTTACCACATTGCATGTCATAATATTGCATGCTTATTGCACAATTCAGGGGTACCAGGAAGCATTGAGAATTATTAGTCCAGGCTGCAGAAATCTGGCTTGCATACCAGATCGACGATGAACTGGATACTAAATGTCCATGTTACTTCGGCGCTCATCAGCTCCTGTACCTATAGAGATACCATTATTATTTTAGCAATTGCATCTCTCCACTCATAAACTATAGCTAGGACTACTTGTAACAGAAACAATCAAGTTTGGTCTAATGTGATAGTTACTCTGCCCAAGCAAGAGCCTGGGAGCGAGGCTAATTTCATAGCATGATAGTCCTTGTGTGTGTCTGTGTGTGTGTGTGTGTGTGTGTGTGTGTGCATTGTGCAATGGATAAGCAAAGCTATATCATTGTGGCCATATATATTGTGATTGTCATAATGAGCATTCCAACGGCAGAATACATACTCATTACAGTATTACAGGAATGCACATGACAGAATAGTCTGTTTACCCACTTCCCAAAATGGTAAACATGATCCATGGAACCATGCTTTGTATTTGGCAGAATGTGACCTACGCCTGTCATATACAATGGTCATGCAGCTCTTATAGCTTTGTCATTGAATATTATAGGATAGGCAGTAATAGGCCATCTCCCAGTAGCAAAGACATAACCATTGAGAATGAATTATCATTCACACTTGCCTATAGTACAGTCTGAGGTATAGAAGGAAGCAAAGAAATAGCATTTATAAAATTTTACGGCTCCTACTATATATACCTCTGTCTATATGCTGGTTTAAATTGCAATTGAACATTTTTATATACTAGCTCTTTCTTCGGTAGTGGAGGATTGACTTGCTAAGTTGTAAGCTATTAATATTCTATATTATAGGGATTGTGTTGGTGGAATATTTTATATACCTGTTCCTGAAGTGAGGCAGTGTGTCAATGCGTGTGATGATCGAACATTCTGTGGTAGAGTGCAAGTTCCAGAGGACCACCTTAAGGTAATTTTTATCCTGAGGCAGTGAGGGTGAATATGACAGATGGATAGCAGCTGTGTAGTCTTTCTGTGTGTCTAGTCAGTGTTAGCCCTAGAGCACTAGCAACAGCTAAGTTATAAGTTATATTTAAACTTTCCTACCAGGCAATTTGGTTTTGAAAAAGCTACACCCAGGCTGTTGTGAGAATAATCAATATTGTCATTGATAGTCACTTCTTCATCCATTATAATTCAGTAGTAATTGTTAATTTCAATATTTCAACCAGTCTTATTCAGGGAATCATACTTTGAAATGTTAGATTATTGGTTAATTTTATTACTGGTGACTGTTCAATAAAGAAGAGACATACATTGTGACACTTGTACAGTAGTGCTCTATACAATTGCTGCACACAGAATCCCTGATCATTACACTTGCAGGAAGCTGTTAGTATTTACTTAAACTTCAAAGCGGTGCTTAGTAGTAATATAGTTTTAATGTATGAAAGTTCATATTAAGTGAGACTTACATACAAATCCAAAACCTGAATTATATTAGTGAGTACTCTTGCCCAAGCTACTGGAGAGTGTTAGGCAAGCTACATGTACATAGCTGTAACAATTCACCCACCATACTCATAATTGGCAGTGTAAATACATTGTATATATGTTGTAAGTGCCTGTGAACTGGACTAGATGAGAACATGCTGAAAATGCAGAAAATTTATCCTCACCGCTACACAATAAACTGTTGTTACTGAAATTTAATTACAGTTACATCTTCAGCTCTCTAGGATACAAACGTAAATAATTGTTATCATCTTAGTCATGATTATCTTGGGCACATGTAGCGGTGTGTACAGTGTAATGGAAACGTTCCTCCAAACTGTGAGACAGTTGGTGTGGATGGCTCGGGAGTTAATGATGCAGATCTTGTTCTCTATGTATCCACGAGCAGTGCTGCTCCTTGTGGTCCAGGAAGTTTAGTCCTTGCTTTCGCTGCTCCATGTCAACTTGAAGCTACACTTGACAGGTATTTTCATCATGTAACAGTATGTATATTGTATGGGCCTACTGTAACAGTAATTATATTTTCTCTCTTTCCAATCAGGCCTTTTGCTGGGTATGTGAACTTTTGTCCCAACCAATTTATATCTCAAACTAATGCTGTCAATATTGCTGTTGCAAAGCATGAGATTACTCATGCACTGGTATGTTATTGATTATTAAATTATTGTGAACTGTATCTTTTCTGACCTTCTGAGCACATGTTAAGAGCAATAACTGTTTATTGTACATTCCTAGTACCACCGTGTAGTTCTAATTAAGACTTGCTATAAGATAAACTGTTCAATATCCAGTGATATATTATTACTGTTTTGGGCACACTTTCATTTGTAAATATCTACAAGGGTGCATTGCGCCACTGAAGACAGCAAGAGTCAATGTACTACCCTTGATATTAGCAAGGGGAATTACTTATATATATAGTAAACAGTCATTTAGCATGTTACTGTTCATATTATGGTATTCACTAAAGGCCATGCACAGTCACTGTATTGTAGCCAGGGTTCATCGTGTAGTCTATTAGCATGCTCACAAGTTTGTAAACTAATTACCATCACAGTAATTACCCCTTTAAGCATCAGGCTGTGTAGTCATTCTTTGATATGCAAACTATGTAATGCCATTATACTTTGTAGGGGTTCTCTCAGTCACTCTATCCATATTTTCGAGATGAGAATGGTAATCCTCGCACTCTAAGGAATCAGTTTGGAATACCTGTTGGAGCTAATGGGTAAGTAAATTAAAACACCATGTTAACCTTGTTACCAAGCTCTATCCCTCCCAGTTTTTTTTGCTTGGTATAAGCTTTGTGTTATGGGGAGAATATATACTTGAAGTGCTGTCTGAGTATGAGACTATACTCTGCTGTAGGAGAACAGCCTAATATTAAGGAGTTTATAGTAGGCAGAGGAAAACTTGGATGAAAGTAATTAATGAATTGCTGCTGCAGTTAGATTTAGATAGCCAAGAGGTATTAGCTGCAGATAATATTAATTTGTTTTTAGATACGGTAGACGAAGCGTTGAGGGATAGAGAATACAAGGACTTTAATGACAGCTTGAATACTAAAGTTAAGTTGAATCTGTACAAGTCTTTCTGTAAGGAAATAGAATTCAAGAATTATTTGCAGGGGGTAGGTGATCCGGGTACAAGAATTATTGTTTAAGTTTCGGTCAGGTACGAACGGTCTGAATGAAGAGTTAGGAAGACATAGGGGTAAAAATGATGATAGGCAGTGTAAATTATGCAGGGGTGAATGTGAGAGTGTGGTACATGTTCTCTGGGAGTGTCCAGCATATGACAGCATTAGAAATAATTTCATGGTAGAATTAGAAAATCTATTGGGGGGAGGTTTGGGGAGTTTAGTACACTTGATAATTTTAATAAGGCAAGCTTTATTTTAGGGTTTGAGAATTGGAACAGGGATGATTTTAAAGCATTATTAAAGCTAGTTAAGAGCTTTGTATTATTGATATGGGAGGCTAGGAAGAAGGAATTGTATGGTGATCAGGATTGTGTGGTTTCTGGTTGTTCTTGCTCTTGTCCTCTGACTGGAGGTCTTACAAGCTCCGCCTGCGTCTGTGGGTGCGTGGTCAATGGCGTAAGCGCTACGGCAGCAACATGAGTATATTATTATTATAACTCTTGCTTACCCTCAGGTTATACCTCACAGCCAGCTGTGAGAAAATCTGGGCATGGAGATCACGGGAAGAGAGCTAGCTACATAGCTATTATAGCTAAGGGATGGAGCTTAGAAAGTTGGAAGGGGTGACTAGACATCACGCCCAGTGATCCCTGTTCCAAAGCCATATAGTCATGCCCCTAGATACAGATTCTAGGCAGATACTTTCAAAGGCTTATTGTGTTATTTTATTGTGGTATATGCACTCGTATAACTGTATGGCGTAAATTATTTTTTCCACACAACTTAGTGCTGTTCTTACAGCTTAAGTTTACTGGGATAGCTATATAACAATTGTGGTCATGCAAGCTTATGCAAACCTGGTCTCTAACAATTAAAGCATGAAACATACGGTTTCTTAGTCAACACTGGACACAAGGATAGCAATAGAATATTTTTCCCTATGTGACCCCTCCTTTATACCTATATAGCATTTAGGCTCTCTTTAAACGTTTCAACTTGGCAGTGTACTGTTGTACAAGTGAGGTATATTATCCACTGATAAATGCATTCTGACTCTGAAGGCTTTTGGCTTTGCATGACATGCTCATGTTCATTTACTTTGCATGCAACCGTACATTGTATCAATGTTTATGTTGTCAGGCACTTCTCTTAGTGGCCTGTAACCTCATACTTTGGAACTGTTCTGCATAGTATGACCATTAGAAGTTGATGTATGTGTATGTACTATACTGGTATAGTCGTCTTCCAAAGTAACTGTTCCATTCCAAATTTCTTGTTCCAAAGTTTCGTCCCTCGTGGGAGTGGCTAGATTACATTATTGCTTTTTAACTATCAATAGATTTATACATTAAACTGTTGTGTATATAACAAACCACTTATGTGCACATATGCTTTAGCAGGCATAATAATTGCTGAATTAAAATCCCTAGTATTTATAATCTCATACTCTACAGGCCGTACACTCCAAGTGAAAACACTCTGAGAACAGTTACGTACACTGACTGGCAAACACGCACTGGAGCAATAAACCATACTGTGAACTTGTTTGTGACACCAAATATTATTGTTAGTATATACATATATCTTATTACACCCGTTTCCGTGCAATACGGCAGATTATTGCACGAGTGTAGGGATGCATTTCACGAGTCCAAAGGATGAGTAAAATGCTCCCTGCAGGAGAGCAATATGCCATAATTATTGTATGGAACCAAGTGTAATAAGAGATTAAGTTATAGATAAACCATAGTGGGCTAGCCAATCAAGTACCGGGAATTGCAATGAGCAAATGATCAAAATTTAATTTTTCAGCAGCTCCTGAAACACAGTATTCTCAGGGGGGGGGGGGGGCAGATTCAATATAAAATTTTGTGGGTTAGATCACTCTGGTTCCGAGCTCTTTAAACGCAGTATTTGAGTCATTTATGTTACTTCAATTATGCATGTGTGGATGTACTGTGTGTGACTGCGTCTACAAAATGAGGTGATGACTGGGGTGATCAGTAATATTTGTACAATATGGGATAATATTGCAGAGTAGCTCAATGGAATAATGTTATGCACAACTAGAAAATAAAATTAATACATTCTGTCTTGTTTTATGGACTGACAGTGTCTATTAATATCCTGCAGGAGGAGGGAAGACGTCATTACAATTGCTCAGTGTTAGAAGGTGTAGAAGTAGAAAATCAAGGTGGCTCTGGTACAGCTACTAGCCACTGGGAACGCAGAGTTTTAGGGGTAATGCTATATTATATTTATAGCAACACTGTCATGAATGTACTGTGTGTGACTGCCTCCACAGAATGAAGTGATGACTGGTGTGATCAGTAATTTCCCCAGATATTCCAGACTGACACTGGCTCTTTTGCAAGACTCTGGGTTAGTTATACCTGTACAATGAAGTTATCAGAGCCAGTTATGTCTAGTCTGGTAGTCTGGAAAAGTGATGTGTGGCTATTTTAATAAACACTTTAGTGTACGATGGGTACAGAAGTACTAACGTACTATTAATAATATTTCTCTGTAGTCCAAATTTGTATCTATAACTGTATACGCTTGGCTTCTTTGTTGATACATTTACGTATTACATGCTGAAATACCAGATGGCCAGACCACTCCCACCACTCCCAGTTTAAGATTAGTGTGTATGTCTGTATTGCTGAAATGAATAAGATTATATGCTGTGAATTCACTTAGCTTGTAAATTACTATGCGTTAGAGAATAAAAGAAAACCTCATTGACTTTAATAAGAATCCTAATCGACAAAGCTAACATCCCATAATTAAAGCACATAATGTTTCCACGAGATTACAGATTACAGAGTTTGAACTTATGAGCATTTATTCTCCAAATCTGGAGCACTGTGCATACAGGGCCTGGTACATAAGCCACAACGTGGCATAAGAATGGTAGATAAGGTAGAGGTAGAAGACATAGGTGGAAGTTATTATGTTTTTTACTTACCAAATTTCAGACTTTGCACGTATTCAGGCTACTTGTTTTGAGGTACGTCATTTTATTGCTGCTGTATTAGTGTTGTTATGTTGCTATGATACACAATAGTCACTGTTTGCCTTATGCTGAATAGTAAGCACAGTTCCATAGGCCAGAGATTAATAGCCCTATGACCAGACATTCCTTTCCTTCCTAGAAGTCTGTGCCCTGGCACTACTTTCCATGGTATTATTGTAGTAATTACTGTTCAACCATAGATGGTATGATGTAAACTATGAAGTGGCTGAAGATCTACGATGGGGTCGTGATTCAGGGTGTAGATTTGCCCATGGAAGCTGTGGTGAATGGATTGAGACAGGCATAAACAGGTGAGACTGCCTTCACTAATGAGTATTCTAATCCCCTCTTTCCCCAAATATTTCTTGTCTGTACCCTTTCTTGAACCCTTCTACATCTATGCTTAAGGGGTTTCTTGATTCTTTTGTAGGAGTGCAAATAGTGTAGACTAGCTAACTGCAAACTCGAGGTCTATAATTTCAGCTAGCCTTGGGTCTCCCCGTTACTGAGCCCAGCCTTGGATATTTCATTGGAGCATGTGCTTAATGAAGTGTCCAGTCAGTTTAATCTGTAAAATGCATATAAGACATCAGACATGTTCTGATCAAGAGGATTTATGTTTCAATCATTCTATACAACCACTAACATCTTTGGTTCAGGATTGGGCAGATACAGGTATAAATACTTAAAAATTTCAATTTACAATTCAAACTTCAAGGGCTATGTAGCTAACAACTATCCAATCAGATTACATACTGCATACATTCCTGCACCGGTTACGGAAAGCTGACGAGAGTCATCAGACTGTTCTTCTGCTTTTTACAGTCTGGCCTGTTATGGAAGTCTTACAAGAGTCACCAGACTATTCTTACGCTTTTTATAGTCTGGCCCGCGAGACTAGCATTCAAGCTGACTAGCATCCACGCAATGTACTATTTGTCCTTTTTGTTTCAGCAGCCAAGCAATTTGGGGGGAAGCTTGGCGGGGAAGCTTCCCTCCCTCTCCCCTCACCATAAATAGAGTCCTGTAATTAACACATGCATGTCCCCATCATGCAGGTCCAGTTATAATACCTTAATATTTGGTGGTATTTGGAAGTGTACAGACTTTAATGTTTTTGTTTTTTTGCACTCAGTGGAAGATCACTTGCTCCTTTCTGCAATCGGCTTGTCTTCAATTCTGCGGGTTCAGTTCTTTTCCCAGTTTTACTACAATGCACAGTTAATAGGTTAATGATATCATTCTGTAACCTCCGAGAATACTCTGTGTTAAATCCAGACCGTCCACCGTCAGAATATCAGGTATGTTTAATATAGAATTTGTCAATGCGTACACAAGTACTTTATTCTTTCTATTTCTAAAAGTATTTTAACACAGGACCAAACTTTGACAGTAGTATTGCACCACGAGTTGGAGGAACCTCTGTTGTTACAGATTATTGCCCATATGAACAGGTTTGTTTCCCGTTTGGGTTTAATTAAAGTATTGCGATCCCTATAGTATTTTAAAATGTACTGAGTTTCAGGAATAGCTATTGAACTGTCAGTTGCAAGTGTACCAGAAGTTACCTGCCTGTATACACATAATATACTGGATCACTATTTACTCTTGTAACTTACAGTAGGTGTACGTTTTTGCGAAACTAAAAGTTCGCAAAATCCTGTCTGATGCACGCAGCCAAACCTTTCGCACAATTTGAAATTTACATTTCATGATCCATAGTATACATACATAATGCTGTAATTCACGAGTATTAAATTTTGCGATTTGGGTTTCAATTGCGAATATCGTGAAATTTGTCTCTCGCAAAAAAAAGTACACCTATGGTGCTATAGGTTAGATACCAAGGTGGAGAAGCAATCACTAATTTCATGATAAAGCACGGACATCTGGGCATGCAATTAACGTCTGCGCTACTTCCTATTTGCAAGTAGCCGCTACCATGATTTATTATTTTATCTGCTGCTTTATTTCCATCAAATTTCCTTAGACCTAGTTATGAATAATATCGTTCCCTGCCTAATGGTATACTTGCATGTTTTCATGTACATGTGTTGCATATTAATTACAACTTTTAGTCTAGGTACGTAATAGGTTTGTTAAGTGTGGTATTATATGGGTTCTGAAATTAGCATTTGGTTGACAAAATATGTATGAGCAATACTGAGTGCAATTTGATGACCAAATGCCCGATCAGAATGGTATTTCAAACTCAGACGCCTATTTCTGAGTTTGAAATAGGTCTGTGGAGAGAGTGTATACTAATAGCATGTGATAGGTTGGTTTAGTGTAGTGTTATGGAAGGCTAGAGCTTTGAAATGGGCATTTGGTCATCAAAATGTATTTACTATCGCTCATACAATTTTGTGGAGTGTCTGGTGTCTGGAATGAACATTTTTGTCATAAACTTGGATGATAGAGCTCGAATGTGATTGGTTACTGTGTAAAAAAAAAGAAAAATGAAAAAGCATGTATGGATGGATCCCAAAAAAGCAACCAAGGAATGATACCACAATGATTGCCATTTTTAGCCATTTTTCCAATCATGCCTTGTGGTAGCTACTTGTTACATGGGATGTCAGGATGTTAGTTACGTTTTTGTAAGTGCTTTATTGAAAAAATCTTAATTGCTAATAAGTTAATTAAAAAAATGATTATACTGTTGGTTGAGGGTAGTATTTCAGAGTATGTTGCTACAGGTAGATGTTACTGTATAAGTAGTAGTTACTATACTGAATCTAATTATTTGAACCCTCCATTTATTCGAACACCCATGTTCACCAGGAAATATGCTTAATTTTGTATTTCAAGTAATTTGAACACCAATCTGAAATTATTATTCTATTAAGCCTCAGTGCTATTTCATACTACTTATGTGAGAAAACAACACTTACAAACAAAAGAAATGCTGCATTTAATAAGGCAGCTCTCAAATTCTGCACTGTCATGTAGACTCTAGTCAGCTGCATATAATCTGCACCATATTCGGCTGTTTCTACTACATGAGTCTTAGTCAATACCAACAACATATAGTAGCATACACACAGCATATATACATGTGGCAATCATAGCTAAGCTCTCATAAGGGCTGCTGTCAGAAGTAACATATGCAACAGACTTCAGCATGTGCGTTTGTCCTGTTTCTTAGGCTTTAAGCTTCGGTTTATGCTCAGATCCTGTTAACCAGCGTGCCAACAATATTGATGCTGAAACGTATGGACTGAACTCACGATGTGTGGAGCAGGGTCAAGTATGGACGAGAACCTCACAGTCAGATGGAACAGTTCAGGATTCAGACGACGATGGTCTCTATGGAGGTGGATGTTATCAGGTTGTGTTAGTTGTACATTCTGCAGTCATATGTATAATTACGTGTGTGCCTAGAGGTATGGGAATAAAAAGATGATAATAGGTTCATAGCTTGTAACATCAGTCATGTATTTTATGGTATACATAAATGGTGTGTATATTGATAATTCTATTCATTAGTACATTTGTTCAGTGAATGGAGTGCTACTAGAGGTTCTTGGGAACCTGTTTCGGTGCTCATGTGAGGGAGAAGAAGTAAGGCTTGATATTAATTAATCTCAGAAATGGTCTATTATATGTTTTTGCTTCATACAGTTGCTTATAAACATCACAGTGTCAGGGTTCAGGTATCAAGGATCTCTAATCTGCCCTTCCTGTTCACAGATTTGTTATGTGAGATATAGTTTTTGAGTTTAATTGCTTGACTTTATCATTTTTCTTTCCTTTTTTTGAAATAGGACGAAATTGAAAATTGCACGCTTGCTGGTACGTATGTGCAATAATTGTTATGTAGCTTAAAATTGTTAATGTGATTGTTGTGCTACTGAACTGGCTGTTTATTTATAATAATACCATTATTATAATAGTTCACTTCTGATGGTATCCTCCTTCTCACGGCCTCTCCCCATTCTTGCATGTTACTATAAGTGAGCAATCATAAAACTGGTATCTTTTGTCATGTATGCATATACATCATGGTATACTGAGGAATATCAACAGCCATTTGAGAGACAATCAATCTCAGCTTCATCTTAGTGAAGCTATGTTTACCAATGTATGTAAGCTCATAGCAAGGGCACATGCACTAGCCTGGCAAAACTTATGAGGTTGTATGCAGTAAAGCACTAACACTGAGTTGTATAAATGACTCATGCTATGGGTACTACAAAGCCTTCCCTCAGAGCATGGCAGTTGTGTTGGCATGCGTGTTAGTTCTAGTGGTATACAGCCCATGCTTTGTAAGTAGTTTCTCTTAGAAATAAGAATGTCATGCCTTCTTTGGCCTTTATACTTGTGCAACCTAATGGAAACCAACCATGTAAGTCCTCTCACAACTGACCTCACTTGAACTTCCAGCTGATCAATTTCTAGTTCTAGTTTTGTGACGGTTGATACCAACACTATGAAAGCCATTGTACCTCATTTCAGGTATCTCAAGGAGAATTAAGGTAGCTAGTGCACCACTAGGACTCATGCATATGTCATTGTTGTAGACACATAATTATCATTGAAAATAATAATTATCTGATGCTTCTTTTCTTAGAACCTCCGTGTCATGGCCGCAGCACTATGGCAAGTTAGTTATTGTTATTGGGTGGCACTTTTGTGCTGTGATACTGTAAATGTACTAGCTGGCTTAAGAAGTGCATTAGCTCCAATAATAATGTACTGTCAGTATTGTGTTACCAGGTTACCTATAATTAATGGATACCTGTGATTGAGTAATTTTACTGTTGCAAAGAAGTGTTACGTGTGTTAATTTTAATGGAGTCAACAAACATGTGGTAGTTCTGTAGCTAAGCTTAGCCACCTACATCTTGAGCTAGTCTCATTCCTAGACCCTCACACACACACACACACACAAATAATCGAGGAGTTTTTGCCAACACAGTTTAGTTAGCTATCCCACCAGTGGCTGTTGTAATGGAAAGATATCAGATTTTATTCAAGCAGCACCTCTGTCAAGAGCGGAAGATTGTACCAGCCAACTTGCTAGTGTGGTTCTGTGCATGTGCAAAATTTTGTTTTCAGATCGTGATACATCCGCATCTCTGTTCGTCTGTTTTGATGAATCGAAATCGTCAGCATGACTTGCTGACAAATGGTCACTCTGTTCTAAAAGTGTACCGCCTCATCTAAAATCCTGGATCTGCCCCTGGGTCTTTAAGTGACTGCACGGGTATCTAAGTAGCAGAATAGAGACCTGTCACTGAGAGACCCACTACAGGGGCTCTACTGGATCTAGTGACTGGATGGATGGATGGATGTGGCACAAAGTATACAAAATCATTAATTTAAAAAGCATAACTTTACAGGTATCACTGAACACTGTATGTTCCAGGAGGTTAGACACAGAAGTACTTGAAAGCCACTATCAGTATTCGACACAGCAGATGTGGTTCACACAGAATTTGTACCTGTTGAGTTGCTTCTGCACACTCATCAATATCTATCATGATTATAGGAGAGAAGTTGTATTGGACACTTCCATGCATGTAATTTGTATAGTTGATATAGTTTAGTCAGTATATAGGACCGCTATAAATAACCAAGTTCGTAAAAATTTAGCCTCGTCCCCAGACTCCTCTCCCACATGCGAAAAAAGTTAAAAGTTGTATTGGCCTTCAGAGGCTCATAATGCTTTGATGCTGGCACAAACATAAAATAGCTCATACTTATCAGGGCTGTAACTACATTGATGCAGGGGAGGCAGTTGCTTCCTCCCCCATCGCCCCAGTGAATACATTAATTTCTAAAATTTTATTTTGCAGCTTCAGCACGGATTTTGTTTGAGAGCACATCATACACAGTCCGAGAAGACCTCACTGATGGCAAAAATTTTGCCTTATTAATCTGTGCTGTTGCTGCAGAAATAACCCAGGCAGTCACAGTAAACATCTCCACAGCAAACGCTACTGCAGTAGGTAAGCCACTCTGACATAAGCACACTTTAGTTACTCATTCACACATGCATACCCAAACAAATATACCTATTAATTTAATGATTATGTGAAATACTACTCATGGTTAGAAGTCATAGGTTCATATAACTCCACTTGGTCTGTAGAAGGTGAAGACTTTGAGTCTGTAAATGAAGAACTGATGTTTAATCCAGACCAAGGCATTTTACGCCAGTGCATCTGTATCAACATTTTGGATGATTCTATGCTTGAGTCAGATGAAGAATTCTCTGTTGTATTCTCAAGCTCTGATCCAGTGGCGTTTGTGTCTAACTCGGCATCGGTGATCATACTGGATAACGACAATGGTATGGCTTTAGTTTAATTTTAGTCTAATTACTCAGCACAACAAAGTGAATAAATGTGTTGCATGGGCTCCAGATCATACCTATAGCATTATGTCTATAATACATATAATGGCTGGCACATTTTGGGCCACTGAGGAACCTTCCGAGATTCAAAATGGCAGCTCTGGCAGTTATAGGGGATGCTGTCTTCAAACATGTGGTAGCGTTTGTGTAGCCACTGGTACAGTATGGTAGTGTGATCCAGCAATGTGAACAAGCAGCACAGCGCATTCTTGGAAAAGTGTTGCAGACAGAAATATCAGTCTCCTGAAGACCTATATACGGTTTATTTTTGTACCTACCATCACTGATATAGGCATGGTATGATTCTATCCTCGTGACTGGCTGGTTAATAATATTAAGCTTCCTATGCCACCCAATTTGCAATTTGCAATAGGGTCTGTTCCCTATCTGATTCCTGATTTCTTTGTAGCATAGTTCTACGGTGGTTGAGAGTGGCCACACACGTTCATGTGCACGTTTTGTTTAAGTTCACATTCACATTCGCATTCATGTTCACATACATATTCACGTTCGCTCCTTCTAGTTGGCTCACGTAAGGGCTTGGGTGGAGACTTTGACTGGTGGCAGGATATCAGGTGGCTGAACGGAACAGGGCATGCTGGCTAATCGTCATCGTTTTCTGCCACAAAAGCCGCTCGAAGGGCTCAGGCCTTAGTGTGTGCAGCGTATCAGTGTTAGTAACATCCTTTTGCTTTAAAAGTAGCGGAGTCTGTTGTTTTATGCCACCTTGTTTTAGCTTTAGGCTCTTGGACTGTAAAGAAGCTGTCACAACCGCGCAGGGCCTGGGCCCTGGGGGTAGGGCTTATTCTCGCGGTGGGAGAGCCGAGTGCGCGCGCTACGCAAGAGTCCCACCCACGCCTCTGCAGCAACTATGTGAGCCCCATCCAATTTTCCAAAGACTGAGTTCACACAAACGTGACTGTGTACATGAACATGAACGCGAACGTGCATGCAAACACAAACGTGACCAGGCAAGTGAATATGAACGCAAACATGCACGCGAACGCAAATGTGAACGCGAGAAGGTGAACACGTATGGCCACTCTCGGCCACCACTGTATAGTTGTGATGGCTACAGCTAAGCCCTGTGAGGCATACTGGTACACACTTGTATACCCCTTGTTATATTATTGTATTTCTGATCTACAAAATATACCTGTTGCATGGTTGTATATTTTTTTGCACACACGTAACTAACCAATATAGGTATGAGCGCTAGCTGTGCAGCAATTCTGCAAGTGGAAAATGAACTTACAGAAAGCGTTCTAATAAAGTCTGCTGATTGCATTGTTTAAGTGTGTATAAATACTAGTAAAACATTTGCCTATGGTGTGTGCTTTTCACAAGAGTATAGAAGTATAAATAAACAATGATTTTTGTAGCAATTATAATTTTTTTACACTACATCAAATTTAGATTGCTGAATGATATGTGTACCCAGTGCATTGGAACAACCTTTACCAGGTCTTTAGCTTTGATTTTGCTAACCGTTTAAAACCTCTGAATGGATTGATCCTCATTCATCAGTAAGGACCCTCATGGCCACAGCAGGATTTTTTTATAAATTACGTACATGTGTGATCAAAATGAATGCAGTGATATGAATCACATTAAAAAGTGTACTGTTCAAGCCTGGCAATGTCCACTGTTCACTACATGTAGTCTAAGAGTTAATTACAGATCATCAAGCTAAAAAACTCAGTCAGACTTTTTAATAGCTAAGACAGGACTTGGATTGTAGTTAGTAGTTACCCTTCATGGGGATCTGGGGTCCCCATTTTACTGTTAATACAGGTATCGCACTTAGAAATAGACAACACCATCAGCAAATCTTAAGACTTGTTATTCAGCCAGGTATTGACCATCCCAAAAGAATGCAATGGGAATCTGGTTAATGTGAATAAGGGGATCCCAGTTAGGAAGTTGAAGAACAATTTCAATGCAATATAATATTTATTATACAAATCATAATAAACTAGCAGGTGTTGCGGAAGCTGCATGCAGGACACCACCATATAGCTAGCTACAGGTCAATAAAAAAAGCAGTTATAGTAAAATTACTGCCATTTGGATAATAAAGACCGATAACGTCTGTGAGTGCAGAATCAATTGTAGGTGAGGGAACTGACTTGCCAGGAATAATTTTTGGGCTGCATCCACATGCTTATCATTCAGTATACCTAAGTGGCCCCCTCTCCAGGTAGTTTGCATGCTCAATAGTCCAAGGTACGTCAGCTAGATTAGTTTTGTGTTGCCTAGACGGCGAAAGAGTGATAGGTAACGATGATAATTCTGTTTGCGCGAGTTCTGGCCACCGTCAATCTGTAAAATGCACAATACATATTATATATAGCTACTAACGTTAGTGTGTATTGTCCATGATCTGTAATCCCACAGTTGTAATCTAAAACAACGTAGTAAATCGACATGTCTACCAATTTAAGCTACTACCTCGATGATAATTTGGACACTACACCAGCCGTACTAGCTACATCACTGTGCCTATTATATACAGGTGTCTGTGGCGTGGCCAGTTGCGCTCAAATGTGGGCGTGCCTTTTACGTAAATATACTTGACGTATGCTAATTGAAGTCTCGAGTACTTATTTGCGTACATGAGATACAATAACCAATAAGGTCCACAAGTAATTCGAGAACATGGCTTGTAAAGTTGTCCGAAAGATTGTGAGCACCCCAACGGCGCCATCTCCCGTAGGACCGTATAGGTAAGAGCTGTAAACTCGGTGTGCAATGTATTCAGCAGTTGCTAGCTTTCAGATCCTGTAGGCATGGCAGATACCGTAGATAGGGCTCCCTGCATAAAATAAAAAAAAAATATATATATAGGTGTGGAGGCCTGTCATGCCGTGGATGGTCCGGGGGGGCGCGTCCATAGCAGAATAATGGGTCCCTCGGACCCATTATTGGTTCCCCCTTGTTGCGGACGGTGAACGAAATAATTACCGCCTTCGAATGTTATAGCTAGTGGCCAAAAATATTATCGCTGCAGACAAGAGTATAGCTAGTGTACAATAATAGTTATCCAAGCTTACTTTAGTTTTCTACGATGATTATAAAGGAGTTGGAGCCAGGCTGAGGCTGGTGTCTGAAAAAGGCTAGCATTGTATACCTTGTGATAACTTGTGATCTTATAGAGGCACCATGGGCGATCAAAGAAAGCAAAGAAACAGATTAAAATTTTGTGTGTCACTTTGTAGCTAGCAAATGTCCAGTGTAATAAACGCCGCATTTGAATTGTCGCCGTCCTCGAATTGTAGCCACAGAAAATTGCGTGATGAGTAGCCTTGGCGTCCAATCGCGTAAATACCGTAATGGTGTTTGCTAGCTAACAACAAATCTAAGAGACAGGAGACTAGAGGTTTCTGGTAGGACGAATTTCATTACAAAAAGATAAAGCGTTTGCGGCTCAATAAATGAGGGGATCATTTGTGGTACATGACATGCAGGCCTCGTACTACATTTGGGTTCACGTACCCGGGCCTCCACACCCTATAGTAGTTTTTCTTGCAGCTATGGATGAAACTAGTTTGATAGTGCTGCACTATATAATCTCTACACTTAAGGTTATGCTACACATCCTTCTCACCTCTTCAGCCAAGCAGTGATAGTTGACCAAACTGTGTATCTCGCAGGACAGATTGGTATAGATCTTAAGGTAATCATTTCCTTCCTCCCTCCCCCTGCCATACAGCACTGGCTCTTAAGAATAATTTGTGTATCCACTGTTTGTGAGGCCTCCATATAGTACATACATATAATGTTATATCATCAGTTTCAGCTGACAAATAATCATAATGATTTTGTTCTATCCTATATATTTTAGACAGGTAAATTTGTATCGGATAGTGTGGCGGATCAAGCGAAACAGGTATGGTAAATTCCATTTATTTCATAGTACTAGCATTCAGTAGCCCTTGGTGGTTTCCTGATGCTTGATGCACACACTTACGTTGCAGACCCTAACAAACCTGGGAAATGTGCTGGAAGCAGCTGGATCTTCATTCAAGAATGGTTGGCCTCAGTCTACTTATTGGACCACATTGCAAAAAGAAAAGGATTGCTTTAACCTTACCTTAGTTGCACATCAAAGAGTGTGCATGCAAGAAGGTCAATTATATTGCTTGACCACTATAGGTAGTAAACAATTAAGCTAAGTCACATGTTACAGGTACCGGTAGCTACAATTGAGGAATGCTAGAAGTGCAGCTGCGCTTGTTACTTTCTTAATCACAGGCGCCACAGAAATACTATCTCAATTGTAGCTACCTGTACCATGTGACCTAGCTTAAATTGTTTACTACCAGTGGTGGTCAAGCTCGCAGGTGCACTTGTGACTTTATAAGGTTTCTTAATTGCAGGAGCCACAGAAATGCTATCTCAATTGTAGCTATACCTGTAACATCTGGCCTAGCTTAATTCAAGCTCGCAACTCAGGTAACAAAGCAATCCTTTTGTTTTTGCAGTGCATAGCAACCAACTTGAATGTTTGCTTTATGAGTACAGCCACTTATTACTTCTGTAATTCCGAATTTGACCTGCCTTACTGCATGCCTGCATGCGAAGTAAAACATTGAGTTGATTTGTTTCAGGGTCTTCAAAAACTATACATACAAAGTATAATCTACAACAAAATGGAATTTTGTACCCTGCTGGCAGTTGTCTCACTATTATAGCTAATAGTCTCATCCTCAGACAGCTGATGTTCAACTAGGTGAATGAATGTGTGCTCAGTGCGTCAACACCATCGGCAATCTCAGTGCAGCAATTCCGCTTTACAGAAGCATAACCATTAATATCACTATAGTGTTGCTTCAAAGCTTGAACTCTTGTGCTTGCTATTATATGGATATTACTTTAGCCTCATCAGATTGCACTTAGAAATTGATGCAGTTGAATGAGCATCTAATCATTAATGTTACGTGGCTGATGTAAAGTAATTTCTACAAATAAAGCTGGCGAATATATAGAGTTGAGCTAGCTACAGTCTAATTTAGTGACTGAACAGAATTCCGTATATAAGTTGAATATGATATACTTTAGGTGAGATTAATATTGTGGAGTTTCTGAAGCATATACTTTTCAAGAGTGCGTAAAAAAATTTCCCACGCCCGGAGGCGGGGAAATTTTTCTATGCTCTTGACTGGTACATAATATAGCTAGAGGCAAGTGTATACACAATAAGAATTGTCATTATGACTACAGTTGTTTGTTATGGGGTTGGAGATGATGAACGCATTACATATATTGACACAGCAAGATAGTAAGTTTGTGGGAGGAGTTGGTCAAGAATTCAGAAAACACATTAGAGCAAAGTGCTGTGGAGGGAGTTGGTCAAAATACATTAAGGCTAATCGGAGGGAGTTGGTCAAGGGTGTATCAGAAAATACACAGAGCAATTGCTCTAATGTGTTTTCTGCATTCTTGACAAACTCCCTCCACTGTATTCTTGACCAACTCCCTCCATAAACTCAAACCATCTAGCTTGTCCATGTATGTAACGTGTTCATCACCCGAGTGTAACTTAATAACAAACAATTGTAGTCAAAATGATAATTCTTTTTTTACTGTGGCATATATATATGAGTACTGTCTCCTTCTCTACAGTTGTAAAGACCACAGTTCTAATGGCAGACATCAAGGACTTTCAGGCTGTCAATGAAGTATACAGCCAATGTTAGTCTTGTGTACAATCTTTCGCGGGGGAAATTGTGTATGAAAACGAACTTTTAGGACATTTTAAGTGCCAAGAACTAAGAACCATTGTAATTCAAAATACGTACGCGTGATTCTTTTCCCTATGAAGGATCTATGTGTACGAAGGATCCTTTAATTACTAGATGTGTTTTCTCGTTTGCTAGTCTTCAAAGAGAAGTATCCAGCCAGGGCAGCATACCAAGTCGCTGCATTGCCATTGGTAAGTGTATACTATTGTAGTCACACATGTATGTGTATATAGCCTCAAAGCCCTGGGTATGGAACAGGAATTTAAGGTAGTTCATGTTGTGATACAGGGTATTGTAGGCTTTTCTAGTAAGGCCACTCTGAATAAATTGTATTTTCCCATACTGAGAATGGTTTGTACAATGCAGACCGTCTGACAGATGGCTGATTACCACACAGTAAATAAGGATTGTTATTTTGACTAGAGCTGTTTGTTATTGGGTTGGAGATGATGAACACCGCACATACATTGACACAGTAAGATAGCATGTTTGTGGGAGGAGTTGGTCAAGAATTCATTAGAGCAAATGCCTGTGGAGGGAGTTAGTCAAAATACAAATTGGAGGGAGTTGGTCAAAATATCAGAAAGTACACAGAGCAATTGTTATAATGTATTTTCATTCTTGACCAACTCCCTCCACTGTATTCTTGACCAACTCCCTCCATAAACTCATACCATCTAGCTCTGTCCATGTATGTAATGTGTTCATCATCCGAGTGTAACAACTATAGTCAAAATGACTTTTTTTTTTACTGTGGCATTAGCTATTATTATGATTACCAGCATGTTGATGAAGTCACACCCATTTGCACTTATACTGTTTCAGCACTGAGGTCCGCCAATCATTATCCACTGGAGTAGGGAATTGCCACAGTATTTAGCTAGCTACAATGTTGTCGAAATGCTGCTGTTGGCTAGCAGCATAGGGATCTGCAACAGTAACAGGAATGAGCATCTTGGCTCTGCCACATGGCAAATAATGGACATCCGTAGAGAAAAATAATGGACAAGTTTTTTCAAAAATGAGCAGGCGGTGGATGGGAACAGGAAATTTATTTGGAGTGAAAGTTGGGACTAAATAATACCCAACTTCCAGCCACAAATTTAAAAATGACTCTGAAATAAATGGTTTGTTTTCTAAGGCCTCTGCTGGGAATATAATTATCATCTTAATAAAATCACTCAGCCTGTACACCCTCCTACTCTTTTTATAGGGAGCTAAAGTGGAGATTGAAGCCATAGCTGTAGTTGGAGAAGTTGATGAGCAGTAGGTCAGGTGATATGTTGCTGCTTGTTGTGACATTATTTACTCATGTAGAGAATTCTTTGATATTAAAAACTTACAGAGTTGAAGATAGCAGAACACATTTATGTTTGTTAGACTATTGAACACTTGTACCTAATGTGATTGCAAGGTGATTGATAATTTAGCAGTATTTTAATGAGTCAGTTAATGTTTGTAAATTTCAGTGAAACATTGCAGCAATTTCATTTATCATAACAATAGTACATGTACTAAGGACTTGTGTGGTGTGTTTGAAATGATGATAGCTACGGCACCCATGAATTTAGTCTGATGACAGCGCTCACAGAATTACCATTATTGGGTGTGGCTTACAAACCCAGATAACACTGGCACAGCAGCAGTAAATTCAGGAAAGCTCTTAAAAGACCCCGTGTATAGTTGTTGCATTTGTATTGTAGCTATAGTTAGAGCTGATAGAAAGGAGACTTAGATTACTATATACTTTTTAATGCAGATGGAATGTTTACAGACTTACAGTAGTGTATTGAGATACTATAATACTGGTGCTTGTATAGGTCACAATGTTGACATGTACGAATGCAATCCCCAAGAAATAATCAAACAAGGTAACACCACAATACTTTTATGGATTGCCGTCCCTACATCTTCTTTCATTTTTGCACCCATGATACCTCGTGGTACTTAATTATTACATGGGATAACAGGAAGTTAAATTTGATATGTGTATATGCCCTGCATGTAACTTTTTTGAAAGTGCATGGTCAATCATTTGGGTTAATTAATACAGAGGACACTGTTTATTGAAGTCGAAGTGTATTTTTACAGGTGGAAAATATGAGGTAGGGAAGGAGTCAGGGCGTTTCGTAAGTATTGCTTACAGTACAGTACTATGGCTGCTACGATATGTTACTATAGTAATGTATATGATATAGTCGTATTGATTACACTAGTCAGCTACTGTACTGCCACAGTTCAATGTTTGTAGTCTTTGTATCATCCGTATACCATGCCACTTCTGTTTTCAAACCCTAAACTTTAATCGGGCAGTATTTCAGCCTTTATTTCATCTAGCTATATATCCCTTCAAGATAAAAATCATGCCTGGGTGGGAAGGCTTGGGTACACCATACAAGCTAGACCAACAATTACGAGCATGCCCACATTTGAACTTCCTCTGCGTATCGCATGATGACACTTCCACAACTGGCCGGCCGCCTAGCCGCGGCGTGGCGCGGGCGTCGATCACTGACGTAATCACCACACGGTACGCAATTTCCGACCTTTGACCTATTGCGGTCCCCACCCCCCTTGCTTAGATTTTTGTTATGCTGACTGTAAAACCTCTGTATATATGTAGAAATTAATTTCCTCATTCATCAGTAAGGACCCCCATGGCCACAGCAGAGTTTTTTGGGCATAGATGATGGAGATATCCACCATGTGCTAGGGGACAGGGGACATTTAGATACACATCGCAAGTGTAAGGATTTTGTATGTTACGTATGTTATGTATGTTCGTTGTCTACACTGTTGAGTCTTAGAATGGAGGAGTTTCTCAAGAGAACCATCCACCCCACTTAGAGGACTTGGTGTGCTCAAAGCGGTATTCCATCTCCTCCAAGATCTTAGGCGAGTGCTTCACGACCAGCTTGATGAGACCTGCAGAAAATGATTAAATAGTTGGAGAGCCAGGCCAGGCCAGGACAACTGGTATCTGCAGCTAGTCATTTTGGCGAACTAGGTGGTCATAATTATGTGACCTACTGAATAAATACCCGCATTTTTGAATGCATAGACTTCAATGGAGTTCTTAATTACACAGTATATTTTCCACAAGTCACAAATAAATACTGATGTTTCAAATGCTGGGCTGTACATGCAGTCTTCAGGGCAAACATCACAATAGAGAGTACAGGAGCAATAGTCTCAAGTCTATTTACCTTACAAAACCATAAATGAGTATTACATCATCTAGAAAGAGTTGCAGAAATGGGACTGACATACATGTACATGTACCCATTCATGTGTTCACAATATGTGACCGAATCAGATTATGTAAAACCCCGTATTTGAATGCGCAGGATTCAAAGATGTGTGTACATGTACCTCAATCTGCTATGCTCTACATGTATGTGGGTGGTTTTATGGGCGGTGCTGCTGCAGCAATGACCCAGAAATGAATGCCTTTCTGCTATACCCCAAGGCAGTGCAGACTTATTATAATATATCAGTTGAAAGTTAGTACCACTATTGTACCAATCCATTTTTACTACAGATACGACAGTTTAAATAACTGAAAAATGCAACAACAAAAAAAGTGCTGTATTTTTGCAATCCGGTCACATTTGTGTAAACCCTGTCGTACATACCAGAATGTTCTACGATCCAGCCTCCCATGCAGGCTCTGATAAGTGGAGGAAGAAATTGCTCAGGTACCATACACGCTCAACTGCAAGCGCTCAGATCTACGCTTGTTTGTCTATTTTGTCTCTATTCTCAAGGATGGACATCCATTGAATGGGACCAATGACTACGTAACTTTATAGTGAACACAACCATATATTTTACACACTACCCATTCTGACTCACCTTGAGCTCCTTTGAGGAGATCTACAGCCCTGTCATGGTTGGCATCATCAAGGGTCTAGGAGGTGAGGAGGGAGGGACAGAGAGTGAGTGAGTGAGTAAGGGAGGTAGGGAAGGAGATAAGGAAGGGATGGAGGGGGGGGGCAGTCTTGTTGCTCAGGAGATCTTGGGACACAGAATAAAGGTACATCCACGAAATCACAGCCGTCTACATCTAGCTACTTCATTCTGTGATGATCAAGTTAAGTGATTCAAAGCTAACATGCTCGAGAGAGATACACACCTGATAAAGGCTCAGCTTGGGCTGAAACGTAGTGTATTTCACAGAGAAAATAGTTTTGGTTATACGAGACTACTATTATTTTCAGCATACTGCATAATCAGCTACATGTAGTCTTGTATAGTGAGCCTGTCGCAGTCTTACTTTGTTTTCATAATGCTTGAGAAGTGTTACCTTGAAAGTGAAGATTCAAGAAACCCAGCTTTAGTGCTTTAACAAATTAAATTTCTACCTGTACATTACTCACAGCTGTTGGAAGCCCTTTTGCTAAATATCAAGGTCACGGATGCAAGCCAATGCCAGTACAATAGCGGCAGCATTAACTCTTAAAGAGCTTTATTTGTTTCTTGTTGATGTGATAGTGGTCCAAAAGTCTTTGGGAGCAGCCCGAGTCTGTTTCTGATGGTAAGGCATGTCATGGGCATGCATTCTGAACCTGGCATGCCACGCTCACTATTATATGTGGTGAAATGTGGCTCCACGTCTGCATGAAGCTTCCTGGGACATAATTAAGTCCGTCTTACCTCTCCATTGATGGAAATGAGCTGGTCTCCTCTCCGCAGACCTCCATACCTAGAGAGGGAGATAAAACATTGATTATATACATGTATATAGCAGCTCAGTACTGCTTTCAGCATAGTGTAAAAGGGAATCTGTACATATACATGTACAAGTGGAGTAAGCAACTGATGATCAGATACCATGTATATTCAGACAGGCACCAAGCGTGTATAATACCAGAAATGGGCGGGACATTTGTTCGATACCACAAACCCTTTGCCCTTGAGGTGAAAGTTTGGTGTTCCTCTATTGCTTGGTTCTGGAGCAATTGCCTTCCAAGGTTAAAATTCTGACAAAGCTATGATTGAACAATTGCATGTATTGTCAACTCCATTCTATTTCTTCTCTGAAGCAACTGTGAGTGTCAGTGAGATTTTTCACCATTGGGAAGCTCCACGACTCTGCTGCTGCATGTCAACTTTTTGTAACTGTAGCTGTCCAATAATTGTCTGAGAAACCGGAAACATTATTACCATGGCCTAATGCAATGATGTATCTTGATAACTGTGACAGATAAAGTGATATTGCAAGTCTAAAGCAGTCATGGCACTTGTACATGAACCAGCGCTGGGCATTGGTGAAACATTAGATACCTCTTCAGAAATGGTATGCCTAAATCATAAATTGAATGCATCGATTATCCAGTGTCTTTGGAGTGTCATGCAGCGAACATTCTGCAGTGACCGCTTAAGCCAACACAACTTACAGTTTCAGGAAATGTGTTTTGAGGTTCAGATTGAATACTGGCATTCCCAGTGCATCAATTACTGCCTAAAGGTTTCTCAGAAATAGTCACATACATACGCTCGCGCTATTTCTTCTGTTATCACAGATCTCTCACTGTTAATAATACAGGTGCACATACCTGTCGGCATATCCTCCTGGTATGATCCTGGAGATGTAGATGGGGCACTTCTGCTCCTTCCCCCCCATTATGTTGAAGCCAAATCCTTCTGGTGTCTACAGGAATGGCCATAGAAGGAAGGGAACTGGCCAATAAATCTGCAGGGTGGGTCTTGCTATCTATGATGCCATACAGCGTAGCTATGAAAATCCCTCTTGTAGCCCTATGGCATTTTTTGAGGCACTTTTGGCAGTTTCCCAAATGTTTCATGATCAATGATACATTTGTAATTGTGTGTCACACTCTTAGCAGACACGTACATGTACCTTCTCAAGCTCCACGATCCTCACTGGGTGGCCCTGCCCTTCTGAATCACTGGCTGCGAAGGCTGCCACTGTTGCCTGCAGAGGGGGAGATAGAGGTTTGGAATAGTCATATTTCACAGTATGTACATGTACATTACACTAGTGTATGGATAATTATATACATGCATAGTGGAAACTGTCTAATGCGGTCACTATGGGCTAGATATATTTGGCCTTATTATGGCTATGGGTATGTGCAGGAGCCCATAACCCAAAGGGAAGGAGCGTTGAACTAGTGATTCCACCTGTTGTCGAATGGCACCTACAAGAAAACTCCATATATGGAATACCTAGCAGTTATGCATGGCTGGTTTACTACTAGACTAGTGCTAAGTAAATTATAGCGCTTACATAGCACTTACCATATAAGGAGTGTTGGGCAAGTGCTATTTGACAACAGGTGGAATCAGCATACATACACAAGTTTAACGCTCCTTCCCTTTGGGTTATGGGCTCCTGGTATGTGCAATACAGATGACCTCCATAAAACGGTCATACAAGATCAAATGACTGCATTGTAAAGGTAAGTGGAGATTTTATGTCAGCTATATGGCTTCTGATTTATGCTACATGTATAATGGATGTATGCAGGTAGCTGTCATTGCAACAGCTAGCGATCTGAGTTCGTAATGTCGGTATTCTGTTTAAAGCACACCAAAGATCAATTTTTGCACCTTGTCTGGTATTTTCTGGTGGCTGGAGGTACATGTAGCTTTGGCTCATGTGGAAGGTACATGTATATTACAGACCAGTGAAGATGATTCGTCCAATGATCCTGTTTTCACGTTCTTCCAGGTAGCTTCTGGCCGTTGCAACCTAGCCTCATTCCCAGGCTACATCCCCCCCACAAACGGATTCGTAACCGAACGTGACATCATTATACACGGATAGAACATGGTAGTCCACGATTTCCTAAGATTTCTGGGAAATTACGTGCATGCACAACCAGTGAATTCCAGGCCACTTCTTCGTGGGGGGTGGGGGTGTGGCCTGGAAACAAGGCTAGTTGCAACCATGCAGTGCATTACTGAGAAACCGCTTTACTGAGAAAATAATGTACAGACAATATGGCCTCATCATTTGAGACTTCCCAAAGTGACTGAAATGTGGAGGTGACCGTTAAAACAGGTTCTACTTGGTACAGTTCCACTGTATTATATAAGGGTAGCAAAGTGAAAATGAGTCTTTTTTTTACCAGCCGGGTGCACACAAAGCATGCGCCCGGCTGGTCCTAAGATTGCTTTCATGTTTACGAGTCTATCTGTGTGTTCGTCTACAAATATCACGTACGCTAAGTTACGTCATTTCGTTACTATGCCACTATAGCCACGAGCGCAAATGGAAGCTACTGGAAGTTTGCAGGCTCGATAGGGCAAGGTACGTCAAGCTAGGTTAGTTTTGTGTTGCCTAGACGGCGAAAGAGTGGTAGGTAATGATGGTAATTCCGTTTTAGCAAGTTCTGATTGCTAACTGCAAGCTCACTACGTGTGTCAGCACTTTCGCTGGAGATGAAACTGTCTAGCATAGCTGGTCTAGTCTGCAGCTGCATTTAGCTTAGACTGACTTGTTGAGCACAACCTTCAGTTGGATAATTTACATTAAAAAATACCCGGCTGGTTTTTAGATATGAAATATCAGTCTTGTTCCCCCAGGTAGCTATTAGCTGTTAGTACATGCACAAGCAGTCCCAGGGGTGGATGTGACAATTTAACATTTACAGAAAATTTAGGTGTACTAAAGTGGCTTCTAGCAAATTTTAACCCTGTGAATATTCCACACTACATATCATGTACCTGTATGAACCCCTTCATGCATATAGACCGTGTGCCTGCGTGGGCGTGGCTCCGTATATTATATTGGAAAGTATACGATTTCCGCATACTCGTCGCCATTTTGTAGGGCACTAGAATAGTAGTAATGTACACGTGGACTCTTGTTTGGCTCCCTACCAGGAGTACTGACAGCTGGATTGCTTATTGGCTCACGTACATTTAAGGCTAGTAGCAATGCATGTCATACTTTAGCAATTTTAGATGCAACGTTCAACAGCAAGCTCACAATCTCGTTGCTGTACAAACTTGCTATTTACAGAGCCATTTTTTTGCCCTACATTACATCATCAGAATGTTGATGCCACATCCCATGACATCACTATCATTTGTAACCACGCCAATTTAGGCACACGGTCTATATTTCCAGTCAATGCAGACCTAGAAAGTTTGAAACAATGAACTTTACACGAATAATGTTCTGTGAATATACGTAGATGTGTAACCATGAATTTACGGCATGGAAACTTAACTGTGAAATGTTTACCCTGTGTATATTTCCTGTTATATGGTATGCACTTACATACATGTATACATAAGAGAATTTCACATACATGTACTATTAATACATGCACATGTACATGTACATGTACTGTGGTGTACATATACAATGTATGACCACCAACATGTGAGTACCTTGGCAGTGGCTGTGGCCTTGACCTCAGGACTGCCTGTGACGTCCTCCGTCTGGTGCACATGCTCATACACCTGCAGGAGAGGAGAATATAGCAACAGTAGTTGCACTGCTAGTGCAGGTTTAGAATCATCACTTGCCATGACATACAGTAATACATGTACGTACATGTAAATGTACATGATTATTTGTACCAGCTAGGCCTTCCACCCCTAGCATGAAAACGCCTTCAGCTACACGTACTTATCTCTCTCAGTTCACACTTCATGTGAGCATACTAACCCGATTTGGCTTTAAAATTGCATGTGGCAAAGTTAATCAGTGCTATTTTGTGTAGCAGAGTGCCATTTACTGTACAAGTATACGAGTATACCTACACATGGAGTCATGCTATTCCTATCACAAGTCACAAAAAAACATTTAAAAAAATGAAAAGACATAATATAGGGATGGAATCCCCAAAAAGCAACCAAACAAGGTAGGAACAAACGACACCACAGTACCTTTACGGACTCCCATCCCTATATCTTTTGACATTTTTTCAACCAGGTCTTATGCTTGTTACATGGAATGACAGGCTGTTAGATCGTGATGTGTACATCCTGTGGCAGTTTTTTGAAAGCACTCTTATATGATTATAGTCTTAATCGCAAATGGATTACATTATGCTATTGGTTGAAGATAGTAGTGTGTTGTTACAGGTGAGATGTCATTGTACAAGTGGGGTTGGTGTGTGTGGAAGGATGTGGAGTGGTCAATATATATTGAGTCTAGTAGGCCTACAGTGTATGCTGTTGTGTATGATACGTTATAGTGTGAGGTCATGTGTGTTGTCATTTAAAGTACTGCAATCATTTATTGGCTGTGGATATGGCTGGTGTGGCATGTAGGGGATTGCGGTGTGCATGTGGTTCAAAAAATGTCAAAAGATATAGGGATGGGAGTCCGTAAAGGTGCTGTGGTGTCGTTCGTTCATACCTTGTTTGGTTGCTTTTTGAGGATTCCATCCCTATATGTCTTTTCGTTTTTCAAAATGTTTTTTTGTGACTTGTTTCAGCTGTTTTTTGGGGGTGGGGGGTGGGGTATAGAGGTATTGACCCCCAATACACATGTATGTATATATATAGCTACTCAGGTGATAGGCTCAGATGATAGCTAAACAGTAGACGATATATAATAATTTTAGTGTTAGCAGGGACAGCTATGGTTCAAGGTCCACCATAAACATCTGAAAGGCAAGGATGGTAGTAGGAGTGCACAGTAATGGCAGTAAGCTTACCGACTCCATTTAATACATATCATGGAGGCATGGATAATAGAGTGCATCTACATGCTCTATTATCGATGATGGAGGTTAGTACATGGATGGTCTATAATGGTGTAGCAGTTGTATCAGTGTTCTTAGTATTATAACGTAGCTACAGAAACTCACTTTCAGTCTGTCTGCGTACTCCAAGCATTATAATCGTCTAAGCAGAACAGCTCATGCTCGAGGCTGCGTTTCTGGTGTAACCACCGTTAAATATGCAGAACAGAATGGAACAGAACAGCGTGTAGCAGCAAGTACTTGCCTCGAGTGCTTGAGAATCACTGCCGAACGGTTTGATTTAATATTTGAGAACGCTATGGTGCGGGTGCAATACCCCGGAATTGCTACCGCTTCTTAACGTTTGAATCATTGTAATTGCTTCAGTCATTGTAACAGTTGTGCTATTCTCTCTGAAGAAAAAGAAACAAGAAAGAAGGGGACGATTTTCCGGTTAAGCGACTTGCCGATTTGGCACTTCAGCGATGCTATCTGACAGAGTTAACAGTCTTGTTACTGATGAAAACACTCGAGAATGACAGGTATGGTCCACAAAAGCTTATGACTAAATCTAGGGCAGAGTTTTGAACATATTACTTTGTACACATACATTAGGGCAGCCATTTTTTTTTGGAGCCATCCGTATATTATATGGAGTACTATCGTACTCCATAATAGTCGGTGGACATGCATGTGATGAAATTAAGTATGCAGGTCAACTCACCCGAGCTTGCAATTGTATGCGAAGGTCTTCCATTACCATGTCCTTCTCTCTCAGTGCTGCATCCTTTTCCCTCAGTGCTGCATCCTTCTCTCCCACTATGGCATCTTTCTCTCTCAGTGCTGCATCCTTCTCCCTCAGCATCCTCATTGCCTCCAGCTTGGTGAGGTGCTCATAGGGGTCCACAATCTGGGCCCTCATACTTTCCAATTGTTGGAGCAGTTCTCGTGTCGAGGGCCGTCGTGAGGGAGTATTGTGTAAGCAGTGTTTGATCAGCCGCACTAGAGGGTGCTGATCTCCCAGTTGTTGGTGGAGTAGCTGGATGTACTCACCCCGTCGCTCAACCTCTGTGCGGGCAAGGAGATGGTCACGATTCCCAGGATCAGGGTAGGTATGGGGACGAAGATTTGCTGGAAACACCTGGAATTTGTTTACTGCAATATTATAACACAAGTAATATGCCTGTGAATAGTGGTTTAGTGCTATATGTATAGAAGGCGGCCACTATGTATAGGTTTGATCATAATATGGGTGGCAAGCTCTATGAGCCCAAGTGGTGAATAGAGTACTGGGCACATGGGCAGAGTAGAGGATGTGGGCTAACTATGACAGCGTGCAGTCTATACTCATACTCATCTGAGATATATATATATATAAAGCTCAGAAGAATTTGTTTCTATGATAATATGTACTAAATTCCAATATAATATGTACATGTTAATTACACTGTTTATGACCTAACAAAAAGCATGTCATCTCTGAACCTCTTATGGGACCACGGTAAGTACTTATTTGTCTTTACCTGAGTGATAGTAAAGAGAGAGAGGTGTCCAAATGAAAAGCTGTCCAGACTGGGGCCATACTTGGAAGTAGCATCGAATGCCTCAGGGGGGCATGTACACCATTGTCCTAGGAATGCGAGACAGAGTACGGACTAGCTGGCCCGGTTGAAAGTCGACAATACAAGCATTCCCCAGATCACTGATCTTGGCCACCATGGCCGAGTTCAGGAGCACGTTCTTGGCTGAGAGATCTCTGTGGATCACTGGTGGGCTGTGGCTGTGTAGGTAGACCAAACCCCTGGCCACGTCTGCCAGAATGGATCTCTTCAGGGAGAGGGGGATGTTAGGGTTGTGTTCCAGCAGCTCGTCAAGACTGGTCAGAAGACGCTCCATCACCAGCATGGGTAGGGTCGAGTTGGGGAGAAAACACACCCCTAAAAACTGGACCAGGTGGGGGTGCCTCAGGTCGGACATCAGCTGGCATTCCTCCACGTACTTGGTGGCGATGTTCTCGGCACCAAAGTTCCCTTGTTCTACGAGGGTCTCATGGATCTTCTTCCCCGCACAGACTACCCCGCTCACCTCCAGCTCTTCCACACTGCCATAGGAACCCACTCCTAGCTGTCGGCCCGCGGGACGGACGTTCGCGATGAGGAATCGCTGCAGGTTGGGGTGATTTCTCAAGGCCTGGAGCTGGCGTCTTGCAGCCATTATTTAGCTGACTGCGCATATTATTGCGGAGGAGTTTCTTGTGGGTGGGGCTGAGCAATTATTACGGTGTCACGGTAAAATGGGGACCATGGACAATACCGTTAGTATGTATTGTCCATGATGGGGACCCCCCAAATCGGGGTTCGCTGTTTTATGCCCCGGCGTATGGTAGGGGTTCTTGCGCCTACTATATTCGTATACTGTCTCGATACTACACACTGATTTTACCGATGGTGACATATGCACCTGAAGTCTGGGCATATGATGTGGGAATCGCATATAAGAAAATGATGACATCTATTCAGATGAAGTTTCTCAAATATGCACTTGGAGTTGGGCGGTCCACTCCAAATGCAGCAGTATTGTTAGAGCTTGGAGAATACCCAATAAAAATGTTCCTGAAGGGGAAAGTCATACATAAACTGGTGGCTAAGGGTCTCTAATATTGACCACATTTTATTGCAAGAGGCAGTCCTCATCCATCAAAGGGAACAGACGCCATGGTTTAACCACCTCAGTGATGCACTAGCAGAACTTGACCTCAGTGTGGTAGATCCAACCGGCTCTCCAGGTCTAAGTCGTGAAGTGATATACAGCAAGCTAGAACTTCAATAGCTACAAACAAGAAGTATTCACCGCTGTGGGAAACACCGCAAAACTTGGAGTACTGAAGACTAGTACACTCAAGGAGTTCGTACTTAAAAGCTGTAACTATTCCTGCACATAGAATTGTGTTAACCAGACTGAGAACATCTAGCCATAGTTTGGAAATTGAACAAGGACGACATCACCATAATCCCGGCCCCCGGAGAGATCAGCACGAATTCGAATCTGCCCTATATGTAAGCTAGAAACTGAAGATGAGGTGCACTTTTTAATTTCCTGCCCAGGATACACCACTTTGAGACAGTCCGTTTTTACTGCAATTAGTGAACTATCTATGGATTTTTTTAGTATGCAAGAGAAAGAAGTTTTTATTTTTAATGAGTGATATTTTAGATGATAGACTCTATGCTTTAATTGGTTAGTTAATTTATGTAAAGCGAGGAGTAGTTATCTACAGTAGAGATTATTTTAGTTGCTTTTTTTTTCAAATTCCACTCTTTTGTGGGTGGGGACAAGCCCTAGTCTGGTGGTGTGCAGGGACTACTAATAGTCTGTGACAGCGCTGGACTTGTCATAATATTTTTAAGTTAAAATATATTTATTATTGGGCCTTGAGGATACATGGTTTAGCTAGCTACAAATCCACGGGGCATATTATATGTGTGCATATGCATAGTGATGGCGACCATAAAAATAGTCGAACATGGTAGCTCTGTCTGCCAGTGGATGGTGAATATTATGAATAAGAATATATTGTGCATAATATGTATGTGGCGTTTGTCAATAGCTACTGATTTATTTTGATTGATGGACGGAGGATAGAGAGTACCAACAATAGAGAAGGGTAGGAGGTACTAGGCCCCAGGGGAGAGAGAGGCCAGCTGCCGGGAGAGGGGAGCGCCAATGAGAGAGAAAAATAGCACAAAGCCTCCAACAGGATCAGGAGTATCAATGGCAACTCCCCACTTTTAACCAACACTGGGTGTGATAATAAATGGTCATTTTTATAATCATGCACTTTGCTGAGTTGAAGTTTAATGAGTACATTTTCCAAACCAGCTGCATGGCTCATCTTTCTGTCCAGGACTACATGTATGTATCATTTAGTTGATAAAACCTGGTAGAATTAGTAGCTAGGGGAGTATTAGAGGGTGAGGCTATTACAAAGTTATGATATACCAGTTATTAAAATATTTATTGTTCCTGATATGTTTGTATGTGGAACTGTATCGGAAAGAATTAAGATCCCATCAGTGCTATAGCTATCATTCTATTGTCCACGGGGGTATTGTAAACAAATTGGTTAGACAATAGAATAACAACAAATTAAAAGTCTTTATTTTTTATTCCCCACCGCTTATTATCTCCTCAATATTCAAGTAAGTTCAGTCAACTAATTCTGTGTACCATCATGAAATTATAGATTTGTGGTTATTATGTAGCTATACAGTGACAATTTTCGTGTATTTGTGCCTTCTTCAGTCTCCGTCCTTGTGCTTTAGTCCTGTGTCTAGTTGCAGTTTCAGACATCGAGATTGGAGACTAAACCTCAGGCTCGAGCGTAGCTAATGGGCGGTTTCCTACAACTTCAGCTCCGCGTACGCTCAGATAGGTCTCCATAATCGACCTGAGAAATGCAGAGCCCATACAGGCTTCTGTACAACTACAAATCAGACTTACAAACGACCTGAAATTTGCAGCAAGAGTCGCCCAGTGGAAGCGGGTGGAGTCAACACTTCCGGTTGGGCCGTATCATAGCGTGTGAATACCATTATGTCACGATTTAAGAATGTCATTATTTTACAGCGAAACTACTACGTAATGCATGACGGTACATGACGTTGTCATCCGTATTTAAACCAGCTACAATGTGTTTATTATAATAGATTTGAACTACAGCATGAAACCAGTCGTATTTATTGTGTTCGCAGTTCTAACTTGTGCCACTGCAATCCCGCTGGGAGAGTTCTACCCATTCGGATTTGCAGTTAGCGATCTACGCAATAATGTGACCGACGATGGCTCGTCTTCAACAATTTCTTTAAACACGCCATTTCCGTTTTTTGATGAGGAGTATAGCACCCTATTCGTAAGTACAACCAATACATTATACTAATAGCCCATTACATTACATATACATGTCTCAGTGCTGAGGATGACTCAATCACCGTCCCAGCTAGCATTAGTAATAACTACTGATGCTGCAGTTGTAGGGTACTCAAACGGGTTGCCTCATGCGTACATGTTGTAGTTGCAGGTATAATATTAAGATTTTCCCTTTTATTACTATAGCTACAAAGGAAACTTAATCGATCACTTAATCTCGCGCCGAGGGTCTGGCGCAGTTATTTGTAACTGGATCCTACGTACATATATGGCTTCTCGCTATAGCTTTCTGGCGCTAGTCAAATTATCTGAAAGGAAGTAGTCTGTGAGTGAATATCTGGTAATCAACTGTTAGGGATCTCATGCCCAAATATGCAGTTGCAGGAATAACGCAGTGATCGATAGTCTCGCGCGCGTGGTTTCCCTTGTGGATAACAAGGGAAAGACCATAGGTAATATACTAGGTATACGCATTGCGCAGATAGCCTCGCGCAGAGATATATATGACGTAAATTAGTTAGCACAAAACCACACCCACTAGAATGTTTGGGCGCTGCATCGCCCACGCAATTGCCGGAGAAGCTACTCTACACGAATGGGCCTTCAGGAGACGAATGTCTCCGTATACAACACAGTTCCAAGGACCAGCTATGGCTGCTACACGAGAGCAGAGTTGCTTGAGTTGATCGATCGCTGGCGATCGATCCGCGTACCGTCTATCTCCAGCGGGCAGATCTCTGCTGAAACAGAGGCTACACAAACTCTAATCGCATTAAAGCTGTAGTAAGCCTGCCTGGGTAAAAAGAAGTGATCGATTTGTCCAGATCTCTGATCCTTTGGACGTCAGAAGTACAAAGGCGGCATCCTCGTCAGGACGCCATCTTGAACACGTAATTGCCCCCCCGTGGTGCCCCCGGGGCCGGATGCGTTTCGTTACAGCTGTAGTAACAACACGTATACGGAACGTACAGACATAGTAATAACACGTATAAGGAACGTAACTGGAGATTTAATTGCATTCCTAAGCGTGACGGAAGTAGCGCACATATATATATATACGCTAGCTGAGATTTCAGCCCACACTGCACGATTAGTTGCCTCGCGCTAAGGCGCCCGGCAATTATAGCTTCACCAATGCTATAGGTTAGCTTATACATAGAATATCAATATTATCATATGATGAATACCTGAAATCTTCAGCAGGACATGTTGGTAATATACATTTAGCTGATTATAACTTTGGGACTGAATACACTCACATACTTGCACTGCTCTATCTTTGTGAATATAATTAACCTTTCCTTGTTTCATGATGTCAGTTACAGTGTTGACGTGCATATAAATTTAGAAATGTCAGCCATAGAACACATGAAAAAGCTGTTAGAATACAATTTTTATGGTTACATACTAAATGGCTTAGAGCACAGGCAGCAATATTAACTATTATAGTAACAGTAGTGACAATATCGTAGCAGTCACATAGTAGAAAATGGTTGTAGATCTTTCATATATATCTCTTGAGAAATACAACAGAACTATATTTTTCTAACAGACAGAGCCTTATACTAGGTGGTGAGGAGAGTTGGCATGCCATCAAAAATTATCACCTGCTATTCCTAATTCTCAAGGTTATGCATCAAGCAGTGTACCTACAGTTTGATGTTTAATATATTGATGTAATACTTATAATAGGCAATGACTGGCTAAGTGTACTGACATCAATCTTGGCTTATAGCTACCCGCCCCAGCTTTATCTCGCAGGCATGGAGAATAACTTTTCTCCATGGCAGCGAGATAAAGATAGGCTAGCTGGATGCCCTGCTTAAAGCTGTAGCCGCTATCATTTTTTATATAATTGTTGTGGCAATGTCACAGTCTTCAGCTTGTGGCTCGATTTTGCACTTATAATATCATGTTGATAGGTGAACAACAATGGAGACATCTCATTTACCAGAAGTGTGCCTGAGTACACGCCCGAGGCATTTCCCCTTTCCGAATCTCTTCAAATAATTGCTCCCTATTGGGCTGATGTGGACACACGAGGTGTTGGAAGTGTTTGGTATAGGGAAACTGCAGATGTTGAGCTGCTGACAAGAGCCCGAGATGAAATTCAAGTTGATTTTAGTATCAACTCAGACAGCTTCATCCCTACATACCTCTTCATTGCAACCTGGGACCATGTTGGATACTATAATAGTCATAGTGATAAGGTATTGTTAATGTCTATATTAGTCAAAATTAGCTAGTTACAAATACACTCTATGCTCTCCTGTAGACAAACACATTCCAATGTGTGATGGCTACAAATGGAGTCAGTGCCTATGTTATATTCCTCTATGCTGACGGAGAGATCCAGTGGACGACTGGGGATCTTTCTGGTGGTTCAAATGGATTAGGAGGGACTCCAGCCCATGTGGGTTTCAATGCTGGTGATGGTGTTAGATTTGCTACAGTTCCAGGTTCACAGACTCATGAAATTATTAATATTGCCAGCACAAGCAACGTTGGAGTTCCTGGAGAGTGGGTCTTTCGTGTGGATCAGGAAGATATTGCAGCTGGAGGCTGCAGTGTGGAGCCCAATGGTTGGTCCAAATAGCTATTATAGGCAATGTATCCTTTGGCCACTCTTTTAAATATTGCTTTTGCTGAGGTACAGCATGAGAGGATTCTAGAAAAGGAAACTGGTAGATATATTTGTAATAAGAAGAAGGACTACACTTTGATTTTAGCAATTGAGCTACCTTATTAGTAATCAATGCATTCAATATCAAATCCTGCATAGTAACAGTGTCACTTTCCATATTTGGTCCATATTGCCTTCCATGTGGGGGTAATGAACGGAAGCTATAATCAAAACAGATTCTACAGTGATACGTAGCTACAGTACACTTTCAGCATGCTATATAGCTGTTCCTAGCTATCAGGCTTGAAAAATACAGCAATCTATCAGACAGCATAAGTTTGTTATAAACAGTATTTTGACTCCAAGTAGTTAGTTTCCCTGGATCTGATTGCTGCATACACAGATGAAAATATCAACCAGGTATAATGCATCTTCATGAAGATTTTTTCTTGTCAATTTTAAGGGTCGTACTGTCATGGATCACTTGAGCTCTTTGATCCTGTAAAGGCTCACCTTATCGGACAATCCACGGTTCACCTTGTGCTACAGGCTATAAGCATACTGCTATACCATGTATGGCGTCTACTTGAATAATAATAATGACAGCAAAAGTTCAATATTAGGTCCGAATATATTTCCAAGAGTCTTGTTCACACTTAGTTTCTTCTTACCTCCATGTTAGCTGCTTTTATTTATACAGCAACCCTGACGCTGGCTCCTCGGTTGGGCAGCATGCTGGGAGGTACACCAGTCCAAGTTGCTGGACCATGTCTTCAGCAAACTGACGAAATCATCTGCACATTTGATGGAATTGACATTCCAGGAGTCTATATCAATGAGCTGATAGCAGTTTGCATATCCCCACAACTCACCTCTATTGGGAGGATACCATTTCAGATGACCGTTTATGCCAATGGAGTTTATACATTCCAAGGAGAGGACATTTTCTTTTCAAGTATGTGGTGACATTATAGTAGTTATCTCACAATTTCACTTCTTTATTGAGGTGCATTGTACATAAGTTTGCCTAGCTAAAATATTTTGGCTGAGGACATGAGCTTTTAGTCAAATCATACTGAAGATATACTTGCAATTGCCCACGTCTCATAATATTATGCATCTTGACTTATACTTTAGTAATATCTCTGTAGGGTAGAACTATCAAATTTCATTGTAAGTAAGTCATGGCTTGTCAAATTCCTTTTTCCTTTTAAAGCTACAACCGGTATACCAATAGAGTTATATTTTAGTTATTAGCTGCACATCTGTGGACCAACTGCTTGAGCAGTCAGTACAGGAATTGATGCAAGTCAGGCCGTATTTTATCATAATCCATTCCCCCTTCCTTTTTACCGTAATAGTTTCCCCTGACCGAGGACACACAGTAGATTTCAACATCCCAGACCTTTTATTTGAGCCTGGTGTTTCATTCACTGTGACGTGGTCTCCAGAACTTATCATACCGTTTGAAGATCCCACCACCTACACAGTTGATATTGCACTCTATGAGTATGATGTGACGTCTAGTATTTGGAAAGAGCTTGAAAAACTCGCTACTGATGTACCCAACAGTGGTAAAAGAACTGTCACTGTGACAGATAATACTGTTGATATTGATGTCCGCCAAGTTGCAGTACAGATTGCAGTGAGCAGAGCTGCAACATCAAACATCATGGTAAAACGCCAGACACAGTTCACAGCACTGTTTAGAAAAATCGGAATATGGAGTGGTGTAGCATACTTGGCATTTTCGCTATATCTTCGAAATCAGTGTATTGAATGGTGTGAATCCCAGCCTCCAAGCATTGGTCAGGAAATTTTAGACCGCCTTCCACCTTGCCCACCTACCATGCAAAGGGCTGTAGAAGACAGCAGGTTTGAAGAAGAAACACTTTCATCTAAGATATATTTTACTATTTTTGATGATCAGTGGAGGAATTTCTTTCATAAAGGTGCAGCTAGCTGCTTCAGACAAACAACATTTACAAGGTACATGATGAACACTGCAATGTAAACCTAATAATAAGCACAAGCACTACTGAATTCGCTTTTGCTATCCCACATTGCAAAAACACGAGGGTTGTTTTAAACCAGCTTGGTTACCACAGTTGCGATTTTAATGGTGAAAAACAACGCTTATGTGCACACAATTTAAGTTTCAAAAACCTTCCTCATGTTTTTGCAGTGCATGCATGCACAAAAACATGATAGTTTTTTTTTCACTTTTAAATTGAAACTGTGGTAACCTAGTTGGTTTAAAACAACCCTCATGTTTTTGCAGTGCAATGACATAACTCTCTGTACCTATACACCGAGAAGCTTAATTCATGCTGTTTCAGTGTGGTAATTATGGTGTAGTCACAAAACTCATGTTCCAAACAGATACTAGTTTATGCTTTATACATGCTTTATACATTTCATATACATGCGTGCAATGCAAAACACAACTTATACAGTGAAAACGGTGGATCAGGTCAGCAATGCTGCTATAATGATAATGGCTTCTTGCTAACGGGGTCTCCAGGTGGGGGGACAGTCGATCTTGTGGCACCTGAAGAAAGCATAAGCAGACATTTTGAGATGGATGTTAAACCATATATATACTGTTGTAAGGGGATATTTAGTGACTGTGATGCTTACTATCAAAAAAGGCCTTCGAGTGATGGAACTGGATATGAGCTCCCAATCCCAGGTAAATTTAAAGTAGTGTATACACATAATGCACCATCTGTTTTACTTTTATCTACTTATTTATGCTTGCTTACAATAAATAAAAACATGTAGCATGCGTGTATGGAGATCCTCACTTGGTGACTCTGGATGGATTAAAGTATACATTCAACGGAAAGGGAGAATTTACCCTGATCGAAATGACTGATGGCAGTTTTACACTTCAAGGAAGAATGGTTGAAGCGACTGGAGCTACTGGCAGTCCTGTACAAGCTACTGTCTTTTCAGCTCTGGTTTGCAAACAGAATGACTCAGATACAGTGCAGTTTTAACTCAGCCGACGTGGTATTGATGCCCTAGTGAATGGAGAGAGAATTATTTTTGATGATGTTTTAGAGCAGGACTATAACAATGTAGTTGTTACAGACCAGGAAAGCAACACCATTTTAGCTCTCTTTTCCAATGGTGTACACCTTAAAGTAAAAGAAGAAGGTGGCATAATTTCAGTTTTACTGATTAGCATTCCAAATAGTTTTCAAGATATTACACGTGGATTGTTGGGGACATTTAATGGTGATACATCAGATGATCTGATTCCAAAATTCAGTACAGACCCCATTCCAACTGATGCTTCTCTGCAAGTCATTCATAATCAATTTGGAATAACATGTAAGTGCTTTTCCCTTTCCTGAGCATATTCAAGGAGTCTTTTGCATACCCCTAACTATAGATACTGTATAACTGTTCTATTTAATTGCAGGGATCATTAACAATTCTGCTGATAGTCTGTTCACCTACAAAGCTGGTGAAAGCTGGGCTAACTTTTCTAGTCCGACTTTTACTCCCACTTACGAACTGGTATTTGTCAAGTGCTCTAATTAAATGAACACAGTGTTGATATACGGTCGATAACCATGTTTTGGAGCTTAGTGGAGCGAACCTCAATATACCTTTCGAGGTCATTCTGAGTGTATTATGGCAGGCACTTGATTTTTATCATAGCATTATGAACTACAGTTTATATTGAGTTGTAGCAATAATCATAGCACCAGAGTAAACTGGGTACTCTAAATGCCTGTGCAGGCTGCATCATAATATAGGCTGGGCACCTGAATATTAATTGGTGTATTATAATTATAAATGTATATCCTATTTTTTGTTTGTTCTTAACAATAAATACTCATTACTGCTAAACCATGGCATTTGATAGATGTGCAAGTGGTTATGTAGCTACTTAGTATACAGTGTGGAATTGTGAATAATCTCATTTCTTGGCTATATTCTCAAAGTTTAACTAGGCCACTATCTATTTCTCTAATAACTTTGACATGAGACCACAATCACATATTTTCTTCAAATTTTGAATCCTGTTATTAATTAAGTAGATTACTATGATTGAATGTATGTACATGCTATTTCGTCTTGTTGGTAAATTATTGAATTTGAATTATATGGTTCTTTTCTATAGTATATTCTGACTGTGATGTAAACCTATGTGAGAACAGCGCCAGATGCCTGAAGCGTGTAGCAACTTACATCTGTGAATGCCTAATGGGATTCACTGGGACATTGTGTGAAACAGGTATATCCCCATGGCTAGCATAATTGTATTGGGCAGTTGCCATTTCAAATAGAAATGCATAGCTGTATAATTACATCTAAAGTAAAGGGGGTGGGGCTAGTTGGTAGGTACAGGTTAACTGTCACTGATGGTGGCAAAGGTATAGCTATCTAGTTAGAAATATAAACTTATATCAAATTAAAACTTTACTCTCCCATAAATGCAGTGATAGAGCTTTTAATTGGCTATATCCAGGCTACTGCTTTCTATGATATTAAGCCTGAGCCAAATTAAGACAACATCTGTATTGCTTATTATTATTATTATTATTATTATAGCTCTTCAGGATTCAGCTATGGATGAGGAAGAAAGTAGTAGTGCAATCATTGTCGGTGCTGCTGTTGGAGGCATTGTCCTACTGCTTGTGGGTATAACCACGCTCACTGTCATCTGTATTGCTGCAAGGAGACGGAAGAGGTGATGATAAAATAAAAGCACGGAGATTGAGTTTGTTTTTCATATTGCATAGCTACTTCAGTAAAGGAATCCTGGTGGATGGTGTGCCTGAATATACAATCTGAAGGAAGAGTGTGTGAATAATTATGTTACAGATGCCTGGTTAAAGTACTCAGCTGGAGTACTATTCACCAACTCCATTGGCTCCTCCATACAGAGATATGTAGTACTTGACTGTCTGTCCTTTAGCCTGTTTCCTGGAGCATATCAGATTTAGCTACAGGTAGCTGTGACAAAAACATTACCTGCCTGCATCCACTTCTGAATCAAGAGAGCCTCCAATAACATGCAGGTCTTCATGTAAGCAGAGCCAGAGGCTATATCAGTAGGAGGCAAGTCTGGCATGTTTCTTTTAGTCCTGTGGATAGTATACCCTTATGATTCCTATCAGAAGTAGTACCACTTTTACATCAGAAGTTCATGCCAAATGTTCAGTTAGAAAGTTCAATAATTCTACCATTAAACTGAGAGAATCCCTGAAGTAGGCTTGCATATATAATATTATGTACACAATAAAGAATAAATGCAGACTTCCACCCATTTTTATGGTTTTGTCCTGAATTCTTGCTTTCATGGAAAAGTATTTATTGAGAAGAGAGTTGTCGTTCATCACTTAGCACTCCGCAGGCATACAGCCCCAGGTCCATTATTGTGTGTGAGCTGCACATTAATGTTTTAGCTACACATTAAATTTTATACAGGAGCCGAAAACATAAACTACCTAAGAGGGAGGAACCAATGGAAATGAGAGAGTACATACATACATACAGTAGTACACCACAAGCTGCGGCCACAATTGGAGGCAGTGAAGAGGATGAAAACAGGTACGAATCTGTGACTTGGGGTGGCCAAGTGAGAGATGCAGACAGGATAGTGAGTGAAGAGGCCGAAAGCAGGGAGCATTATAATGAGATCAATCATGATACAAGTGTTGCTGTGGAGGCATCTAATCTTCCTGGTGACGCAGCTGGCCATACTGAGCCCTACTATATGAACCAATCCCAGATAACACTGGCACAGCAGCAGTACATTCATGAAAGCTCTTAAAAGACCCCATGCAGTTGTTGTATTTGTATTGTAGCTACAGCGAGAGCTGGTAGAAAGGAGACTTAGATTACTAGAATTATTATATTTCATACTACAAATGGAATAGTGTATTAAGATACTACTGCGATATAATACTGGTGCTTGTATAAGTCACAATTTTTTCCCCAAAATTACTGAAGAAACATGTGCAGGTGGAATCCCCCAAAAATGACCGAACAAGGTACTTTGACTTCAATAAACAGCGTAATCTGTATTAATTAACCCATTTTTGATCAAGCATGCACTTTCAAAAAAGTTACATGCAGGATGCGTATATGACATTTAACTTCCTGTTATACCACGTAACAAGTACCACAAGGCATGGTTGCAAAAATGGCAAAAGATGTAGGGACAGCAATCCGTAAAATATCGTGGTGCACGGATGGAACTTTGAAATATGAGGTAGGGAAAGAGTCAGGGTGTTTCGTACAGTACCGTACAACATATGGGTGATTTTCTTACTAATATTACTATAGTATATATTAATGTATATGTATTGATTACACTAGTCAGCTACTGCACTGCCACAGTTGTTTATAGTCTTTGTAGCCGTATACCATGCAACTTCTGCCGTATACCATGCAACTTCTGTTTTCAAAGCCTATAAACTTTGATTGAGCAGTACTTCAGCCTTTATCTCATATAGCTATATCCCTTCAAGATAAAAATAATGCCTGGGTGGGAAGACCTGGGTACACCGTATATACATGCTAGGCTAGCTAGCCTTAAGTTACGATCACACCCCTGTGTTTGACACTTCCGCAACTGGCCGGCCGCCTAGCCGCGGCGCGGCGCGGGCGTCGACCACTGACGTAATCACCACATGGTATGCAATTTCCGATACCTTTGACCTATTGCGGTCCCCACCCCCTTGTTCTACAGTCTCGCAACGATGGAGTACGGTATTTTCTTCACTATCTGCATTGCTTGCGCCACTGCATTCCCGCTGGAGAGTTTCTATCCGTTTGGATCCACAGTTGATACACTGATACCAGCGAATGATGATGGTTCGTCAAGTAGAATAAATTTGAGTACTCCATTTCCATTTTTTGATACGGAATACAGCACCCTCTATGTGAGTATTTAGTGGCTAAAGCCAGTGAGGTACATGAGTACTGCTAAACTTTACAGTTTTTGGCAAGTCATCATTATGACTTTGCTATCTTATTGTGTTTATTAGACTTGATAAAGAAAATCATAGACACCATTCAATAAATGGGTATTGATGTAATGAATAATACAATGTCATGCATGTGCTGGAATGGAATTATGGGTATGCATACCCAAATTTCATGCCAAGAACGAAAATTTCCTGCATTGCATCCTGAATATCACCATGGTGATATTCAGGATGCAATTATGAGTCAAAATTTTTTTAACTACTATTCCTGATTTCAAGATCAGCCAACCAGCACTATATAACTACTGGTAATGGTTAATATATCAGTATGTGTGAATTGCCATTACAATCACTTAGCAAAACTGGAGCATTATTGTAAGTATCTATTAGTTTTAGTCGACAGCCAAGCGCAATACCTTAACCAGCAAAACAGAAGGGACTCCTTCGTTAATTACAGAAAGTCTTTTTGATTGCGAAGTGGGAAACAAGGAAACTAATTTTATTGCATGGAGACTCTGTGCTAGCTTGTATGTACTGTAAGTAATACTACAGGAATTGAATTACTGCAAATGTAGTTCTAGTGGGCGCAGCATTGTTTGCACATGTAGTGCAACAGAGCCAAAGAAAAGAGAGCATGGACTACAATGGAATCGCCTACAGAGAGGTGCTGGCAATTAAGGAGGCTACGTGTGCAGCAACACAAAAGTAGTAGTAGCGAGGAGAGGAGGAAACATCGGTGGGAGGTTCATCAACGGCGGATAAGGCTGATTTGGTAGTAGGAAAGTGATAACCGCCGTTCTCAAAGCCTTGGACTTTCTGATTGATCAGCTAAGCAGCGTAGCTATACGTACTAAACACAACTCAATTCTTGCAATGCCCCATGGAAAAGCATGTATGCACTAGTTTAGTAGTAAATTGAGCTTAGCTATACAGTGTAGTCTAACAGTGTAAAGTCGAATTCTGGATACTAAAATTGTGTGGCATATCAACCTGTAGTAGCTACATAGTGCTTCTAGTAACCTGATGTTCCTCAACAGGTGAACAACAACGGGGACATCTCGTTCATTACAAGTGTGTCTCGGTTCACACCGGAATCATTTCCTCTTTCTGGTAATCTCATATTGATTGCTCCCTATTGGGCTGATGTCGACACAAGAGGAGTTGGAAGTGTTTGGTATAGGGAAACTGCAGATGTTGAGCTGTTGACAAGAGCCCGAGATGAAATCCAAGCTGCTCTTAGTATCAACCCAGACAGCTTCTTCCCAATATACCTCTTCATTGCAACCTGGGATCATGTTGGATACTATGATAGCCGTAGTGATAAGGTATTGTTAACGTCTATATTAGTCAAAATGAGCTAGTTACATATACGCTCTATGCTCTCCTGTAGACAAACACATTCCAGTGTGTGATGGCTACAGATGGAGTGAGTGCCTATGTTATATTCCTCTATGCTGACGGAGAGATCCAGTGGACGACTGGGGATTTTTCTGGTGGTGTAAATGGGTTAGGAGGAACTCCAGCACATGTGGGCTTCAATGCTGGTGATGGTGTTCGCTTTGCTGTAGTTCCAGATTCAGAAACTCCAGAAATTATCAACATTTCTAGTACTAGCAATATTGGAGTTCCTGGAGTGTGGATCTTTCGTGTGGATCAGGAGGATGTTATATTTGGGGGCTGTAGCTCAGAACCTAATGGTTGGTTGCAATACTGTTAGTAGTATAATCACCATGGGATCACTATAATAAATACCTGCTGTTACACTGTAGTGTGTATATAAAATGGGTATGATATGCACATGTGAGGTAGTGGTGATCATGAGGGTCTTAACAATGTTACCTATATTAACTTCCTTTCACGCATCAACATCTCTGTGTTCAATACATGTTATACAGCAACCCTAACTCTGGTGCCTCGGTTGGGCAACATGCTGGGAGGTACACCAGTTCAAGTTGCTGGACCATGTCTTCGGCAAACTGATGAAATCATCTGCGCATTCGATGGAATTGAAGTTCCAGGTGTCTACATGAGTGAGAGGATAGCGCTGTGCATATGTCCACAGCTCACCTCTGTTGGGAGAGTACCATTCCAGATGACTGTGTTTGCTGATGGAGCTATTACATTTCGAGGGGAGGTCATTTTCTTTTCAAGTAAGTGGCTAACATTGCGTAGCCCCTACATACAGAAGAGCCGATAAAATATTAGTACCATAGCTATATTATTCAGTAATAAAAAAAAGTCGTGGAGTAATAAGCTACAAGCCTTGATTTCCGAAAATGTTTTGGTGCTCAAACCTTCTGCTCCAGTGAAATGAATAGTTTTTGACTGCATGTACATGTAATGAAATGGCTTGTTTCTCTCTATAGTCTCCCCTGACCAAGGACATGCCGTGGATTTTGACTACCCAGACCTTTTATTTGAATCTGGGATTTCATTCACTGTGACATGGTCCCCTCAATTCATTATCCCTTTTGAGGACCCCAGTACCTACACAGTTGATATTGTACTCCATGAGTATGATGTGATAGGTAACATCTGGAAAGAGCTTGAAACGCTTGCTACTAATGTACCCAACAGTGGTGAAAGAAGTGTCACTATAATGGCAGATAATAATCACCTGTCAAATATCAACACCGTTGTCTGCCAAGTTGCCATACAGATTACTGTAGGCAGAGCAGCAAGTAACATGGGATCAATTGGAATATGGAGTGGTAGAGCATACATGGCGTTATTGAGCGAGCTTCGTAAACGTTGTGAAGCATGGTGTGAATCACAACCAGCAAACATTGGTCAGGAAATTCTAGATCGCCTTCCACCTTGTCCACCTACCGTACAAAGGGCTGTTGAAGATAGCAGATTTCAGGAAGAGACTCTTTCATCTAGGATATATTCTACAATGTTTGATGATCAGTCGAGAAATTTCTTTCATGAAGGTGCAGCTAGTTGCTTCAGACAAACAACAATTATCAGGTATGTACGAGCACTGTTAATACTGTATATACACAAATGAAGTAATAGGCATAACTACTATTGCTTTTGCTAGTGTGATGCCTCAGCTTATATAGAAGGTGAGAGGTATTTGAGTACTGGGAAGATTAATGCTAAGTTCACGGTTATTCAATGTAGTTCACTAATAATAATGATATGATTTAATTCCAAATCTATGTTGCGCCCATGTTGTCAATCGGGATAATTTCCCCCCCAAATTTGCAAGGTACCTATATGGCTCCTGTATTGGCTAATATGGGGAATTTTTTAAAGAAAACCGATTCTCTGATACTTATTTGGGCATGGCAGAGTGGTTGTAACCTCTACATTTTACTCTCTAGGCTTGGAGCACTGCATATACTCTAGCTGTAGTCAAAGCACTCCGGTGCAAGTAGAATATTATAGTTAATTTATTCACATATTAAATGCAATGCATACACACAACTTTTACCGTGCCAACAGTGGGTCAGGTCAGCAATGTTGCTACAGTGAAAATGGCTTTTTGCTAACAGGGCCTCCTGGTGGAGGGACAGTCGACCTTGTGGCACCTGAAGTAAGCAGAAGCAGACACTTTGAGATGGATGTTGAGCCATACATATACTGCTGCAAAGGAGTTTTCAGTAACTGTGATGCCTACTACAGCAAACGACCTTCAAGCGATGGAACTGGATATGAACTTCCAGTACCAGGTACATATGACGTATAAGTATTGAAGGGTTTCACAAAACGTAATTGCATTGTACTTCGTCTGTTTGGTATCTATTAAGTGAGTTAGATATGCCTTTCCAGAGGTGCATTACCATTCTGTGTTGTATTTGCTCATGCAGCATGTGTGTATGGAGATCCTCACTTGGTGACTTTGGATGGATTGAAATATACATTTAATGGAAAGGGAGAATTTACCCTCATTGAAACGAAAGACGGAAGTTTCATGATGCAAGGAAGAATGATTGAAGCATCAGCAACTAATGGAAGTCTTGCACAAGCTACTGTCTTTTCAGCTCTGGTTTGCAAACAGAATGACTCTGATACAGTGCAGCTTGAACTCAGCCGACGTGGTATTGATGCCCTAGTGAATGGAGAGAGAGTTAGATTTGATGATCTTTCAGAACAAGATTATAACAATGTAGTTGTAACAGACCTGGGAAACAGCACAATTTCAGCTCTCTTTTCTAATGGTGTGCACCTTAAAGTAAAAGAAGAAGGCGGTATAATTTCACTTTTACTGATTAACATCCCAAGTATTTTTTTGGATGCAACACGTGGGTTGTTGGGGACATTCAACACCAATAATGCTGATGATCTGATTCCAAAATTTGACACGGACCCCATTCCAATTGACTCCCCTCCGCAAATGGTCCATGAACAATTTGGAATTACATGTGAGCAACCCTTTTTCCTAATTGTGAATGGTTACTGTGAGACTCCAGAATGCAAAACTGAATCTAGTCTTGTTCTGCTATCTCTACTCCCTTGCAGGGATTATCAGTGATCCAGGTGACAGTCTGTTCACCTATAAACCCGGTGAAAACTGGACAAATTTTTATGATCCTGCCTTTGTCCCCGCTTATGAACCAGTATTTTCAGACCTTAACCTTGAAGCAGAGGCAAACGAGATATGTAGAGGTGACCAATTTTGTTTATTTGATGTTGCAGCCACAGGCAGGACTGATATTGGGCTATCTACTTTGGAAGGCAGTCAAAATTTTGAGTCTATTGTACAGCTCTCTGCACCAAGTAAGTTAGAAAATCACGTCCTGTTGAGGTGGCAGGATACCAAAATATCTCAATTGTGAATGTCTTATGTGACCTATACCACATATCTACATACTTATCACAGCACTGTTATTGCAATATGTGCTTTTTAGCACTCCAAAGAAGATGATTGTATGTATTTCAAGTACCTGCTGTGATACCTGTACTGAAGCTATAGCATGTGCCTCAAACTCTCTAGCCAAATTTTGGGCTCAAGGTCATTCAGGCAGGGTGACTATCATGACTTATATAATCTAGTTTAGACAGTTTATTTGAGACCGACAGAAGCATTCTGGTAAAATAGTAAAATATTACTGTTGTATCCCACTAAACAGCAGTAAAATACATGATTATTGAATTTACAGGGGCATTCCACTAGCTACACAAAAATGGTTCTGTCTGCCCCCACTAGCATTCTAAACTATACTTAGATTGTGATACATGTAGTCACCCTGTTGAGCTGACCCTGAGGTGGTTAGGGACTATATCTTTCAAGCCCTAGGGTCCCTAGTGTATACCTTTTGTAATACTCTTTTGAAATACCATACGTATGTGTATATATACTATTAATGCTGGACTCTTGTAAATTGATTAAAGCTCGATTTTATACAGCTAAATCCCAAAATACATAAACAAGTGCTTCGTATTCATCATCAGTGTGCTGTGTATGACCCAGTGCACTGATAAAACAGAGATGTTTCAGGCAGTGTAACAACCCACAACAACATTACAGCCTATACCACATTAAATTTATAATTCATTTTGTGCACAGAATATATCTATAATGTATAGATGACTCACCTATGCAAGAAAGCACTATACTAAACAAAACGTCCATAGCCTCATTCCCAGTACATACCATCCATGTATACACGCACTATTATTATATCTGTGTACCCCAGTTACCTGTGACCCACCCTGTGAGAATGGTGTCTGTGTTGCTAACAACTTTTGCAGCTGTACTTCTGGATTTGAGGGGGTCACATGTGACCAAATAGGTGAGCCATAGCTAGTGACCATAAATGCCTTACTGTTGTTTCATGTAGTAATCATAGATCTGGCTGTAACTGGTGATTGAATTGGTCGTAGTTTCTTCACTACTACACTATTACCACTCATTACAACTTTCTCCACAGTATACACCGACTGTGACGTAAATTTGTGTGAGAACAGTGCCATATGCTTGCAGCACGTTACAACTTATAGCTGTGAATGTTCATCGGGATACGCAGGATCACTGTGTGAAACACGTATGTACACAAATTTAATATTGGTCATGCACGCATGATATATATCTGTGTTCCGCATAATAGTTGTGCATAACTGAGTATATCAGCAGTAGCATTTGCATGTAGACCCCTTCCCAGGCCTTTCCTGTACAAGTGAACACAACAACTTTGTGTGGGAAGGCTTCATGTTCCTAAGATGTTTTTGTTAAGCTGGGGATGGAGTTATGGGGAGAGTATTTGTCACAAAAAACGCAATTTTTTTTTTTTGTATTTATGAACGTCTACCTACCAATATTGTTTGGTAAATATAAACAGCCCAAGGAAAGAAGCAAACCTTTATTGTAGATCAGTGAACTGTTGAAAAATAAAAATCGCTACAGAAAATTTCTCACTGATTACTGCATCAACTAGCTTGAAACTTATGGTACAGTCATATGTCACTAGTATCTGTGCCCTATCAGAGTGATTTTGAAGATAGGCCCCTACTTTTCAAGAAAACGCCCTCTGCCTTCCGTTTGTGGCGACTGCTTAGACTCTGACTGAGTGTAGAGTTGAGCAGAAAGCAAAAAGGCAAAAATTACTCTGATAGGGCACAGCTAAGGTCTTACCAGTTAACTCTAAGTAAAAAGTAATGCTGTAGCTGCTTGCTGTGCGTCTTGCTCTTCTGTGGCAAAAATGCGGTCAGCTTGCTATTGTCACTGTGTAACTAATTATCCGTACCTCCATCGCCACCTTAATATTGTATATTTGCTGGACAAAAGATGTATGTGTATATTATCACAGTTTATCAGCTCATAATATTTTCCATGCACATAGGGATTTCTCTTCTGTATAAAGGGAAGGGTGCTATACGTGTGTACGTGACCCAGGGATCACTGTACACTCATCAACAATACGTGCAGTCTGCAGTGTATCATGCTGTGTGTGCGATTTAAAATTCATGCAGTTACCTGTGACCCATCCTGTGAGAATGGTGTATGTGTTTCCAACAACACTTGCAACTGTACGACTGGATTTGATGGAGTTACATGCAGCCAAAGAGGTGAGATTTGCCAGAAGTGTCAATTCAGGATCCAGGCAAAGCTGCTAATGTTATGTGAGATTTAGTTCTTGTGGCCAACTGCGATTGCTACCCTCGTTGCTAGGCCTCCACCTAATGTGCATGTACCAGTACATATACTACCAAGTGTAAAGATTTAAGGGGGTGTAATGTAATGTTTGGTATGAAGCAGGGGCCACTTAGGAACAAAATATATAGGTAAAACTAAGAAATTCAATGTGATTACTTGTCCACCATACTTTACACTTGGCAGTGTGATTACACTCGATTTTAGACTCACTTAACTCGGACATCTGTTTTTTCTAAAGCTTTGATTGGCATGTACCACTATTAAGAACAATATCATACTAGCATAGTGAATGTAGTTTTTGCAGTGGTAGCTAGTGGAATTTAAGTATCTGTTTATATTATCATGACTATCTCAGTTACCTGTGATCCACCCTGTGAGAATGGAGTTTGTATTGCCCGTGACACTTGCAACTGTGACACTTGATTTGAGGGGATCACATGCACTCAAAAAGATAATCAAGCTAGGAATAAAAGTTGCAGTAAATATCCCAGTTGAAAAAATATTGCCTCTTATATTTGCATACCCTATTCAATTTCCATCGCACTGAGCATGTTTCGGTAATAAAAATAGTTAGACAAGTATTATCATAATTACTAGTACTTCTAGGTCTATCCATGAATCAGATAGGAAAAATCCCATGTAAAAAACAATGCTGTTCCTCAAACAGTAGAGTAATAATATTGTGCATCAAGAAATATTTTGTTTGATGTGAATACTACTGCATGGTTCTTTTATCTCCAGTATACACTGATTGCGATATAAACTTGTGTGAGAACAATGGTAGATGTCTGGAGCATGCAGCGAACTTCATCTGTGAATGTCTATCGGGATTTACAGGATTGCTCTGTGAAACATGTATGTGAACAAACACAGAAAGAAATTTAACAATCTCTTGAAATTGATGTAGGGTATATGGTTTGCAATTTGCTGCACTCAAAATGTGATATTCTAGATGTAGGTCTTTAAGGTTAAGATTTATGAGTATGCACCACCATTGGGATATACCTGAAAGGAATGTCTAGACTGGAGAGCTTACCACACTCCATTATGGCAGATTAAAGATGAATTGCTGTTAAATATTTATAGTTTGAAGTTCCAGCATCCATGTGTCTTATTACAAATGTTTGTTAAACAATAGCTATGTAATATTCTGCATATTAGTGAGACATAAAGGCTGCACAGTCTTAATGGACAGAGAGGATAAGTAACTACTAATGATTCATTGAAGAACGCCGGGAAAAGTAGTACTTGAGCAGTGTACTACCATTGTAGTCATAATAATAACCATTGAATGCATACCCACTCTGTACACTCATGCCACACTATACTTGCCATACACACAATGCTTGGCAGTGCAATTTACCCATATATAACTGTTTTTTTTCTCTTAACTAGCTCTCCTAGCTGTGGATGACAAGGAGAACAACATTCCAACTATCATTGGTGCTGCTGTTGGAGGCATTGTCCTACTCTTTGTGGGCATAGTAACAGTCGCTGTGATTTGTATTATTGCAAGGAGACACAAGAGGTAAATGGTATAACAGTAGTGCTATATTTTATTATAGTATGTATGTCGGCTAGATACACACTTTGAGCATATGTTACTTCCTACTGAGTGAACAGTAGTATAACTAGCAATTAATATATATCATCTGCATGACATCATGGGGGCAAGCCTTCACAAGAATTTTGAATGTTGAGGCCACTGTTGTTTATTTGATCATATGCAATTACTTCACTTGTAAGGTAGAGAGAAAGAATCAGCTTAAAGTGCTACTTGAAACTCATTCACACTGCTCGATCGTGGCATCTCCAGCTAGTACTCATACCTTTACTGCTACAGAGACCGCTACTGTAACACCAGGAGCTGTAGCAAACCTTCCTTTAGCCTGGTAAAACTAATATGTGATGAACTTGTCCACATCTCTCATTCTTTATGCACCACAAGTTCAAAGACAGCGAAGAAGTAACCATTGTTGGAAGCGAGAGATTGCAATAGAATATGCAGCATGACGTACGTACGATAATACATGGGAAAATGCATCGTTGACATGATTGGTGTGGGTCTCACTCAGGCTCGCCCCAATCATAGTTATTTTGATGCTCAAGCCTATGCTCTGTGTATTCATTCTCTTTGTGTCATGCACATATGATATTCGTGCTCTGCAGGGTGCAGCAGTTGGCAGCAACTAACTGGACCACGCTGATGGAAATGAAAGAGTGTACAGCATATGGTGTAAATTTGGTTACCACCAATGGACACTCATCTATATTTCAACAGGAAGAAGAGAGCAAGATGCCAACACCTGGAAATGAAGACATGTTGTACACGTACATGAGCGCTCCCAAATGTGACATCACATCTGGCGATGGGGAAGTGTATGAGAATGTGCCTGTTGTCACCAGTGGAGATGCAGGAGAAGATGAAAATGTATATGAAACTATGCCGACAAGTGAAGACCCAGAAGATGAATACATATATGAACCGGTGACTCGGGGTGCCCAAGAACCCGATGAAGAACTTAGTTATCTTTAAATATGTTTTCCTGCTCTGTAAACATGTAGCACTCGTTTAGATACTCCAGTTCACACTATTGTTTTCTAATAGCTCCCATGTATCTGTTAGTTGCTTTATGGCTATTTTATGTAATAATAATGTACTCATGTTGCTGCCATAGCACTTACACCATTGACCACACACCCACAGCTGCAGATAGAGCTCGTAAGACCTCCAGTCAGAAGAGCAGCCAGAGACTGTACGTATACCATCCTGGTCGCCATATAATTAATTCTTCCCAGTATCCCAGATAAATAATACAAAGCTCTTACTAAACTCCTCAAAGCTCCCTCCCCCCCCCCCAACAGGTTTTTAATTGTACCATGAAAGTACGTATCTTTAATGCTGTCACATACAGGACACTCCAAGAGCTCATAAAACTACTCTCTTACATTCATGTGTACATGATTTTACTACTATCATTAATTGTTTCACCCCCATGACTTTATTCAGACTATTAGTACCAGACCTAAATTTAAAAATTAATCTCATACCTGGGTTAACTACCCTACAAGTAATTCAATTCCCTACAAAAAGTCATACAAATACATAACTTCACATGACAAAAAAAACCTCTGTATTCTCAACACTTTGTCTATCGTATCAAAACATTTGCTCCTATCCCTCCACCTTCTAATCCCTTCAGCTACTGCTTCACTATACATTTGAAAAGAGCAACCAAATATCTTCTTAGTCTCTTCTAGCTGAATAGATTCTAAGGAAGCTTAGCTACAAGCCTACACTTCGAAATTCATCACCTAAAGTACTGAAATTACCATTAACGTTGCGATTGACTGTAGCTACTGATATTTCTGCTACCTACAATCATATTTTTCTTTCCATTATTATATATGTGTGATTCTAGCTTACTCTGTTTACCATGGAGCTACAGCTGTTCAAGCACACGTCCCTATGCCCTCAATTTTTACTGCCACTTTTTGCTCCTAGCTATATAGCAGCAAATATCTCCAAATGCTCACTGAACGGGAGTCAAAGAGAGTAAGTTTGTCTTAGCTAAGTCTTGTAACTCAGAAACGACACAATGTATCAACGCCGGACTTGTACCATTGTGATGCTGTGGACCTGTACATTCCAGTGATATCCATAGCGCAGGCATTTTGAATAGTAGACTTCGTCAATTCAAAGATACAACATGCAAGATTCTACTGTCAGATTATAGATAGTGTGGTCCTATTCAATGTTCAGCAATGCCCCTCAGTGTTTTAGCCCATAATTATTTTCACACAGAGACTCATGCTGTTCCATTTATCCACGGGTGTACTCATGTAGCTTTGTTAAGGACTTCATTTGTGAGGCTCAAGCAAGAAACATGCAATTGAGAGCTTTAGGAATCACATGCTTAAGTTGTACTCATTTATTCTCAGTAGAATAATGTGAGCTATTTTGCTGCTGTAGTAATTTGTTGCTGTATATGATTAATGTCACTACAGGTATACCATAAGAATGCCTTTGCCCTAAGATAATTTCCTTTAGGAGTACTAAAGGATTATTGTAAACTTAGTTTCTGTATCTCGCAACCCCATGTAGCCTCATTCCCAGTTTCCACTCCTAGCTTTTGTGTGGAGACTGGGAACGAGGCTAACCCCCATGTACTCAATACACAAGATGCATACAACTAGTTCAGCTGCAGCTTGATTACATATTATAATGTGGCCGAAAATATGTGACATGCTAGTAAATAAGTTCATTCATGCTCATTTTGACCCTCCAGGTCATCCACACCCTTGATGAATCTATCAGTACCATCATTTCCTGTGTGTTGCGCCATGTAAAATCTCTTCCAGTACACAGCTTGTTTCTGGCGTGCATGCGCAGGAGGAATGGGCTCGGGAACATTACTTAGGAAAAGACGAGCAGCAAGAGCAGAATACAAGGGCTTTTCCAAATCTTTCCTTTCAACCAAAGGCCATTCGATACCAAATGCTTCTCGTATGTAATCATACTTACGAGGTAAACGAATGTGTCCAATTTCATTCTTGGTATCCTTGAAAGCATATTCACTAACTTGCCAAATTCCGCCATCATTTTCCCATGAATAGCTTTCACCATCCTTGGACATGACGTACGCCAACCGACGCATCAGCCTCTTGTCATCTGGAAAAGGATTCCTCTTCATATTTGCAATCTTTGCTAAGGTTGCCTCTACTACAGCAGCTCCTTTAGCTCCCGCTGTATACACCAGACTCTCAGGGTCTACTTTGCCAGCTGTATTAGCTCCACTTTCAAATTGGCTCTCTGCAGGAGTGTTTAGTTGACTACCTGTAGACAATACACAATGTAACACCACTGTATACTAGTCTCATTTCCGAGGCCTCCCCCACCAAGTGAGTGGGAAGGCCTGGGAACGAGGCTAATCACATGCCAGACGATAACACAGGTGCAATAGTAATGCCTGATGACCCTTAGTGACATTTTAGCTTGCAGCTGAGTGGCAATTACGTTATGATTCACAAAATACTTAGTCACAATTGAGGCTATAAACTATGTTTTGGCATATGTACATGTATGTGCTATGCTATGCTATGCTATGCTGTATGTTATGCTATACTACGCTATGCTGTGCTATGCTATGCTACACTACGCTACGCTGTGCTACGCTACGCTATGCTATGCTACGCTATGCTATGCTATGCTATGCTATGCTATGCTATGCTATGCTATAGGAGGATCTGCCTAGTCTGGTACCATGTCAGAGCCATGTGAAGGGGTACTTTTTGGGCTGGTGCTCCTGGTAAAGATGTGCACAAGGTTGAGAAGCTGGTTTTATACCCTATACATTGGTCAAATTCTGTGTCTGTAAACATCTTGAAAGAGTAATACAGTTGGAATTAGCTAGGCATTACTGGCAAGTGCTACTAGCGGGTTTAGTAGCTATAGCTAGTACTTCGATGCTCATTAATATCGTGGGGGCAAACAACTACGATGGAGGATCAAGTCTGGGTGGTGTTTGAGTACTTCTAACACTTTTTTAAGCACATAGCTAACACTGAATTTGTGTTAGAGTAAACTCATAGTAGCTACTCCAGTTAAAAACAATACAGTTTACATTGGCATTTAAATCTTTACACTTGGCGGTGTATTGAGGTGGGATGATTGAGAATGGCAAGTTCGACACTATACTAGTATCACTACTACCTGTATTGAAACACTACCTATGCAGACTGATCCATATATAGCCCGTGAAGGAACGCAAACACGAAACCAACGCAATCGTGAAAGTAATGCAAACGCGAAACCACTATCGTGGAAGCGTGCACTTTAGTGCATGCGGCATGCGCAAGGTCTCTTAGGGACGGGCTATTAGAGAAATCGTAAAATCTACTTCTCAGGAGTGATTTGAAGGCCAATGAATCTCACCCATGACTTGCACTGCTTGGTAATAGAGTCAGGCATTAACGCAACCGCAAAACCAACCACTTATCAGTGAAATGAGTCCCGCCTATGAGTTGCGTGGCCAGCTGTTAATGCAAACGCTAAATTGACAATCAGCAGTGAAATGGTCTATGTCGGTTTCGCAAATGTGTTAACGCAATTGCGAAACATAAGCTAGCACAGCTGGCTGCCCTGGGGTTGTGGCAGGAAATGTCTAGCCGGACTGGAGGGCGTGGCAAGTTTTGCATTTGTGTTAATTTCATGATTGCGTTGGTTTTGTGTTTGCGTTCCTACAAGCCCACCTTCTTCTTTTCTCACCCATAATCTATACACTTGGGAGTGCATAATAATAAATACACAGACAGTGAAAGATTTGCAGCATAGCTAAGTGTTCTGTTACAAAGTTGGACAATAAAATTAATGTTTTATTTTGCTACTAATTTCTTCAGTCATCACTGTCTCTGTACTATTTGATATATACTTAAACATGCCTAGCTGAACTATTCAGTAAGCAATATGCATCTCGCCTTTCAGGGTCACTGATAAATTATTGGGATACATTAGCTAATTGGAGACCATGTACATACTCAATGAAGATCAAGTTATCATGCAGGTTCCCAGGTTAGCTATGTAAAGCAGCTGCAATACCTCCTATCCACCACTCTGGAGTGAAAACTCTGACTGCAACCACAGCAAAAATCACAGTGACTACTGAGATTGAGATGGCTCCAGACATAAGGTAGCACCTGCAAAGTTTCCCTGCACGCTCCTTGTCTGCATCTATTTAATATGAATAAACATCCCATAAATCTCAATCTTTACCAAACTCCATATTTATATTATGTGTATATCACTGAATTGGTCTATATGAGCTACAGGTCTAAAAAGTCAAAAACTGTCTACAAAGTCATGATCCAGTGTGCATGTCCACTAAAATTCTAACTCTTTCCAAGCCAAACTTTAATACATCCATAAGGCTAATGTGAATTTATGTGGATTAGGTGTAGCTAAATATAAAGTACATGCTTTTCTCTATTTCATATGAGCAGATTGTATATAAAATTAATGTGTCGCAACAGGAAGATTATGTGAATTCCGTGCGTTTCTAATCCCAGTCTAACCATAGAATAAAAAATAATAATTTGACTGCATATCTATTATGAACAATTATGCCTCTGGACCCAGGTCTGTTTGTGACTAATCATCATTTATAAGTCACATAGCCAGCTCAAATACCTTGATAAGTTTGTTGGAGTGCTGGTACAGCTTTTGCATACTCTTTGTAACGATCAGCCACACGTTGCTCTCTCACCGCGGAGCTCTTTAGCGCTTTGATGAGCTGCTTCCGTGTCGCAGTCGAGGATTTCAGCCAAAGCATGAACATTTCCCTCCTGGCGTCAGGGACTAGGGGGTATGATTTCGCTATCTCCTTTAGCTTATTTGGCGGTAGTTTAAGCTGGATTCCGAGCTCCAGCCATTCAACAATATCTACGTGCTCCTGTAACTCTGCCAAGTCTGGACGTTCGTCCATGAGTCCTCACTCATTTAGCTATGCATGCCCCGATGGCTAGAGCAATATTAGGTTACACTCAGTCTCGGTATCAGCCTGTAAAGCCATTTGTAGCCTCGTTCCCAGGCTACGACAGCGCGTGTGCAACTGATGAAGGTTTTAATGGAGGAGTTTACTCATTATAGTCTTACGACCCGGTATAATGATACTCCAAGCTTAATGGTGTGAGACTACGTACGCATTTAATAGTGCTGCTGTAAAGAATAGTCTTGGCCACATGGCATGCATGCTTAACAACCATCTGAGGTAAGTTTGAGGTAATAACAAAAAAAATTACAATCCATCCAAGGTACTAATAATTACCAGGAGCCGAAATGCCTTGGCGCTCACAAGCTCCAAAATATTATATATACCAACAGGCCTTGGGGTGAGCCCCACACCAGCAAGCTATCTGTTCACTTTTCTGGCTTCTAGAACGCTGCAGCACTGGCCATGGTCAAGTGCACTGAAATCTTGCATGAACCCTCTGCAATAGTGCTCACGTGGATGTTACTCCTCAGCTGCAGCATCATTGATGTTTCAAAACCTGTTCTCTATATGGAAGTAGATGATATCATTTCAGATGTGAGCAGGTACAGGTTTTAATAGTAATTATAATATTATGGGAGTAGAAGATGAAGACTTAGTATCAGTGATGCTGCATCTTTGAAACAGCTTGACGAGTCTCAGAATCAATATTATAATTACAAGGAGAGTTTGTGTATACATACGTATAATAATACTATTAGTGAGCAGTGCGGTATTTCTTGTGGAAGGTGTTCACTTTCTCCTGGACCACTCCACGACAAATGCAGCACTTGTAAGATGATTTATCCCTTGACAGTTGAGTGTAGCGATCCTCATTGATACCATCACAGTCTGTAGCAAAAGGTGCAGCAATACAGAATATATATGTATGTCTACAACTTGCGACAAATAACACATCATACATATTATTTAAAAAACTCACTGTAAACTTGTAGGTAACCTCATACATGTACTCAGGTCTTCCACGCCCAGATTTAACCTCACAACTGTGGATTGGAAGTGGAAGGCCTGGGTACGAGGTTAGTAGCTATGTAGTTGCATAAGTGCAGCTGTATATCAAACTTAAAAGAAGCTAAAAATGTATTCCTATAGCCAATTTGGCAAGCAATGAAAGGGTCAAGTAGAGCCTATGGAGAGGATACAAATTATTGACACTTTTAAAAGCAGACTAAATGACCGGCTCACAATACAGGACTAAAAGCATACTGAAAATAATAGTCTTGTGTAACCAAAAATTCAAGAGAACATCATTGGCACTTGATATAATAGGATAAACCTACTATGTAGCTTGGCCGTTGGACATGGTACCACCAACTTTGTGACCATGCTTCATTACTTAATGTCATGACGTCTTACCTGTGTGGATCCAACGATCGCAAGTGTCACAGCAGACCATGGGGCTATCGGTTTCATCATTGTGGTACACTTTGAGACATACTGGACAGAAGTAGCCCTTTCGAAAGTATCTGATGACCAAAATAATTAAGCATGATATACATTGAGGTATTTATTTCAATAAATAATTGTCATTAACTCTGCTTTAGCTAATGACGCATAATACAGTTAGTATGATAATTAACCCATTTTTAAATGCAAAATTGAATGCTGCTCTGTGGGTGATAAGAAGTTTACATTAAAAGGTCACAGTAAAATACTGATGTCTTATCTATCAAAGAATAAACTTCATGGCTTGTCATACTACATGCCTCAACACTTGTGACAGTAAGGAAGTAGCATACATGTAGTCTCGTCTTGTGCACACTGCAATACAGCATGAGAACTGCTGTGTGTACATTGTACATACGCATTATTGACTAATAATTAACCTCCAGCCTCTGCTGCCACTAAATTGATATCTAATCAATGTCCGATGTGTCTGGTACTTGATCATACATGGTGGAGTTGATTTCTAAAATGCTACCCTTTGAAAATTTACCTTGAGCACTCCATACAGAGAGTTCGTAGAAATTTGCCACTGTAGTACTGCAGTGGAAAGGAAATAATTATGATGGTTCATTAGTGTGGGAAGGTATTATTGACAGCAAAGAATACAATCCGTGGAGGTGTATTGCTTTTAGTTATCGTGTCATTCCGTCAGTCGTCTGTCTGTCATCCTGTTTGTCTGTCTGCAGTTCTACGTTTTTGTTCTATCTCTGGCAATACTTACTTCAGTAAGTTAAGGTGGTGCCTTAGTGATTTTTTTTGCAGTAACTCTATATGTATGGAAGAAATTTCAAACCATACACATCGCCAGGGGCCGTTAGTACCTTCCGTAGCCTACCTCATGCTTCCATTTGCTGTTGGGCTCTCGTCCTGGTGACTTTACTCCACAGTTGCCACAGCTACCACAGTTGGGGCACAGCCACTGACCTGAAGAAGTAGGGAGGCATTCTCATTATCAGGATTTCCCATGACTGTACGTAGGTGCTCTGGGGTTGCTTCTGGGGCCAAAAACTGCCTGGTACTGGTCACTAAAAATCACATAAAAATCTTGGGGGGAGTTTTACATTTGAATGTGTACACTTCAGAGTATACCTCTGCAATGCTATGACAATCTCAATACGTAATTTGTAAATGATGTGCTACAGATCAGAAATAAAGTATATGTACTAGAGTTGGGTGGTAATGGCATCAGTATTACTGAAATTGCAAAAACAATTGGCACCTCTACAATTCAAGTTATTGTGCGAGCCTGGAAATGTTCTACGCATATACACCTTGGTCAGATAATGCTGGACACTCTCCAGAAACATTTGAATGTGTACACTTCTGAGTATAACTCTGCAATGCTATGACAATCTCAATACGCAGGATTCTTTGCTACCGTAACAATCCGGAAATAAAGCATTTCCGTCGTACCACAAGTACAGAGTTGACAGCAATCTTGATTGCACAGTGATTTTCCGAAAGTGGTGATACTACTGCAAAGAAACGAAGAGAGATGCAGACTTCTAACATGGGTGGCTATTAGTTGAAGGTTAGAACTTGTGATGCGCTAACTAGTGAGATATGATAGTCAAGCGCTGCAAGCATGCTGAAGATACAGGTACGATTATATGGTATCGCAGCATTATAGCAAATTATAAGGAAGATCACCCAACCCTATACATGCTTTTGGCCTCCACCTGGCTTTAGTCACTTGTAATACAAAACCTGATGAGCAAAAGCACAATGCACACACTGCAAAAACAGAAGGGTTGCTTTAACCCAGCTAGGGTTATCCCAGTGGCAGCTTTGCTAAAAAAAAACAGTGTGCATACATGCCTTTGATTACCACTTTAGATCTCCAGCAGGGTATGCTAGCTATATAGGTCACATAGCTTTATTTACAGTGCTTTCAAGAGGCACTTGAATGCCCTCATAAAAGCTTTTGATGTAAGTGGTTGATAAAATCCATGGGACAGCTGTTTCAGTAGCCACTAGCTTCCTACTCTACTTTGGTGTGCCATATGATACTGTACCCCAATTAGAAGTACATCACCAATAATTGAAAAGCTTTTAAGAGGACCTGCAAGTTACCTTAGAAGTGTAATTTCTGAGGTCACTTAATCATTCATCCAATTACCCAGGTGTCCTCTTCAAAAGTTTCAACAATCTAGTGTGGTGTGCCATATGATACTAAATCCATACATCAAAAGCTTTTATGAGGACATTCAAGTTGCCTCTTGAAAGCATTGTAAATAATAGCTATGTGACCTGTATAGCTAGCATACCTTGCTGTTAGAAATTGGAGATCTAATGTGGTAATCATGTATGCACAGTTGTTGTTTTTTGCAAAACTGCCACTGAGATAACCCTAGCTGGGTTAAAGTAACCTTTTTTGTTTTTGCAGTGCATGTAAATCTGTGTACACATATAATAGTATTTTGCATGTGCGCACAAACGATAAATGCTGCCCTCACACATCTTTTGTTCCTACCTGAGGGTATCTCCTTGAGACCAACACAGAAGGAATGATAGCCTCTGTCACATTCGTCACAGCATACCATCTTATCTTCCTGGTCAGGATCACTGCAGACCTACATGTAGAGCATCAAATCAATACCGGATTGATAACCAAATAGTCCGCTAGAGTGACTCTATTTATGCGGAAGAGGGGGGTGGGCACAACATAGATGGTGGGCACTTAATACATATTTTATAGTAAATGTAAAGGAAGCTTTTACAGAGCCTTGTTCCTCTGTCCTGCCCACAAACAGGAAGTGGAAGTAAGAGTGAGAAAAGTGGAAACAGCCGTGAGCACGTTATGCTTAAAATGGGGCAACTATTTGCTGGCCGAATGACGACTTCTGTGAATCTGAAGACTTTTCAGGAAGACAAAGGCTTAAGAAAGGGCCTTGTTAAGGAAGCAGTTCGTGAAAAAAGGGAGATAAATGCCTGGAAGTAAACTAAGCTAGCTGGAAAAGATGCTTCTGTGGATGCCCTGCTGTGCTTCATCTCGACTTAAAGATTTCTGCCTACCTTTTAGAGGCTTATCATAAGCTGCTTCCTCAGCAAGTCTCTCTGTTGAGCCTTTAGTCGTTGTGAAAAGCCTTCAGATCCATCGAACTCATCATTTATGCCATGCAGCCAGCAAATGATTCTAACTGTCACGTGCTCAAATTGTATTAGGCTCTCTCCACTTTTCCCACATGTAGTTCTACTTCCTGTTTGTGGGGAGAGAGAACTTAGGAAACGAGGCTACCTTTTACATATGTAGAATAGCTTTATATCAAGATATTGATATCCTTAGGTGTAGTCATGTATATGCAGTCTGAGGTTCACAATCATCATACTCATCCTGGTTCTCATGGACATTCAATACCCTACATAGACTCCATAGATTATGGTGTCTCAAAGACAGAGGAGAGTTGACCCTGGCCTTCCTCACCCAGATTTTATCCCACAGCCATGGAGAAAATCGAGTTTTTCTCTACGGCTGCGAGATAAAATCTGGATGAGGAAGGCAGGGGTTAGTACTAAGAGTAGCCATCTTCAGTGCGTATGTCTAATGGATCATGTATAATGACTATGGCATACAATATAGATGGTCTCTGAAAGTATAGCCACAAGAATTATGAATTCATCATTTTTTCGAAGTTCAACTTCAACTGTTCTCTCTCACACTAATTTTTTTTTATTCCTCCTCTATACATCATGCATGTGAGAAAATGTACCACATACACAGAGTGAAGAGTCTACGACACAAGTGCTTGGAGCTGAGGTTAAAACGCCCTGTGGTAAACTGATTCTACCAATATGGCTCACCTGGCAGGTCTTGCACTCAAGGCACTGCCAGGGGTAGGTGCGTACCACTGCTTTGGCGGTCTTCCCAAAGTGAAGGCAGGAGGGATGTGCTACGTGTGAAACATAAAACACATCTAAAGATATCCATCATTATAAGGCATAGTTACGTAAATACTTAAAGTGTACAGTCCAAGATATTACTATAAAGGTACAGTGTAGTAACTATATCCTTGAGCTCACTAGAACTGTAACACTGTGCACAGATGATCATGTCTTCTGGTTCTCCCTTCTGGTTAGAGGTCTTGCTCTTGAAGCACACACTGCACAGCAGGGACCTTGGAGTGATCCGCTGGACAAGACGGCAGTACAACAGGCTGTAATCACATTAACACTTCCACACTAGTGCAGTCTTTACACATGCATATAATATATAAGAATCAACATCCTGAAAATAACCCAATATATAAGCATCAACTTCCCGAAAATAAGCCCACACCCTTCTAGTATTGCATTAATGGAAACTACAGACATGTAGGCAGTATGGTGACAGAGGTGGGACTAACAAATGAAGTGTGTGTCTTCAGGCCTTACCAATCACAGGCACTTCCAGAAGTTTGTAGTGTCTAGTGTCTAACTATCATCAACAGCACAACATGAAGATACAAACAGCAGAACCAGTGCACACTCTCACATTACTAATGATCGGAAATGGTAAGCCTAGCCTGTGTACTCCACGCCATTATGTATGTGCTCCTGCTATTGTTCTGCAGCTTCTGACTAAGAGAATACTGTACTGAGTAACAACCAGGAGAACTTGTGATGTTCTAAGAATGCTGTTTCAAACTCATTTTAGCAATTTGTGCACAAATACAGCTGCAGGAGCACTATAACAACAGTTGCACGGGCAGTGGAAGCTGGATGAAGTAACATTCGTTTCTCAGTATCCATAAGGGCTATATGCAGGTCCTCATATTTCTTTATTCAATAAATCTATAGCTTTATTCCCAGGTATTCCCACCGATTCATGTACATATACGAATATGTTACAGTATATGCTTCACTAGAGTGGATAGAAAGGATTGGAGTCCCAGTGTACATAAAGGTAGAACTGGGTTGTAAACAAGGTTTACGTTTGAGATAGTTTACCTTTGGTTGTAGACTCATCTTTGGTCGACCTGCAGTTGGTGTTCCAATAATGGGCTGTGAAGGTACTTTAGACTAGAGAACGAGAGAGGAAGCTGTAGCAGCATATGCACTAATGTGCGAGTCTTCAGTATAAACCTGTAGCCTTATGATACCTATATCCAGGGAAAAAGGTGTTTCCATGGCTACAAGCCATATATGCAAAGGGTTGACAGTTGTGGCTGCATGTAATACACATTCCAGCGGCTTTCTAAACCAGTGCGCTCTTCTTAACTGTATAGACCCATTGCAGTGATGTCATAAATGAGGGCATTTATGTGTCAGTACCTCTGTCCAATAATAGGTCTACTACATATTAGTGAGTATTTATATTTGTGTGGGTACTCTCAATTGTTGGGTACTAGTATACTGTTAACATATACTCCTAAGGTTCGGGTTAAGTCTCACCTTCAATTGTGCTTCATTTGCCTGCACTTTGGGGCTAGGAACAGCACTGCTCGCAGCTGAGACACTATCTCGTGGATCAGTGTCAGCCCTGCCATCGCTACTTGTATGTGAGACTGGAAGCTGAAGTGTGGTTAGAGTACTTGATGCTGCAAACAACCGATCCAGAAGTGGTTTCAAAGACTCGCTGGCGTGAGCAGCAGAAGTGGAGGCTGAAATAGCCGTACCTGGCAACTGATTCCGCTGTGCAAGGAGAGATGCAATGTTAGCCCCCGTCAGTGCAGCACTAGTGACCTGAGGCTGGGGAGTAGTCTGTGTTTGTTCGCTCTCTTTGGGGGGAGGTGAGGAGGCCTGCCATAAAAAAAGCAGCAATCGTTAGGTATATATACATCATATCTCATACATAAGTTCTGACTGTAAGGGACTTGGACATTACCTAGCTTATTATAGTACTTGGACAGCTAGCTACATAATGTTTAGTGATTGTAAGTAGGTGTATGACTTTTGGGGTTTCAAGTCACTTATTGATACTAAATCTGCATACGTTTTGTGTTGCTGACTGGCCTGCCTACTGGCTAATTGAAGACCTTTACGCTGACTTACAGAATGGCAGTTATCTGTTGTAACAAACAGTTTCCTCAATTCGATTGGCTTTTCCCCTGCCATACTCACGTACTACTGTACTACCATACTCAGTTATAAACCTAGCCTGGCGGGAACCAAGCTATGATAGCTACTGCAGGAATACATGTACTGTAACCACATGTATATTTCTTATGTGCATGACACAACGACATATACAAATAGAAGAGGGTGAGGATAGAGTTGGGTAATAAAAAGGAACAACTCCAGACACCTTCTCTAACTGATACATCACACGTACCTTGGGAGGGAGTTCCAGAGCTGTGTTAACGGGAAGGTAGCGCAGCTCCTCCGCAGAGTACTTACGGTAGTAGTCGCAGTACTGTCCTGGCAGGAGGGCCACGGGGTAGCGAGAGTGCTGGGGAGGGACTTTGCTACAGTCTTCAGACGTGGGCTGCTGGCGGGGTACCTGCAGTATCTGTAACAGCAGGAAAGGGATATCAAATTGATGATGTCCGTTCTTTAGTATGAACGAGTATATACAAGACCCATTGCAGGAGCATATTTACTAGGGGGTTCTGGAGGCATGCCCCCCTCTCCCCAAAGAAATTTTAATACCGGTAGATGCTCTGAGATTTATTCTGAAGCATTCTGGCTCCTCTCCCATGAGCAAAATATTTCCAAAATTAAAGCAATTTTCCACGAAGGGGGGGGGGGGGCTGGGGAAAAGAGGTAATAACTGACTTAGACAATGGATTTAGACCTTTCTAGCTCATCTGCTTGGAACCAAATATCTTCAGGAGACCAAAACATACCATGCACACCATAGTCTAATAAAAACATGTATGTGTAGATACCTTAGTCTGGCTGTCGAAGTACTTGCTCCTGAGGCTCCTCCTCTGCTCAGACAGCTGAGAGTTGTAGTCCACATTTCTCTTCAGTGCCTCAGACAGTAGGGACTGGGATTCCCTCTCATCCACTGCCTGTAAGGGACATACAATGTACAGTGTACAGATGACGTTAAAAAATGCCGTGCTGTACTTAATTTGGGTGAGGTTGAGCAAGACAAAGCAAGCCTCCAAACTTGCATGTTAGGTGGCATTTTCAAACGTGCCCCCATATAGTGCCATGTTTAGGTTACACACATCACGCACCCACAGACAACGGCGGAACTTTCTCTACATGTAATTGAACTGTTCAAAACTATCTCCTAACAGAATTTATGAATTTCAAGTAATATTACTATACAGGACCCTCTCAAAGGATAAGGACTACACCCTCACATTCATTAGCTTACATATCGCCCTTGCCTCTAACTCTTAGGCAATTAATTCAGTATTTGACTACAGTGCTTATGGGTTTTGCCCCAATCTCCATAATCCGTCTTCATTAAGCCTCTTAAAAAAGACACACTGGACATGACCACCCACGTGCATTTGTACCACCCTCTTGGTCTCCAGTATCTTCCTCTTGAGTGCGGCCTGAAACTCCCTCTCCTGCACCACGTCCATGTACTCATCGTACTTGCGAGGATGCTCTCCTGCCATCAGCTCCATAACTTCATCGCTGCACAAGGCAACTAGGCCTGGGGGAGGTCAAACATTACCACTTGAGCCAGCCAATCTACTTAATAGCCAATTAGAAACAATGAACATATAGAGTCTATATTGTCAAGAGCGCATAAAAAGAACGCCCCGCCCTTCTGGGCAGGGCATTCTTTTTATGCGCTCTTGATATTGTACATAGGTCTCAACACAAGACCATACCCATATGCACTTAACACATGAACTTCCTAATAACCATGCAGGGTGTCTGTCTGTCTGTCTAGTTTCCTTGCATGACTATGCAAAACTGTTGTAATATGATTACACTAGTAGCCACAGTTAAGTTATCACTACTTTATACGAGCCTTGTCCCCAGGTTATGCCCTTGAAAAAGCAAAAAAGATGGGGAGAGCCTGGTATCTTTTCTAACATGTTTTCACTTATTTCATGTTGCAATAATTGCATTCCTGTAATATTACTTACCTACCTACATACATACATGCATGCATACATACATACATACATACATACATACATACATACACACACACACACACACACATAACATAACATACATACATACATACACACACACACACACACACACACACACACACACACACACACACACACACACACACACACACACACACATACATACATACATACATACATACACACATACGCGGAGTCTCTATGCAACACATTTAGTTGCCTCGCTTCCTGCTCGGCAACTAGCAGTCCTTCATGCATACTATTAGAGTTGTTGGGAGTGTTTTAGTGCTTGTAGTGACATGTACCACATAATTATGCATTTGTTTATAAATGCCGGCTCCATTTAAATGCCACCATTACTTTAAAACTGGATCAAAAGTGTCATAAAAGAAATAAACACCCAGCCCTTTATTCGAGGACATACAGTAGTGCTCCTCACCCATGTTGCTCTGTGTCTCAGTGACTGCTCCCCTGCCCAACAAATACTTCCTCTCCTCCAGCTCCAGGGATCTTCTTTGGAGGTCTATTGGAGGAAGCATATCAAATAGCATCCATGCAGACAATGTATGTCCATGTGATTGTAGATGTGCATACTATATGCACATACAAAACCCATGCACGTACATGTAACGCACCTGGGTACTTCCTCTGAATACCTCTGATGTCCAGGTACTCTGCCACCTGCTCCTGCAGCATGTAGTGCTCAGCACTCTCCTCTCCCAGGGGCCACTGGTACTCAAACAGTCTACGAGAGGTGTAGGGGGAAATGTTTGAATGAAAAGGATGGGGTAAAATGATGACAGACAATATCAGGAATACATCAAGCCAGTGAAGCCTGCCATTCATAAGCCGATTCATGGTATCATGCCTTGGATAAAACATGGCTGTCAAGGATTCCTTGACATGGATGACGAATCATGTATACCTTATTGTGGACACTTTTATGTAAATACCAAGATCTAGATATCAATGGATACTACATAGACTTTCGGATAATCAAAGTTATGACGGCTACTCTATAGTACTGTTCATGGCAGGCCAGGACATGAGTGGAGTCTGTTTCCAAACTTAGCAGAGGTTATAGTTATGCCTCAGAGATGTTTACACTCATCTGTTGCTTCAGCCGTTGTTAGTACTGCATGAGCACACACTTCGATTTATTACTTCCCTTTTCGAACTGTGAAATGCAAGAACTCCGGAATGGTGGACGGAAGTACATTATTAATCTTTGCAATAAGTAAGTGTTTTGCTAACGGAGGTAACTGGTAAACCGATTGGGTGTACAAAACGTGCCTATTATCATAGGCTTCTGACTGGCTACCTCTGTGTATACAACCTGGTAAGACAGTCTTCCCAGGAATGCCTTCCATTGCCGAGCAAAGGGGCAAAGGGGCAGAGTTTAGCCCCCCTTTATTTGTTTTCCACTCTGTGGACATCAACTGTGTCTATGTAAAAGCTAACACACAGGATGAAGTATGATAGTCCCCCACCTTGATGCTGGGAAGTAGTCCTGCTTCTCTGAGTTCTCATCTCCATTGGTGCCCTCGGAGCTGGTGGTCGAGCACTTTCGTCGCTTGGGCTGGCTCTCCCCCTGTTCAGTAGAGTGACCCTCCTGCCAGAGCCATGGTTGACAAAGGAAAAAGGAATGGAATATAATGTCATATCGCTAATGCACCTTATCAATTTTGTGCCCTGACCTCGGAAGAGCTATCCATCAGAATTGGTAGAGGCTATCGGCTGAGGTTGTGAATAAATATTGAACCGGTTATTGGTCCGGAGTGCGTACAGTTTAGGGTTAGGGGTGGGGCCAGGCTACAGATAACAAATTATGCATCCACTTCCTCTGGACCTATAGTTAGTCTTGTGATGAGTCTTGTGCCTAAAGCATGTGGAAAATGAGTGGTCTGGGATGCTCATATATTTACTCTGTCATTAGCTAATGAGATTCAGCCATTCACTACATGCTGCTGCACTGGGGTATGTAGCCTCGTACCCAGGCCACACCCCCCCCTCGTGGACTGGGAACGAGGCTATGGGGTATGGTAACTACGAGTGTTCACAGACCACTTGTTACCACTCGTTCTTCGTATGGTCTGGGCATGAGACTATTAAACATTGTGAATAACACTAAGGGTTAAAGAGGAAGAGACGCAGAGGTAGTGGACAAGAACTGTTGCTATAAAAACATCCGACTAACCGGGTCTTATTAAATATATCCAGGTAAATTTTAGTCTCGAGCAGACTGACTCTTCAATTTTGTACCTTTAGGCAGATTTTCCTGTTGAAGAGAGGTTTTGCTAACGTACCTCGGATCCAGGAATCTCCATGCTGGATTGCTGCACCAAGTACCAGTCTGCTTGCCTTAAATATTACTCTCGCGCCGACATCGATAAATTCGAATCGGCCAAAGATACGGAAACTGCTCCACCCCCATTTTAGACACGTGATCAGACTAGTCTGCGCTGCCCAGACACTAGTCTCGTGCCCAGACCACGCCCGCCTCCGGCGCGGCGGGTGTCTACTGACCTTGGCTCATCCCCCTCTCCAAGCCCCGTCTGGCACGCCAGATTAACCAAGTATCTGTACCAGTGGAGCTGCCAGCTGGCGTTCAGCTACGCGGGCTACGCCAGTAAAGATGCGTTTGGCCTACTACAAGGAACTACAAGGTAGGACCCCCTTGCACAAAGAATGCGCAAATAATTTATGCGGCTCCTCTCCCTCGCGAGGGGGCGGAGCCAAAGTGCGGAATTTGCAAGCCAAAGTGGGGAATTTGCAAGTAGCCTAGTAACTATGCACCCTTTTATTAGGCAATTCAATACCTATGCCATTTAGACCAGTACAGGTGGAGCACCTTGATTAGAGGATTGCTGATAACATGTAATTGATGCATCCTGGCATAAACAATAAAGATCTTACTTATTACCTTAGGTGACTAGTCTCACGTGTCGCCCATAAAATAATTAGTTCAGAAATTAAGCAGTCACGATGGTGATGCATAATTAGAAGTATGACACACAATTGTAGCTACCACTGCAAGGCCAGACCTACTTATTTTTTGTTGTTGCTCGAGCTAGCTTAATCACAAAATTGACCCGGGTGGTGGGCAAAGATATAAGAATAAAAGTCACAAATTATTCTTGTTGTTCACTTTCTCCACTGTTCTCTCCGCAAACTGCTCTCCTGGATAATAATAGGAGCCCTTGCATGGCTTTGCCACACTCATGGACTCTTGGGAATAAGTTTCTGAACATTTCCTCTTAGGGATAGCTCATAATTTTTGATCCGCGCAGATCACGCAACGATTTCAGGCTACCATGTACAGGTAGCTAAATGATAGCAAATGTCATGTAAGACATTCTACATTTTATTACAAAATCGAAAATTTCAATGTGTGGGCTCTAGTAGCAAAAGATCAAGTGACATAATGTCCTGAAACAGCTTGTATAGTAAAAAGAAGTTAACAGAAGAAGGCACCTGTTGTGTTTTGACAGCTAAAACAGCTGCAGATTTGGTATAACCAGCTCCATTGAAGTCTAGACTAGCTGGCCTATCTGCCTATTAAATGTGCTAGCAAGCCAGACATCAAAGCAAGGTACCATTGCAGTGTACATATGTGCATAGCTCCCTAGAAAGCAGCACAGGCCATATTGTAGTTTGCACAATAATAGGAAATGAGTCTAGGGAGAGTAATGGTAGTGATTCATTATTGGAAATTATCTGGTTTTAAATCTAGAAGGACTCATAATTAGATCACCTATGGCACATGTGGCCTAGAATGAGGCATGTTAAACACATGGGATAAATGCATGGGCACATGCGGGGTATCATCCACACAAATTATGGTCAGGTGCACCATAACAGGATACTCTGATATGCCCACTTGCATATAAGACCGTATGGTCTTTTATTTCAAAACATACATGCCATGTAAGTAGTGGGTATTAAAGCTAACTACTCCGACCTGGTCTCATCCCCAGCTCAGACTGCTGTTCAACACACCTTAACAAGAGATCTGGAATGAGATGATGGAATTGGAATCCCGAGTGGCCGATATATGGGATGCAATCTGTGTACACCTTTTTCTCCATAGCTGGCTCAATCCAGCTGTTGTAGTGGAGCTATGCACCTACATGCAGCAGGCACATGCACAGCTGTTTGTAGTATTATGGGATACAAATAGTTCAGAGATGAATCATCTATACATACTAGACAAAGCAAATAGTTAACTAGGTGTAGTCTGACATGACAGTTACATGACTTGAGCATTGAATGTGCGTATATGCTCATCATGATGCAGCTGAAGGCCAAGACACCACGCTAACAGCTTGTGGGCTGACGTACTGTATTGGAGAAATGATGGTGATAGTTTGGCATAAAAGTTAACCATTTAGTCTTAATTACTGGTACTGTAATGGTGATCTATTACATTGTGGTACTATTAGTATGTGTAACCATAGTAACAATGTGTGCTCTAGAATACATGGAAAAACAGAATAGCTAGCTAGAGGAACTTGGATTTTTTTATGGTCACATAATTATCCTAAGAATACTTTAGAGCACAGGTAGCCGATTTCTAACTAGGCCACGGGTTTGCTTTGATCTAGTAAGAACACAGTTTCCTGCGATAGATACATGCAATTGCAAGCAACGTAAAAACTGGAGCGGAGAGACTGGGAATGAGGCTAGATAGCTACATACCTTCACCCACAACACTTTACTTTGGTTTAATTACAGGTTACTGCCTGGATGTTGTTGCCATGTTGTCCATGTCCCATACATGAGTGGGCAGATATGGTGACACATTGATTCCTCACCCACACAAAGGTCAGATGCCAGCCATGTTGCTTGTTTGCTAAGTACTGTTGGCCACATGTAGTGGGATAACTGTTACATTGGAATGCTTTACCAAATTTGGTGTTAATATTTGTACCATTGTGTGTGCATGTGACCTGCTAACATCTGTTGAGGAAGTCACAAGGCACATGTAGATCACCACTGATAAAACCAGTGGCATAGCTAGGGTATGATGAGTGGTGGGGCCCAAGTGGAGCACCAGAGGCACTAAGCTCTTCCACAGAGGCTGCAAAGTTCCCCCAAAAAATTGGCATTATTTTCAGCAATCAGGAAGTGCTCTCATAGCATCTCAACATGTTTCAATTTATGCTTTTGCTGCCCTGACTGTTGCCACTGCTTTCTCGAGTGTTTTACACTGCTATTGGCTCACAAAACACACTGCTCTTTAATTTTAACTGTCTCAGAGCTCTCTTCATATAATGATTACGTGTGGGTAGGTATAGATTTATCGGAGCTATAAATCTAACTCCTGACTTTGAAGTTGTGTAAATTGTTGTAGTAGCTATGTCACATGCGTGGTACAAATACCAAATTTGGAGAAGAAAAAAAGTTCCAAATGTGTAGGCGTATCAGTATATCCAGGTACATCACTTGGAAATAACCACCTGCAGCTGGGCACTAGAACTTTGTGTGGGTTGAGGAACCAATGTTCACATGTGCACATGTATGACACATGCAAACCATGGCGGGACATTCCTCACTCCAAAAGAAGCCTAGCAGTCATAAGTTAAATCGCTGTCATGTGATGCGAAAATTGTCTTCAAGAACAACTGACCTAATTTGGTGCCAAACCTTTCACCATTCCACAGTATTTTAGGCTTGATGCTTTGCAGTGCATGGTCCTTAAGAAATTATGTAATCTTAAACGTTCATAACATTAACAAAATAGCTTCAAGCAGCTAATCATACCATATAGCATTTCATCTGTACAGGCATCCAAGGGGCCCAACCAACTTAACAGCAAAAAGGGGTAGAGTCGTTAACATACCTTCAGTGAGTGTGGCAGGTGTGGAACTGCTAGTCGTGGTACCATACAAAGAATTATTTTTGCTTGAGACATGACCAAAAAGTATTACTATCACACTAATTAATTAACAGCATACCTACTTTGATTCATCTCGTAAGCATCTATTATCAGCATGTTTGTCCGTCATACCACAGGTTCTGCTCCTCATGCATACAAACAGAAGGTTCATTTTAGTCTCCCTTCTATTTACTAAGGAGCAATCATTCCTTCATACCTGGCATGCTACTGGAGCAGAAAAAGTATACTTGCTTGTGGCACCATATTTGGGGTCAGACCAAATCTGAAACTTTTTAACATGCTTTGATAGTGGGCATTTTGATAGTCTATAAATACCTTCCAATGGTGAAAAGCCATGTAGCTTGCCCCTTCTGTTCAAGGCGGACTTTTGTGGAGCATTTCGTGCAGCTGCCGGCTGAAAATGGTAAAGCCCTGTCCCCAGAAGCACCTGGGATTTAGGCTTTAGTACAGTCAAGAGCGTTACTAATATTATTGTGCAGATGATAGTATTAACCACTGCTCTGACCGGTATGATTATAAATTGTTATATAATATAGCAATAGTGCTTATTAGCTACATTCATCATTGTATAGCATGTGCTTGTCTTAATGAGTTGGTATTGGTATAGTACAGAACTTTTCCCACGAACAGAAGGTTCTTGGCATGAATAGCATTGTACATAAGGTAGCAGGTATATATCACTGGCTGTATCTCTACTGCCTTAACTCCTAGTCTTGTGCTCAGACATTCAGGCCTCCCCTTCGCCCTCTGGCAAAAGGATGTCTAGTGTCCTAAATAAAATTTCTTGTGACAGACACCTTTCAACCTAAGGACTTTTTTTGCCGGGGGGGGGGGGGGGAGGGGGTATGAGACTACTTACCCCCATCAGTCATTCCTTGACATAGCATTAATTTTAATGTATATAGTACTTGTTCAGTACTATCCTGCAAGTCAGCAAGGTATTATGACCGATTCCAGGAACTTGAATGCAATTAGCACAAAATTAAATTGTAGTGACATTACTCATAGGTTTTTGATAATGCTATAATAGCACTGGTGTGAATTAAAATTATGGCACCAACTATGGGAAGGCTTCAGAGTGCTTTTCTGATCGATAAGTCATATCTTAGTAACATACACTGTCAGGTCAGGAGAGTCTATTCATATAGATAATAGCATAGATTGCTGTACAATTAGGATTAGCAGCATGAGATGAAGACGAGTGCTACTGAGTACATTACAATTATACCTCAAATCTCATTCAGTATAGAGGTTTATCCTAGCTACAATGTAGCTACAGTGGCAGTAACCTTTTGCTAGTGGTAGGATTTATTGGCCATACATAGCTAAATATATATAGTTGAACTGACTATTGTAATTCCTCATGGTACAAAGTAACAGCTTTTGCAAGCAAAGAGCAAGAAAATAATATTATTAGCTATAGCTAGAGAATAATGCTTTACATGATGTATGGTAGGTCATTTATGCATGGTGCGTAGTGCATGCATAGCTATTCGATCCTCACTCCTGCATGCCAGCTGGTAGAGTACACATAAGGTACAATTATGGTTATAGGTGTCAACAAATTACTGTGGTGTGCAGAGATTTGCAGGTTGTACAATAGGCAAGTTGACATTATTATAATATAGTTTCAGACTGCCTAACCTAAGCACTATTTGCTCGTTTCTCTCTGTAGCTGTGTGTGTGTGTGTGTAGCTAGGTATTGTTATGGTGCAAATCACATAGCTACATCATGTACAAAATACACGGGTGACTGTATGTGTAATGAGAGTTGAATCAAAACTTCCAACATAGTGGCCAACATGATTATACATAAGCATATTATACTCTTTGATTGGAGTAGGGGAACTAGCATTCCTAGCATGATATGAAGGCCTTTGGGTCCATGGAATGTACAGCTACAAAATACATGAGTAAAAGATAAAGGTTAAGTTCAAAAAAGTCAAGAAGTTTAAGCTGTTAAGTATGCAATGTGCATGCATGCATTAGGACACGTTCTGTACATAGCTACGTACCGTATAGGGAAGGTCACTAGACTAATTAAGCACGTGTGCTCGAGGCCGCGATCACGGCTCACAATCTCCGCGAGATGGAAATTATGATTATGCGTATGTCGGGGTATAAAATGCAGCAGTCTGTGACTCAGTTGCGAGTCTGAAAAAGGTCAGAATGAAGCTGAAACTTTTTGTAGTCCTTTTTGCAGCTGCAGTAGCTATTGCTCGAAGCCAACGGCTGGCTTCCTGCGAAACCAGAAATTGCCCATCGGCGAGGCCCACGTGCGTGGAAGGCCCGATCGAAACGGTCTGTCGGGAAAATGAAAGAGGCAGAGAGATCTGCCGAGAAAGGAGAAATATTACGTGTGAGAGGTTACCAGCTCCACGACTTCCAACTGACTGTAGCATGATCACATGCGTGCAAGGACAGGCATGTATGATCGATGAGACCTCCGGCAGGCCTAAGCCTCTATGTGTGTTAACCCGTTTCGTGCCGACCAGTTGCGACGACATTGAGTGCGAAGAAGGTACGCGATGTGAACAGCGCGTCAGAAACCGAGATGAATTCTCAATTGCCAGGTGCATCACTATTCGACAACCATCGGTTGAACGCGACTGCAGTCAGGTGGAGTGTAGTGAAGGGATGCAGTGCGAATTAAGCGGAAACAACCAGCCAAGGTGTGTTAGCATTACGAGCTGCGATGATCTGATGTGCGACAAGGGGTTTGAATGCCGCGAGCGAGGTAGGAGAGTTACCTGTGAACAGGTAGAGCCACCAACACCGCAACTTCAGACCTGCGATGATATCGATTGCCCTGGTGGATTTGAGTGCGAGATGAGGGGAGATCGTCGCATATTCGTCCCTATTTGTAAACCGATCGAGTGTCCGGTTCCAAGAAGGCCGACATTCTGTGAGGAACTGGAGTGTGGCGAAGAAGAACGATGCAGGGTATTCCGTAACGATCAAGGGAGGAGAACTAGAGCTGTGTGCCTGCCGTTGCGAGATTCAGGTAAGTGCATGTACGTATCGTATCATTAGTAAACTGTCATGCACGACTCGTATGCTATTCACTGGTAATTACCGCAATCATTAATGAATGCATGTACGTCTTAATTATAATATGATCAGCTACACACATGCATGGTTGGTGAAAGAGAAACTCAAAAGTGGCAGTATAAGGCTTGGTCTTCAATATGCATGAAACATTTTCTAATACCTGGCATTGCAATCATCACGAACTTATATTGTATATGTAGCGATAGTGCTCCAAACACAAAGCGTGTATACAGAATTGTGTATTATGTTAAAGTTGCCCAGCAACTTCAGTTTATGACAATTCACATTAACACAGTCGCATGATACGGACCGCTTTGTCTCTAAACTGAGTTTAAAATATACGTTAATATAGGGTGGTCATTATCTCCAAATGACGGTGTGGTAGGTTCTGAACACCCATTGGCAATAGAAGTACCATAAAATCAATGAGATGAGTACATTTGATTTTTTTTTGTAGATGGAAACAGGACTGGTGATGGAGGAAGGAACATGACAAGACCCAATGTGACAAGGCCAGATGGTACAAGGCCAACTGCTCGTCCACCTCGTCCAAGGCCTACTTCTCGTCCAAGGCCTACTCGTCCACCTGGTGTAAGACCGAGTGTTCGTCCACCTCGTCCAAGGCCTACTTCTCGTCCAAGGCCTACTCGTCCACCTGGTGTAAGGCCCAGTGTTCGTCCACCTCGTCCAAGGCCTACTCCTCGTCCAAGTATGTGCCAGCTATGATCATAGTCAAGTAATACCATAAGGCATGATTAGATGAACACTTTTTGTAGATGGAAACCGGACAGGTGATGGAGGAAGGAATATGACAAGACCCAATGGAGGACGAAATATGACAAGGCCAGATGGTACAAGGCCAACTGCTCGTCCACCTGGTGTAAGGCCCAGTGTTCGTCCACCTCGTCCAAGGCCTACTCCTCGTCCAAGTATGTGCTAGCTATGACCATAGTCAAGTAATACCATAAGGCGTGATTAGATGAACACTTTTTGCAGATGGAAACAGGACTGGTGATGGAGGAAGGAATATGACAAGACCCAATGGAGGACGAAATATGACAAGGCCAGATGGTACAAGGCCAACTGCTCGTCCACCTGGTGTAAGGCCAAGTGTTCGTCCACCTCGTCCAAGGCCTACTCCTCGTCCAAGTATGTGCCTGCTTTGATCACAGTCCAGTACAAGCGTAATAATATGCATGCATGAAAATAAGGTTGATTTCAGTATAAACCAGCTGGATAATTATCCTTCTATGTGAGTTACGATAACTATAATATCTGTACTCAGCTAGCTATATGCATGCATGGTTGGTGAAAGGGAAGCACGAAAGTAGCAATGTAAGGCCTGTCTTTAATATGTTTGTTTCAGAAGTACGATGTAGAATCTTTGAACATTTTATGATGCCCAGCATTGCATACATGTAGGCAGAGGAAGATATTTATGACTTATGGGGGTACTGATGTACGTAGTACCAAAGGTAGTGCTCAGAGGTTGTGAAGCATGAAAAACACCAGAAAGTGCTCTCATAGCATCTCTGTGCATTTACGTATATAGGCACCATCAAAGAAGATTAGTTATATATAATCAGTTCCCACCTTTCGCTTGTCTTCCTCTTCACTTAAGTAATCTCTGAACCATGCTAAGTTGTTCAACTATTCACGCGCTTCCTGTAGGGGGTGTGGTTTGAAGGAGGGGCACAGAAGGGCAAAATATTTCTAAGGTGGAGCTGGTGCCCCTCCCCCCCCCCTTGGTTCCGCCACCTATACTAATTGCAATTGTCAGAAAGTTGTATGTTATGTATGCATAGCATTCGAGAGGGCATATACAGATTTATGTATGATAATATTAGACAAACGGATTATCCCCAAATAACCTTAATCCTCAGTGTGGCAGGTTCTGAACACCCATTGGCAATAGAAATACCATACAAGCAATGAATTGATTTCTTTTTGCAGATGGAAACAGGACAGGTGATGGAAGAAGGAATATGACAAGACCCAATGGAGGACGAAATATGACAAGGCCAGATGGTACAAGGCCAACCGCTCGTCCACCTGGTGTAAGGCCAAGTGTTCGTCCACTTCGTCCAAGGCCTACTCCTCGTCCAAGGCCTGATGGTGGAAGAAGGAACATAACAAGGCCAGATGATGACAGGACTGACGAGGGGAGAAGGCCTGATGATGAAAGGGATGACGAAACAAGCCCTGATAGTGACAGGACTGACGAGGGGAGAAGGCCTGATGATGAAAGGGATGACGAAACAAGCCCTGATAGTGACAGGACTGACGAGGGGAGAAGGCCTGATGATGAAAGGGATGATGAAACGAGGCTTGATGGTGGAAGGAACATGACTCGGCCAGTTGATGACAGGACTGATGGCAGGAGGAGGCCCGATGGTAGAAGAAGAAACATGACTGGTGATGGTAGGCGTAGAATCTCTAGTTGTGATCAGTTGAGTTGCTGTGAGCGTCAGCAATGCTTTGAGAGGAACACGACTAATGGCACCTTGGCATTCTGTGCTACGGTATGTTAGTAGACTATGATATCAACTGTATACTTTAAGCACTGTTATCTTTCTCTTGCTAATTTAGCCAAATGCAAATGGTGAACCTATACCCCAAGGGCCAGCAAGAACATGCCAAGAACTTAACTGTGATAGAGGCTTCCAATGTAGGAACAGGTTCTCCATGCAAGATGGTCGCAGAAGACCAGTTGCCCAATGTGTACGTGTTCGTCGTCCAAGGCCAACTGTTCTCGTCCACCCAGTGTAAGGCCAAGTGTTCGTCCGCCTCGTCCAAGGCCTACACCTCGTCCATCTGATCCGAGACCAACTCTTCATCCATCTGATCCTCCAACACGTCCTAGGCCATTTCCTCTTCCATCTCGGCCAAGGCCAAACTAGTGTAGTGATTATGGCTTTGTACACAAGCTTATGAGAGTGACTTTTTGGTGTAAGATTTGTGAAGTAAACATGCACTGCTTCAGAAATGTGATAAAATAATGTGCTAGTAGGAGAAGTTTTCAAAAACCAAACAGTTGTTCAGAGGGGCTTATGGTTTGGACCCATGCAGGCTAAATTATAGGCTACTCTCAGTAGCATTCCACCATCAAGGCGGCAGTACTAGTCATTTACAATAACCTGCCACAAAGAGTAATCTTGGGTACATGCAACCTATCTCGAATGTGTAGGTGTCCTGTTTTACAGGAAATGGACACCAATATTGCAGATATCTTGTGGTTATGTACACTTGCTCAATCAATGGCTTCTACTATCCAAAATTTAAATTCCAAGGTTACAGGCTGTATATAAGCTGTACCCCTGACCGCTTTTCATGGCAGAATACTGTAAGTGACCTTCGCCTTGCAATTGATGGTGGGCTGGTACCGAGAATTGTATAATCAGCCTTTGAGCTAGACTGTATCTATGCCTCACGCACTTGTAGGCCGCATCCAACATTATTGTTGCTATGGAGATGCCAAATTTTGAAAGTTCAAGTAATCCAAATTAAATATGAAATCTTGTGCATGTAGCTACCTTTTGTGATTTTATAAAAGTTCAAATCTTAAGGACTCAACCATAAGGCATGCAAATGACTCATATTTTTGTAGTTTCAAAATTGCCATAAAAATATTGCATCTCCATAGAAATTAAAAGTTTAGGTGCTAGCTACCAGAAGTGGACAGGGCAAAGATAAGGTCTTCTCATTATATGTACATGCATATTACATAGTATAAATTTGAGCTAGCCACTCCCACTCTCTATGATGTAATTAAGGACGAGCCTGAAAGGCGTGTATAAGGCAAGTGAAAGGTTGAGGGGACCTCAGGTAACCTTGATTAACCTCGACTAAACTCAAGCTGAGGCTCAGTGATTAAACTTCATTTTCTCTGTGAGGGCCATCAGTTGTAAACGAATAGTGCATGTACAGTACAATATAGATAATGCATGTAAGGGGTACGTACGTACGTACGGTGTACTGGGATCCAGGTACTTGGGGGCTCTTAGTCCCAACCCAACAACTCCTTCCTCTTCCTCCACCACTCTACTATCTCCCTAATTACATGCCCATCAATTTTAGCCATTACCACCTCATCCATGTCTTCCCCTCTCCTTCCTAGCAGTAATGCCACTCTTGCTTCCTCATCACCTAGCTACATCAAACTCCTCTAGCCATCTGTCTGCACCTTCCAAACTTTTTAATTCTTTCCAGTAGTTACTTTCTTTCCCACTGAACCTCATTAGCTACAACTTTGTACATAGTGGCACACCTCTTCAGCCTCACCTCCATCACGCAACACACATCTCTCATCCTTGTACAAACCACATCTCTTCTTATCCTTAAATAATTATGATAATTATCCCTGTTGAACCTGTTCTGAAGCGAAACCACAGGTGTACTGCTTCTACCCAAGCTACAGTATAACTTTCCCTCTCAACTCTATTATTGACTGTACTATACCATCCCAAACTACTCTTTTCTTGCCAACTAATCATCCTTATTCACTTCTCTTATTATTTTTCCAGCCTGATATAGATTCACTATGATGTTCTTCACCCTCTCCTAAACCATACTTCCTCACTAGCACTTCATACTCCTCTCTCCAACCTACCTCCGTTAGCTTCTCTACCATCATCTCTACCAACCTATTTTCCTCCATCTCCCATAACCTCCTGCCAAACAGTACTTTACTTTTCTCTCTCCTCTCCCCCAGTTTTTTCACCCTAAGTCCCCGCGTACTGCAATTCCAGCCACCGCTGCACTTGCTCCCAACAGCTTTCTCCCTACTCTATCTTGCATGGACTCCAATGTTTTATTGGCTACGTACGCCTTTCCTCCTGTCTACCATACCTCTGTGGCATGCATATTCTAAACTTGGCCTTGCCATCAATTCCCAAACTAACCGAACTGTCCCACCTCCAACTCTTCATTCACGCGGGCCATCCATTCTACTTTAGTTGCTCTTTCCTCTGCCATCCCTTTGCAAATTTAATGCACATTTCTCCTCATTCACAGATCAAACCACACCCCTAGATACTTAAATGACTCCACTTCCTCCATCTCTTACCATTTATCCATTTATCTGAATACCCCTTTTCTCCATTAGCTACTTTACTTTTCCCAGCATTGAACTTATTAAACTTCCATTTCTCTGCTTACCCTCAGCATATTGCATATTCTGTAACTTCTCTGCTGACTCTGCCATAACAACTATATCATAGGGCTCCACACCACAACCTTTCCACTGACTTCTAATTCTTCATTCTCTAATCCTCCACCATACCCGTAACATAAATACTATAATATAACAATGGTGATAATGGACAACCTTCCCTAAGACCCTCATCTACTCTAAACCTCCTAGACTGTTTATTTTCTACAATTACACTGGCTTCATTCTACCTTCCTCATATAGAGCTTTACACCATCCAATAAATTCCTCATCCACACTATACTTCTTCATCTTCCACAGCCCATCCCTCCATACAGTGTCATAGCTATCCTTTGCTCACATCCATGAAGCCTAGCCATATGTCATTATATTCTTCCACCTTTGTATAGTTCACACACGCCCCTCAGTGCTAGCTATAACTTGATCTGCACATCTCCTTGACCTGAACCCACCATGTGCCTAGTCTCGACTAGCTACTCAAAAGAGAAACCACAAAACTTCTCCAATCAGCTGGGCACTGATGGCAACTTTGAACTATACTATAAAAGACACATTAGCTACATGCCATGGCAAAAGTTGAAGGGTTACTTTATTAACTCTGCTAGAGTTTTAGCTACCTATAAGTTGCATGTATACTATAGTTACGTGCAGTACACAACCCATATAGCTAGGCAGTAGCTATTAGACACTGAGCATTTACGGCCTCTGAAATAATTGTGCAAGGATATATGCTCAAATAAAGAACAGGCATATAGCTAAAGAAGTATATTTATGGCCAGTAGCTACGTTACAATACCGCGCACGTGCGCCACTACAAAAAATTTATGGGTTGCTTTAACCCTATATGGTTAGCTCAGTTGCAGTTTCACTATCATGCTTGCAAGTGCAGTCTAATTACTGTGTGTGTATCTGCCACCAAAGGCATATTGGTTTTGTTTTATGGACTATAGTATTGTAAGAATAAGGGCGAGGTTTGTTGGAATGCACACCCTCAGACTGGGAGTATGAGTTAGGGATTTGGAGGCGTTAGGACTGTGTATATAATCTCTATTTCCATAGCCCATTCTCCCACACCGCAGTTTACCTTGTAACCGGCTGTTAGTAGAAACATGCATCCCAACAAATTGACCATGACTACCAGCGTGTTTCTCGTACATAGGTACTGCACATAGTTATTGTTTTTGCATGCCACTGATGTGTAGAGTATTCAATACATGCAAATAAAGCTGCAATTGAGATAACCCTAACTGGACTAAAGTAACCCTTCTATTTTTGCAGTGAATTAAGGTACAACTGTTTTCGCTCCATAGCCTGCTGATCTGGCCCAACAATTCATAATGGCCTATACCCCCAGCTTTGTTTGGACGACAGAGCCTGCACTGCTAGCTATCTCTACCGCATTGACTCAACCTTGCATCTCGGGATCCAGATCTCCTTGCAGGGTGCAATCCTTTCCCATAATAGCTACAAGTGGAGTCCAAGTATATAGCTATTAACTAACTTGGGCATTGCCACCATGTATATGATTGAGTATATTTGTAACCCTGCCTGATTGCCCGTTAACCCATTGCGGCAATCACTTTAATAACTTCTGGTAGCATGCAACTTCAGATCGATTGCTGAAGTCTGTAGGGTCTCACCCTTAGCTACCATTTTGATTGCTACTAATCAGTATGGTGTGCCCCATTTCTTTTTGTGCAACAAATAGCTATACTGTTGCGTGTAATGCATACAAAAAATATTGTGCACCCAAGGGTTAATTAACAATGTTTGCCTCAGGATTGCTGCATCATATCGGAACTATGCCAGCCCCATCAAGTTCCGGCTAACCTGTACAATACATAATAGAATCCATAACCTTAGAGCCATATAAAAATATCTGTCACGTTGTGGGAGCGGAGAGACGTTGGCATTCTCATCCACGATGACCACAACTCTGGTAGGAATTCCCTCATATCAACAATCTTCCACCACAGGATATGAAGTAGCTACTTGCCTTTTGTAACTACCGACGGCCCGGGATCACCAGTTACTCAGTCACCGGTGACCTTTCCCCCAATGGAGCTATGCTAGCTACCTATGTGCAAGGCCGTAGACAAGTATATAGGTGCTTGGGGGTGCTTCAGCACCCCCAAAGTTTACTACAAAAAGCTACTCATCTTCTGCACAACTGGCCTCATTAATTTAATGGCAAGGCTATAAGCGTGTGGTCAAATGTCGTGTTTATCAGTTAGCCTTTTTAGTAACATGTTTTGCCAACCCTGCATTGAAATTTTGACGATAGGTGGGTAGTGTTTTATTGTCATCATGTCCCTCCTAGATGGGTTAAGAACACTCAACAGGCGACTGAAGAGCCCATTAAGCCTGTAACTGTTGATCCTCCGTCGTCTGTTGTAGCAGCTGAGACAGAACCCTTGCTTCAGGGTTGCAGAAGACCTAAACCTGAAGGTTATTTTCACCAAAAATTTGCTAGAGTTGCAACTGATATAGGCAACGGATAGCTATATTGTCATTGACAGCTTGTGTTGTAGCACTTTGACATGTGCCTATCCATATATGAGCTAAATCCACGTTATCATAGTCATACGCCCGAAATGCTGTCAAAGCTGTGTACGATACTGGCTAAATCTGTGTAGTAGCTAGAGAGTCATGCTTTTAACAGATCATTGTCACTGTAGCACTTTGGATGCATGAGCTATCCATACTATGCCATTGGATAGCCATGTAAGGTAATTACAGTCAGCAGAAATTGTTCCTTTACAAAGCTGTACCTACAGTACAAAATGATAATGATGCAACTCCAGTAACCAATCCATTGTCTTTTAGTCCTTTTAGCAGTGCCGGAATAGCTGGTGTGAAAGCACCCCCATACTGAAAAAGTTGTCTACGGCCCTGATGTGCTGGTTGGCACTGATGGATTGTGAATCTGGTCACTGACGACTTTTCCCCCAATGGGCCCCCGGGGTTACCTAACAGCCATTTCTTGCCCGGAAAACCGTATGCGGATGTTACTAATTATTGTTGTTTATTATCGTGCGGCTACGATGATGTCATTGATGACGTAATATACAAATATAGCCCCTGGCGCGTCGGCGACACCGTACAGTTACAGCAAAAAGTACTAGTTTTTTCTTTTCACTAAGGCGACACCGCGGTACCGTAATACCGGGGCCTGAATTATCTGCGTGTCAGCTCCCACTAATCTTCCACCGCCCCTAGCGGAGGGGACTCCAAAATGATGGCCTCGCTCGCCGGGAGATGCATTCGTTTGCCAAGTATACTGCGTAGACATTACCAATTTCGATACTTGTCGTCATTACCCGTTCTTCTCCCGTACCCATGTGCCACTCGAGTTTCGTGCCGGCTGGCAGCACTGGCAGCTACTCGCGGCCTTTCCAAAAGGCCTGCCGTAGCGGCGTCACTTGGTGGAGCTAGAAACTCATCCAACTTATCCGCGGCTTTGGACATAATCAAGAAGGTGGAGGAGGGATATAAGCTTACACACATAAAGATGTTACCAAACAAGCCAACCCACACATACCAGCCCAGAAGAGAGTATGTAAAGAGGTTAAATGCAATCATCAAAAATCTCCGGCCAAATCGATCGGGTGATGTAGTTGTGGCTGCATATGTTAAAGGAGAACCAGCAAGTGGAAAGACGCAGGTTGCTCGAGAATTTGGAGAAGAATATTTTGGAGAAAGGCAGCTACTGGTAGATCAAACAATGACACAGCCACTGAAAAAGATCACAGGACTTGTGCCAAAGAGGGTCACCGTTGCCACTTTATATGCAAGAAGTGAATCCGCATTTTCTCGTTCGTTCTTTCGTTTGGCTAAAGCCCTACAAAGTTTTAATCCAGATGTGGTTGCCACAGTTGCAAATGTAATGGTTGAGCTATCAGTAAGTCTCAGTTAGAATAAAAGTGGAGATTGCAATCATTGTAAAGCACACTAGACTAGAAGCAGTATTCATAGTTAATAACAACATACTCTGAGTCAGCAGTCTAGAGCACAAATACCACTGTGAATAACAGTTACAGACTATAGTTGATTCAGATGCAACTGAGGTAACCAAAGCCAGGTTGAAGTACAAAAAAATAACAAATAGCTACACTGTGATGTGTGGCCTATGATTGTAATGCGTGGAGGCATTGCTTAAGAATGCCAATGGTCAAAGGTTAAATGATGTCATTATGAATAAGTTTCCTGATAAACGATCAGAGCAGAATTGTATAGCGCATTCATAGATGTATATATAAGATAGCTCAACTATCTTGAGGGGCGACCACACTGCCAAGTGTAATTACGGCAGGAAATATACCATAAGTACTGCAGGCAAGCGAAGATGCAGATGTAATGAATCATGAGCTGGGAATGGTGAGACAGGTGTATTTTTCATGAGACAGCCTGTTGCGAGACTATTAACTGACCCGGATCTGTAATGCTCCTGGAGTAGCTAGCTATGAAAAAGTGACTGGTCATAGCTGCTATGAGAGTAGAGAGACAGGCTGTGCTACTTGAAACTCACGTACATATCACTGGATCGTGCCATCTGTTTCTAGTGCTCGTATCACTTATACAGAGGCTACGCAAACTCTACTACATACTGTGAGCTGTAGTAAGCTTCGTGATAGACCTATTAAGATCTATCATAAGTTCAAAGACAGCATCCATTTAACTGCTACACTGCAAAAACATGAGGATTGTTTTAACCCAGTTTGGTTACCTCAGTTACAATTCAAGGGCCACCTCATATGCAGGAATACCAAGTGGTCAGTTGTTAGCGGTTAGCTACAAGGGAAACTACCCAGTTAGTGGTCTTTGTTATTCCTGCAACTACATACTTTGGGATCAGATCAGTTGATTACCAGATGTTCACTCACAAAAATACATTCTTTCAGATTTGACTGGCGCCAGAAAATTAGCCAGTTTGACCACTTGTTATTCCTGCAACTACATGCATACGAGGTGACCCTTGAATTGCAACTGAGGTAACCAAACTGGGTTAAAACAATCCTTATGTTTTTGCAGTGTAGAGACACCAATTTGAACACATGACTTGATGGAGACCCATAAGGATATGAATTATACAAACCAGTAGTTTATTTAAACAGTCTTGGCCATACTTCCTCACAGAAACTGAAAGTAGAAAAGCTAGCTGTATATATATTTTCTCCCAAGGATCACATGGTATACGTTTGACCCATCATTACACCCCCTTAAAATTGTATGTTTCATGAATAATTACCCTGAAACTATACCCTTGATAGGGCTATAGTTATGATTGGCTATGAAACTCATTTAATTATAATTAATTGACTGGCTGGCACTATAATGCTTGAATGTCAAATTGTCATTTTAATTGTACATTGAGATTCTTATTTCATTAATGATATTCATTGGTGGCTTGGTCAGCTTTAGCCTCGTTCCCAGGCCACGCAGTTAGAGAAGTGGCCTGGTATCTACCGTTTACACATGCGCAAGGATTTGCAGAAAACGGTCAGTAAACGTATCCATAAACAAACTCAATCACATGGCAGCAAGTAGTATGGAGGCAGTACACGGATATAGTAAGCAGAAAAACTAGAAACTGGGAATAAATCCCTGGTTCTGATTTTCAACAGCTGAATGGGCTATGCAACTAGTTAAGAATAGTAAAAGGACCTGTAATTTTCTATCTGCTAAAACTTTGGTAGCTATCTTGCCGCAAAAATTTGGAAGCGCTTGGCAGTAGCTGTGAGCTGCTCGATTTTCAAATCTAGATTGGGTCTTCTGTGCCTTGCAGAGGCAAACCGGATCAAGGACTCGAGCTAACAGTCACTTTCTAGGTACCTGCATACTGAAAAATATGGCAGTACTACCTCAAAGCTTACTGTCTTCATTTTTCACTTTTGGGAACAGATACATAAACGGATACATAACCAAATAATAAACCGGCAGTATCCATACGTAGTACGATACCCCATGATTTCATGGAGTATTTCACACATCCACAAACAGTGAATACCAGGCCACTCTTTGGGGGGAGTGGCCTGGGGATGAGACTAGGTCAGCTTGTGTAAAATAGGAGCCAGAGTACTTCTGCTGTATGGGAAGTGCGAATATATTCCTTGAATAGTAAGGCAATAGAGAGGTAAGGTTGGTTGAAGGCAATCTCCAAATCTGTATGTGTAAACGCAGTGCTAAGTGAAAGGAAAGTGGTCAAAATTAAATAGGCTGTAGTTAGCTGCAGGTGATTAGTGGCCTCATTCCCAGGCCTCCACCCAGCTTTTGTCGCTTGCAGTATGAAAAGCGGGGAATGCCTGGTACCATTTATCATGTGCCGTGACGTAGGGTAGACTCAATTAACCGGTTGAGTGCACATCCCACCCCTACATGTACAGGCTCTGTCATCTTCCCGCCCTAAGTACATGATCTACCCGAAAAAGTTTCGTTCTAGCTAGTTATAGCAGAAGGCTAGACTTGAGGCTAAACTGCATTGATTGTAAGTTAGTGAAAGACTTATACCAGCAGTGAGATTGAGCTTTAATTACAATGTAATTATCGCCAATGGCAATTTGTAATACCATGTCAGCGCTTCTTTGGTACCATGTAGTACCATGTCAGCGCTCCTTTGATACCATGTAGTACCATGTCAGCGCTTCTTTGATACCATGTAGTACCATGTCAGTGCTCCTTTGATACCATGTAGTACCATGTCAGCGCTTCTTTGATACCATGTAGTACCATGTCAGCGCTTCTTTGGTTGCTGACAATTTTTTCCATGCTTCGCAGCTGCGCAGCCTCTATCCTTGTGCCTCCCCCCTTCCAAAATCATACATCCACTCCTGATATTCTATAACTGACAGACGGACACAGCGTGGGGTAATTACTATTCTGCATGCATCTCTGGTCATTTGGCCTGTATATATAAGGACCTTAAGGTGACTATAGTTTGAGGTGACAAATATAACGGATTGGGCATCTAGCAGATTTGCATGGGTATTAATTTAATCTTTCTGAAAAATAGTTTTTGTGCTACTGTGTAATTCACGGGGGGTACAAATGGTAAGACGCACTGTACACGCGTACTTTTGGGTATGCACTTTTGTTCGTGCAATGCGTATGTACATTTGCCGAACAAATTTTAAATTGCACTAACTATTAATTGTACCCGCAAATAATAGTCACCTTGAGGTATTATTATAACCAGCCTAATTAGCATAACACATCTTTATATTATGTTGTTGAGAGAAGTGTTTGAAGTACTTATGTACTATTCTTTTATAGTGCAAAAGAAGTTTCGATCCTACTTACCACAGCCTGGCTCAAATGACTGGGGAAGAGGAGCCATTGTTGTGACTACAAATGAAGATCAGATCATCCCACACAGTGGTCATTTTAGTGAAAGCATGGAAGTGAAGAAACTAAGTGAAGGAGATGCAATGACACTATTAAAATGCGTGAGTGAGCGTTCGGAAGAAGGGAAGTTCTTGAACATGATTGTAAACTCAGACAGTGTGAAAAGGTATCCTCTGGATATCGTTTGGTAAGGAGAATTTTTCCTACTTTTGCTATTGACTTTTGACTATTAGATAATATACATATCTATTAGACATGTGGTAGTTCAGTAGCTAACTAGCCTAAGGCTGGCAGATAATTACAGCTATCTTCTACTTCTGCTTCTAAAATTCAGTGCTGGAATTTGCATCAAAGCAAAAAAGTGCACCTTCGAGAGCTACCTACAGCAACTCCCTCACATTCATACTGAAGCCAGTAGAAGCTATGCTTCTAGTGCTGAATACAATGACACACCCATCTCAGCAACTGCCAAAGCAACTAAACAGCTTGCAGAATCTGATGCCTGCCTTAAAAAGGTAGAGGCCTTAATCAATATATAGCTAATTGGTGTCCTACTACGTGAGGTATTTCTGCACATATATACTGCTAGTTTATAAAATGAGCATACGGTATATAGTTTTCTTGGCACTGGACTTTGTCAGGAGTTTATAGCTAGTAGATCTACAATATTGGAGTAAATATGCGCACAAAATCAGGTGGTTGACAGCTGACGACTAATGCTAATTACAGGTCACTACTGTTATAGGATGTGATGCAGGTTCTTGGGAGGAGCCTGTATGAATATTGTAACATACATCTGTATAGCATAAAGTTAGTAGTAAGAATATTGTAACATATCTGTACACCTGAGTCTTTTGTTTGGTAATAGAATAGAATAGAAACAAACATTTGTTTCCTAGGACCCTCTGATCACAAAGACAGCTCCTCGAGGAAAACGTTACATGTCACCATTATCAACATGCATGGTTTCTACTTCAGGTTAGTAATTAAGTATCCTTGTAACAACTAACCGAGGACCATGTATACAGCAATTCTCCTGGAGAAGCTACGAAAAAGCAATTGGTCATTGGGAGATTGATGTCTTTAGCTGCGACATTTTTTCAACCGCATAGTTTTACAAAGGAAGACTTACAACTGTCAGGTTAGTAATGTTTGTGTAGCCTCTGTATAAGTAGAGATAAGAGCATTTGAAATGGACGGCACAATTGAGCGATGCACATGTGAGTTTTGAGCAGCATAGTCTGTCTCTCCACTCTCCTAATAGCAGCTATGGTTGATCCTAGATTTATCCAGATCTCTGACTCTTTGTGTGCCATATGTTCAAAGACAGCATCCATGTTATTGCTAGAGACACTATTTTTGAACACGTGGCTTGATGGGATCCCGAGCTGAGAAGTAGAGTAGCTTCACATGCTTTTTCTTAGTTTCATCCAAGGATCACAATGGTATACATTTTAATCTTCTCCGACCCTTTTTCATATCATCGAGGGTTAATCGCTCTACCAAGTGCAAAGTATGGTGGGCGAGTAGAGATGCGGATGTAAAGAATCGCAATCTGGGCGGGGTGATTGAAAAGATGTAGGGATGGAAGTTTCAAAAATCACTCAAACAAGGTGTAGGGATAGCATAATCACAAAGTTAAACATGCACATCCCTACATTTTCTGAAAATGTTTTTTGTACTTGTATACTAATATGTTGCTACCGTAGCACTTAAGCCATTGACTATGTGCCTATGGATGCGGACAGAGCTCGTAAGATCTCCAGAATGTGTAACTTGCAAATTTAGACTATGAATAGATTATTTCCATGAATATACGTTCAACACAAGAGAATGCAAAAGCCTTATAAATACCAAATACGCATTGAACAGTTAGCTACTGACTTCATGACTTATTCATGATCATACACTACACCCACTCCTGTAGGAAAGTACCATCTGCTGATTTTACCACTATTGGCTGCAAGCTTTAATACAGGCCTGGTTATTGGAAATACACAAAGTGACATAGTCAATTATCCCAAGGATGAAGCCTGAGGGGTCACTGGCTATCACTGAGTGTATTTCAATAATCTTTGAAAAACAGGCATGGTCAAAACAGGTTGTAATTTGGGGACTAATCTAACTAACTTCAGTGATAAGTGAAGAAAATGAAGGTGGTCCTTGCTATAGCTTCAGGCTCACTTGACAGAGCAACTACTGGCAGATCAGCATTATGAAAAATAGGATAGGCTCCAAGTTATCGAGATGAGTTCTTGAACTTCTATCAGGTACAAACGTTTTCGGCCCTAACTGGGCCTTCATCACGTACACAAAATCATACAGTACATGACAGCTTTTATTCTCAATGTGTGCAGACAACAACTGTCTATATGCAAGCTAACAAGCTATCTACATTTTAATATGGTGTCTTGAAAGCTAGGCTGGCTTTTTCAAGCCAAACTGCGTGACAATCAGTCTTCTTGATTCTTATCATGGCTTCGGTGGCAGTGCCTGATGGTCTTGGGTGAGCTTTAAATTTCTGACAGAAGGATGGTGGTAGGTGTGGTCTTGGGTGTGGCTTCTGATGAAACAGTCCAGTAATTAAACCGGTGATGTAATTGATATCAAAGCGGTTGCCAAGGCATTCCTTTGGTCTTGAAGTCTGAGGGAGGTGGATAAGGCAGGTGATTAGAAAGTCTCAGTGACAGACTAGCTAAGCTGTAAGCTGTCATGTAGCTACTGTATGATTCTGTGTACCTGATGAAGGCATAGTTAGGGCCAAAAACATTTGTACCTGATAGGCGACGCTTGCCCTTGTATGATTTACCCATTTCTTTAAAGGAAATGCACATGCGATGGGGATGTTAGTTCATTTCCAAGACAATATCCCAATTTCCCAGGAATATCTATATTTCCCGGGAAATGGGCGATGTTTCCCTCGAAATAAGATTCTTTGCATGATGTAACCCTCTGCATTCCTTTGATCTTGTAGCTTCCCAGGGTACAAAATCTACCAATTCCATGTTGTTTCTGCAATATTTTGGCTGACAAATGACAACCGATATTATATAGATAGTAATTGACATTCAGTGACTTACACTATGATATACATAGAAACATCAAGTACTGTGATTCATTATTTCCCCTTGTTGGCCTACTACTTAGACACTGTAGTTCTGGCCTTGCATACAAATACGTGAAAGGCTATCACACTGGGATACTAGCTAAATGTGCAGCTCAGATTGAATGTTACATACTTTATCAAGAATTAATGTATATCATCGGCCTAATAGAATTCTATGTTTGTTAAACGCAGGTATTTACGGTGTTTGCTGCTGCTCCTCATGAGCCTATTCCATTGAGTGTGATCCGTAGGCTCATGGAAGACAAACCAAGTAGTGGTTCCCAAGAGATTGATCCAATCAAACACTGTGGTCTTATTAGCAGAAATCCAGAGTGGGAGGAAGATGAGCCACAAGACAGTCATGACACCATTGCAACACTGCATGTACATAATCGCACCCGAGAGGGATTGAGAGACGAGTTCCTTGAAAATGGTATAATGTTAGCTGTGTAGACTTCATTATTGTATTGTGCAGGTATTATTTCATATTAAGCTACACTTTTGTATACAGATGAAACCAACCATATCATTGATCAGTTCGCTCGGAGCCTAATTCAAGAATGTGAGGAAGCTAGTCAGGATACACCTCCTGCTTCTAATACCTGGACCAGACAACTGCTATTTCCCCACCTGATGGAATTCTTCAAGGTAATCATCTTTAGAATTTGAGAAATGCTGTGGTTGCTATCTGTCTTGTGTTAGCTTGCGTATATATGGTACTATAGGAAGGGAAAAGATTTGCTATCGACCGCAGTTTGAGAGTCCTACTTGGTGTAGCCGTGAGCAACGCATACATCGACTTGAACCAGAATCCAGAAAGAGCGAAGAATTTTCTCACTGAATTACTTGGATCACTGGCAGATGAGGAAAATACCAGCGTTAATGATCTAACCCCAAGTGAGAGAGCAAAGATCAACACAGGCTTTGGAAAGGCCTATAGGTATGTTCTATATAAATTCACACATGCTGTAAACTACATATACATTCTAATTGTAATCGTGACCATGTAACAAATTGGCTCGAAGTGCTCCAGATCGATAATACAAAACCTATACTCATAATTCAATGAGACTACAAAAAAGCCAACTGGTCTTTGGGAGATTGAAGTCTCTATCTGCAACATATTTTCAATGATTAGCCATGGCTACTACAGCAGAGTGGAGAGACAGGCGGTGGCTGTATGAAACTCACATCCATTGATCATGCCATCTGTTTCTAGCCCTCATATCTCTGTTTGTATACCGGCTACACAAACTCTACTGACCTGGGAGCTGTAGTAAACTGTGTGATAGACTTGTCCAGATCTCAGACTCTTTGTATGCACCATAAATGCCAGACACCATTTTCAACACGTGCCTTGATGAAGTCCCATAAGGGCACTTTATTTTGGCAATAACTCCTAACATACATTTTCTTGGATTTCACCCAAGGACCACATACTATTGTTTAACTAATACTTGTACTATTTCATTTCTTACTAGGCATCTTGGTCAATATGAAAAGAGCATCAAGAAGCTCACACAAGCTTTGAGTGAGAAAGAATGTTTAAAGCCAACAGAAGTTGTTGATATAATAAAGGAGTTCTGTTTAACAGTACCAAGCTTTGGTGAATACCAGGAGAGCAGGTATAGAATTATGATTTGATTATTTATATTCCCAAAAACTTTCACAAATCTTTTTGTATCTACTGGATTCAAAAGTGCCTGAGTTGTCTCAATTAGTCTGAGTATTAATAAAGAGACTTGTATTTGCTTAATATTAAAGGATAACCAGTTAAATTTGTGTGGCATCATCACATCTCTTTTACAGAGAACTAATCGACCTACTGAAGAGTGTTTTAACTGTATTTAAGGATGCCCCTCAGAAATGCTACTCAGTTCAAGTGGAAGTATTGATCAGTCTGGCATACTTATGCTTAAAAATGGGAGAGTGGAAGGAAGGAAAGAAGTACCTGAAAGATGCTGAAGCTTTGAAAGCCACTTTAAGTGATGCTACGTTTGTAAGTCCAGCGACTGTATAAAGTTTATGTATAAAGGACATTGCATTCCCAAGCATGACTGACACACACACCACACACACATACATATGTACTAGGAGAATGCAAAGCGAATGTATGTGCATAACATAGGGTAACAGATGTGCAGTACAAACTGGATTAATATCACAAGGATCAGAAATGCATACTGTACAACCATAAAGCTAATAATCATAGTAGCTAGCTAGCAAACTATAGTCAGTACGACCTTTGCACTGTGGTCTCTGATTTTTTCTGTCACTCTTGCTTATATATCTGGCCAGCTGTATGGCCTCACCTGTTTCTTTCTTCTGTTCCATATTTATGCTTCGGTTTGTGCATGCTGCCTCAGCCGATCGCAGTTTTACACTGAATGATTGTTGTACCATCCATAGCTAGTCGTACTTGCTGTCTCTCGAACACCCACACTCCAGATGCCAGTACCTAGCTTCTGATGACTCACCTCCATCTTTGCTGTAGTTGTGGCAACTCTCCTTTCTCTGTAATTAGCTACAGTCTACGCCATTCCAAACTACTCACTCTCTGAAAGTGAGTAAGCCGCATAAGCGTGGAATTATTATTGAGGCACATGCATGCTGTTGAAATAGGTATGTCAACGTATTTGCAGTACGACCGTGCAAGACAAATTTATGCAAATGTATTCACATGCACAGAAAGTCCCATCTGCATCACTAAATTAGAGCTTGCTAAGGTTCGCCCCAATCATGAAGTGTGGTAGTACTCCATATGTACGAATGGCATGGGGAAAAAATGGGCACTACATTAAATATGTACAAAATGATATACTCATGCTCTAGATGTAGGCATAAACCATTCTCAAGTTTTTCATCAGTAATAATCACTCCAAGGTTCACAATGGTATAAATTTAAATTGGTCCTCTCTAACCCTGCTTTATGTTAGATTAATTCATTATTTATGTTTACGCCCCGTTTTCTTCAAAACTTTACGCTTGGCAGAGTATATACATGTAGGTGAGATCTATCTAGCACTACAAGATTAGAACACTAAAATGAACATAAACAGCTAGTGAAGGCTGTCTTGTGATAGTGCCCCTTTGTATACACTTATGAAATAATAACCATTCTATCTACATTTTGACAGGATCCTACTGTTTGTGAAAATCTTGCTATCGCATACTCAGAGGTGGGACAATACAAAGAGAGCATCACATTTCTGGAAGAATTCAGGAAGCTAACTGACTCGAATCATCCTGCCATGGCTGTGCCACTAGCAAGGCTTAGTGCAGCACACTACTACAATGGAGACAGACTAGAGAGTGCAAATTGTGCAAAGAGAGCCCTAGCTCTTCAACAATCGGAATTAGACATTCACATCCCATGGAATGGTATGAGAATTAGTGAGTCCCATTGTTTGAAACTCTTCAAATACTCAAGTTTTCCGGCTTAATTTTTGTATTTCAAGAAGTTCAAACACTCACATCATTTTATTGTTCGAACAGTCATACAAACTCAGGGCTAGTAAATATATACTAACACACTTAAAAGCTGATTTACAAAGGAGGGACTGTCTATTACATATAATCTCAAACTGATCTTTATGTGAAATCTTTTTATAGCTCTACAAATCCTTGGTACAACTGCCTGTGACTTTGGAGATGTTGCTAGAGCAAATGAGTACGAGTTGATTGGAAAACTAACAGACTACAACAGAGACTCTGAAGTACATGTACCAGCAGAGGCAACTAAACTACTTCGTGGAAGAGTCTATAGGCTTCTTGGGGACAGAAAGCAAGCACAGTGGACACTGGAGGCTGCACTAAAGGAAAGTGAAAAGGCATATGGAAGTAATCACATACGTAAGTCACTAGCATGCAGTTGTTAATTGAAAATCTAATACCATACAAAACTGGGGCAGGGAATGCCTGGAGGTGCTATATCCCTCTGCAGAGGCTATGAAACAGCTGATTTTCTGTGTGAAGGTCAGAAAAAAATTCTGCATAATTTTCAGCTAAGATAGACACACTGTAGTCATTTGACGGCCACACTTCAACCAGCCGAGATTCATCAGGGCGAGGTTAGTGCAAGTGTGCACAGTACTTGGCTTTGACATAATTATTGACAAACTGAAACTTGGGGATCAGCTGACTCCATGACCCCACCACCCCCCACGGATCTATCCCCGAAAGAAAACTAAATCTAGTTTCTGCTGGTGCTCCTAATTAGGAGCACCAGCAGTGATCCTCGTTTCTGTTTGCCATGCAGGGCAAACATGGGAATGAAGGGAGGGATATATATGTCCATGCCACTTTCTCGAAAGGAGTACTTATTTGGGCTATCAAGAGAGAGCATCACATATCTGGAAGAATTCAGGAAGCTAACTGCCTTAGACCAGTTACTGATGGACTGACCTACTACTATAACAGTTCCTCGTTTGGGTTTCTGACCTTTGTTTTATGTATTTGCCTCCGAGTCCATACGTATTTGAATCATAACTCCTATGACTTCAACAAGGCTTTCAAATCATTTACAAGTAAAATAGGGTCTCTGTTAATCATAGTTAAAATACACATGTTTGTGAATTTTTCCCCGTGAGTATTTTACAATAATAAGTTGATGCTACTATAATATTCTATCATTCTCAAGGGGTTGGAAAGACACTGACGTACCTTGGAAAAGTGTACCAGGATGAATGGTATCTTATCCAGGCGCTGGAAGCATTTGAAAGATCGTATACCATTCACAAAGAATTCTATGGTGACCAAGAACATCCTGAGGTATGGCTAAAACTATACCAAAATCATAACAACAAACTTCTGAAGAGCATAAATATTGTACTGACAAATTTTTTAGCCACATGAGAACTTAAACAGCCACATACCAATTGTGCAGTGACAAAATGGTGCCTATTGAAAGCACAGAGACGCAGGTAGTAGCTAGAACTGCTGTGACTGTCACTACTATTTGCAGAACTTTAGTGTGGGTGTGGTTTTTCAAGCATTAAAACATCAATTATGATAGGCCAGATTACAAAAAAATTGTCCCTCAAATTTTTTTTGGTACGTATGCAGTAGTTGGTATTTACTGTTTTAGAAGTAGTGTTCTGTATATTATACTTTAAGGCGACTATTGAGGTGACAAAAATTAGCTGATTAGGCATAATTATAGTAGGGTTTGGCCGGTATTAGCGTTAAGTGCCAAAGTTTCGAGGTACATAATTTTTCGCAGTTTTTGCAGACTTGTTTCAGGCTACTAAAATTAAGCTCGCAAAATGTTTTCCTCAAAATGTATAATATTAAACTTGCACCATCGTTCTGTGATTTAAGCATATTCAAGATGGCTGTCTACCGCTACTTCAAAATGACTGACGCAAAGCTGCTGGATCCTCTGGCTCAAAGCAAGACTGATATTTCAAACCAGCCGGGTGTTTGTTACAGAAATCATCCAACGGAAGGTTGTACTCAGCAACAGGTCAGTCTTAGCTAAATGCAGCTGTACAATGGATCAGCTTGACTAGATGGTCTCATCGTGTACAGCTTCCAGCGATAGTGCTGACACAGCAATTTCGTAGTGCGCTTCCAGTTAGCAATCAGAACTTACAAAATTAGAGATTATCATCATTACGTACCACTCTTTCGCCATCTAAGCAACACAAAACTAATCTAGCTTGACGTACCTTGGCCTATTGAGCCTGCAAACCTCCAGCAGCTTCCACTGCACTCGTGACTATAGTGGCATGTATAGTAACGGAATGATGTAACTTAGTGCATGTGATAATTGCGGATGAACACACACACACAGACACAAAAACGTAAAGCAATCTTAGTATCAGCCGGGCGCCCGGCTGGTAAAAACAATACCGTCGATCTTATCGCATATGCACTTTTGCACATGCAATGCGTATAATATTATAGCTACATATGCGTATGAGTATAGAGGGGTTTCACTTGATGTCACAAGTATATATATCATAAGTATACTCATACCATTTTGGTGTACAGGTGCATCGCACGACCGCCGCTTGTGCTAGCTAAAAGGCGTTCGAGAGCAGCAACGAAAAAGTCTATACCTTCCTAGTATCAAGTTTACAGTTGCCGTCTCTTAAAAATGAACTGACTGAGTGGATATCGTACCTTGTGTGATTGTTCGAGGCTTGAAGTGGAAGTGGTCATGGCCTTTCTTCGAATACCAACAATCCATACTTGGATGGGTGAATGAAAGCTAGAGCTCAGTATTAAACGTTCGTAATACCACAGTCTCCACCATCCACTGGAGGGAGGGTGCATAACCATAAATATGCTATTATTATACCTAGCTACCCATAGGAGTTTTGCACTGGTGCATGACGGATCCATGCATACACCCTATCAACTGGCATCTCACCTACTACTAATAACTAGGCTTTATCGCTTCTGCAGTATGTTTTTACATGACTGGATTGCTTAATGTTGTACAAATTACTGGATCCCAGCTTTCTACTATCTATAACACACTACCAGCTGATCACCAAAATGGTCGCCTACTGCAGTGACGTCATTTTCATGATGTCACCACAACTGCTATGTTAATAGTAGCAGGTTCAAACTTTACCTATTTTTTCCAATTTGCTAAATTGCGCTAAAATTAATTCCCACAAATATAGTCACCTTCATTGAAGTTAACTTTGATTGGTTTATGTATTATTTAGACTACCACTTCTAGGGGTTTATGGGAAATACACAAGGTCACCTTCCGAGGCAAAGCCAAGGAAGGTTATTTATACTGACCTATTTCCCATAAGCCCTAGAAGTGGTAGTCTAAATGGCTTGTACCCCAGCCCTAGCAAACTTACCAGCTTGTCTAGAGCTTGTCTAGAGCTTTTCAAACATACAGCGCTACGTGCTTGAACTGAACTAACACACTAAGTCTTGTATGACTTGGGGTTATCTAGATAAACCCCAAGCCATACAGGTGCTTTTCCTATACTATAGATACTGTGCACCCATATGGCTAGGGGTTTTCTAGCTTGTATAAGCCTGCATGTGGCACTTTTGATCCACCTATGCACTAGGGTACAAGGTATCCTGGTCATTATAACATGCCCTATTTGGTCTATGATATTTTAGACGGCCTTTCTATTAGTTTCTAAGAGCAGTGGTGATTCCATTGTAGCGGTTCAAATAACATGGGATAGAAGTATACACTGCCAAGTATAAGGATTTAAGGCCAAAGGCCATATAAGCAATTACCAAAGATGTTTTAGGTATGGAGAGGAAAGGCAAAATGCACACCACTGTGATCCTTGGGAAACATATCAGAAAGGATTTTAACTTTCACTATTCATAAACAAATTTGGCCGAGAACATGGTTTGATCACACCTAGCTCCTATCTCTTCTTATATTACGAGATCTGTTCTTTATTCTCTCTGTATATTAATTATACGCATGCATGGAACCAGGAAGCCATAGCACTACAAAGCAATCTACATGGAAGGCTTGTCGAATCTAGTAACACTGCAATTTCTACACGGCAATAATATTATTTATACTGACAGTCACAATTAGTATTATGTATGTATCCAATCACGCAGAGGCAATAGCTATTAGTAGCACTAGTTTATTCAATGTTTGGAATGGATTTGGATGCGCTGAGACTGGAGAAATTGCATATATATGTTAATGCAATTAAAAAAAGTGTGGTAACTTCTTACACTACCCAGGTTGCATTTATACAAGCAAATCGAGCCATGATTCTACAGCGAGTTGGTGATCAAGACCGTGGTTTAGCCATGATGGAAGAAGCAAAAGAGATATGCGAGAAGAATCTTGATGATCCTGCCATTCGCCCAGCATGCATGCACATCAAGTATGCACAAATGCTTGCCAATTATGGAATCATACTAAGAGATATGAAGGATCCAAGAAAACTCGAAGAGGCTATGGAGCCTCTGGAAAAAGCCCTCGAGATTCAAAAAAGGATTTTATCTGAAAAGAGTCTGAAAACGATAAGAAGTGAATATGCTCTTGGAACCGTACATCATGGACTAGCAAATTATGAGCTGGAGGACGAGTCACACAAGCAAGAATACTATGACAAAGCGCAAAGTCAAATGGAAAAGGCATTGACCCTGATTGATTCCATTGGTGTAAAGCACCCCTACAGGGCGACTATTTCAACCGGTCTTGCAAGACTCATGTTGGATAGGGAAGACGATTCACAAGCTCAGAAGCATGCAAAAGAAGCCTTGAATGTAATGAAGTCTCAGTATGAGATACATCCACATGTGGGTTACTGCTATCAGATTCTTGGAGATACTAGTCGTAACCCAATTGTTGCTCAACGTTCTTACCTTCGATCTCTTGAGGTCTATGTATATCTTATTGATAGGGAAACCAGTCAAATGCTATCTGGTCATAAAGTACATTTGGGAAATGTCACATTTTTTAAAACGTGGAAGGGGAGATTTGAAGAGATTATGAAAAAAGTGAAACTTTTATTATCATCGCAATTTTGATAGTATTTTGTACCCTCACTGCTGAATAGCTGCTGCTTTGTTAGTTCTTTGTATGATTATTGTCTGCATAACTTATATTACTAGCTAGCCACTCTGCATAACCTGCATGCATTTATGGAGCTAAAATGACACAGCTTTATTATATATATAATTATATACTCTCGGGGATATTTCCTACAAGTTTTGATACCATATCTAATAATGCAATCTTCCAGCTGCTTAACATTGTAGTGCATATACATAGCATGCATAATTTCTTATAATCTCCGCTATTGTATTTTATAGTTTTTATATTATTATTAGAGTCTACCACCCTGCATCATCTACTTTGAATTTTCAGTGGCTGTCTTTATTAATAATCTTATTAGCAAATACACAGATAATAAGTATATATAGTTATATGGAGCCCACAATGATATGCAAAAAAGCTTAAGAATTCATGTAACTTACTGCATGTGATTCTATTCATCCAAATATGGGTATATACATGTAGCGCTAGCACACTGAATAGCAGACAACAGAAATGATTGTGGATCTGTAGAGAAAAAAAACTTTCATACGGCTCTTAAATATACAGCCCTCATAAGACAGAAGAAAGGAAGGTAATAAATAAGTTGTTCATTATCTTCAATTATCATCTTCATGTTGCTCTTTAAATTTTGAGGGACTAGGATATAGTCCACTACGAATCTCTACTCCCACATTCCATTGCCCCTCATAATTTTGCAATTCCTTTGCTATCACCAGATTTTGAGATCAGCCAGAAATACCATACTCAAAAAAGATCTCCCATTCTGGTTTGATACCTCCTCTCCCCCAAGACCAATGTGGGCATTGAAATCCCCCATTAAGAACACTTCATATCCTTCTCTCTTTCAATGCATTGCACTTGCTTGTGCCAGGTCGAAGCAATCATGTGTTTCCTGTACTCTATAGCTAGCTCCCTCTGGGTTCATATATATTACTCCCACTGCTACTTTTGTATCTGCTTCTGTCTTGACTTGTTTTGTTAACAGCCCAGCTTCCAACCCCTCTCTCACCAAAAGGGCTTGCTTCATCCATGTTGCATCTTGACTTTGTATCTCTGGTGGCTACCCTTTTTTTTGGAATCCTGACTGTTGGTGATGCTTGATACTCTCTGGACCTTGGTAGCAGCTCTTTTCCATTTTGTCCTATGTAATTTTTGTGGCTTCCTGTTCCATTGATCCCCTCTCCAGCTCTCCCAATCCCTTTTGTGATCCACTGACTTTCCCCCCCCACCTTTGGGTTCCTCCCATTTTTTTTGCTCCATTGTGTCTCTCTCCTCTGGTCCTGAGGTAGCTAACTGTATATTGCCATCAATGCAGTCTCGCTTAGACCACTTATTAAGGTGTCACTGGTATAAAATTCTTTCTTCACCCTCCTCAGACAAGATCATATGAACAAAGAGGTGTATGTCAACCGATCTACTGAGGGCTATTTTGCACAGTTCAATATTTCTAGTCGATGAGGATGATGAATGGTGGCTAATGAATGACTGTCAAAGAAGCACCCAACATCTGTTGGCTACATTCTTAGTTACTGTTGGCATTGTTGTAACTGTCTAAATTGACAAGTCATAGGCAATCACTCAAGATATGAGTCATTCCTGGCTCATTCATGGTAGCTATGAGTATTAGGACTGCATGAGTATGGTGTAGCTAACTTTTGTGATTAACACTAACAACTTGCCCAATTATAAAAATGCTGTTAGCTATTTGCTACTGGCTAATTGTAGAGGAGGAGTCGGTGGCTGCAGGATTAACTGGTCATGTGTTAAGACAACCTCTATTAAATTTTATATTTATTCACTAAATCCTCTGAATTGCACTAGCTTTAATATCTGATTGTTACAGAGAATATTGCCAAGCAGGTTTAAATTATAATAGTGAAACAAAACATAATATGTAACAGTGGAACTCATATATGCATGCAGCTGACCAGGATGTAGTTTTCAAGACTATTTTTTCCTCATACTATACTCTGGTACAAATGCAACTTCCAATCTAGTCTCGTGACCTCGACTTCCTCCTAGGATCCTCCTAGATCCTGGCTAGTCTCGTGCCCAGACGTTCACGCCCTCCCGGGTACAAAAGTATATACTGCTCTGAACGTCCAGAGTTGCAAGGTACGCATTAATTTTTTGTTATGGGTTTAAGTATAAAGGTAATTACAGTGAAAATAAACCAGTGAGAAGTGTGAGTCAACTGAGTATTAAACCACTCCTGTCAATTTCTACTTTCTCTCCACTATGTGTATATATGTGGCCAACCTATCATGTAAATAGTTGACCTGCTTTGCAACCAAACGGTGGACCTGACCCATTTTTAATCATGTAAGTTGACCTGTTTCAAAGCAGGTCGGCTAAAATACCCATTTCAAAGTGGGTCAGCTGCCTGTTTCAAAACAGCTGACATAGACGTGCTTGATGAGCGAGTGGCAATCATCTCTTGTGGAACAGTTTGTAATGACAGACTATCGAATCACCTAGCAGTTTATGTATCAGATTGTAATAAGGGATATTAGTTACATTCTGGGTATAGATGGTTCACTGCAAGACATGACTACTAATGCATATGCTACCCTACATGCCCAATTACAATGTATAAGATCTGTAGTTCCTTTCTTGGCGTCTGGAGGGAATCTCTCCGAAAGAAACTTTATCAATCTTGTCGCTCAGCTCATCTATAGTTGCTTCTTCTGCGTTTACGAAGCAGGTGCACCGCATGCAGCGCACGCATGGCCAGTTTTGAAATAGGCTGACCTGCTAGGCTATAATTGGGCGGACATGTTTTGAAACGGTTCAAAGGTCATGAATAGGTTTGTAACCTATACATAGCTATGCGCAATTGTACACATGTATTTGTGCCCCACTGCGTGGGTGGATCAAAAAGTGCCACATGCAGGCTTATAAACCACCTGCCTGGGTTTGTGACCATGCCTTTGAGGGCTTTATCAGTAATACACGAAACATTAGTCAATAGCCATGCTATCAAGCTTGAAAAAGTTGTATTATTATTATACATGTAGTAATCAACTGTCAGATACAAATTACCATTTTATAGATGCATCGAGATCAAGTACTTCAACCACTGATGAAGCAAGCAAATTTGAAGCTTCAAGTCTCACTGGTAGTGGTAGCACTGATGGACAGCAGTGCTATGGGTGTGGCTGTGGGAAATGTAGTTTTCACAGCTTTCTCGAAGGAAGGTGTCCAAAACCCATTCCAGGATTGAGTTCATTTTTGTACTTGAACACTGAAGGGTTAAATGAAAACCAAAGAGCAATTCTAAGAGGAAGGCTCTATGACGAGTTTGAGAAGGTAGATTCAGAGTTTGCTATCCTAGTGAATAGGACATGGAAATCTTTGATTCAGCAAGGTGTCACAGTAAAGGAGTTAGTGCGAGTTTTAGTGTCACTAGACGCATTTCAACCGACAAAGCCTGCTAAGCCTCTTCTGGATGAGCGCATTGATGATCTGAACAGATGTGCTGATATTGATGCTGTTGTTAGGATTTTGCGTGACTATATATCATTTTTTAGTCATAAAATTATTGACATCATTATTCATGAACTAGGAACTCCAGAAGATCAGGAACGATTACAAAAGTACACTGCTAAATTGGACGAATACTCTAAGCGTTGCATTTTTGAATGCCCTACATATTCACCTATTAGAACCAATCAAGCCAGCCTCGTATTTAAAACTGAAAACATCAATTCCGAGACATACAGTATAAAGCACCTTGAAAAATTCCAGTCTCGTATTTCCAATATTTTCACCGTCTCACAGCACACCCTCCACCTTTGTACAGTAGACAAAGGGTGCCTACGGTTCACATTTCAAATGCCAGTTCATGTGTTGTGAATAATTGCACAGTTTGGTACACATACTACACCAACACACACTATAACAATGTACACATGCACTGCTATCACTATTATTTCCTTGTGGCCTGCTGCTGCATTAGTGTGTGGGTGTCTAATAGTAAAGGTACCCAGACAGTCTACTCGTGACACTGCCATGGCAGTACTAGTAAATTCAGGCAGCTGTAACTCACAAATGTGACTAAAATGGCGAAAACAGGCTTTGTCAGGCTGTAGACATCTGTGCATCGACGTTGGCAGGGACAGCCTCCATCCACTGAAGTTGTCAATGAAGCCACGCTAGCTACATTCATTGCCCTGTGAGTCGAAGGGGCGTAAATCTGAATGCTATGGCCTGGGTGTATATAGCCTTACCCCTTACACAGTTGACAGAGTATTTGGTTACACTGTGACAGTACTTCCTGGGCACATCTTTAATTTATGCTCCTTCAGACCACGCCCTGTTTTCTCCACCCCAGACCCCATGAGTGAGGTACGAGTGCCCAGCCGCTCCCTCCCCCAGCCTCACTACTCCACAGAGGGTCAGGAGGATGCTGTGGTATGTTAATTAACTCACAGAGAACTGGGAAGAGCCTATGGTTGTCACATACTGTGATCTCCGAGATATGGACTAGGGTTCACGGGGTGGGAGAGGGATACACAGTATTGTATTTTCTTCTTGTCGCATCCCATGTTTGTATTTCAAAGTTCTTCAATTTCAAACGGTAAACTTTTCAACAGCATCATCTAATGCCGACGTTTTGGCTATTGTATGTAGCCTTTCTTCAAGGGTATGATATGCAAAATTGGGGAATACAAAGCCTTATAATTATATTCACTCAGAAAGCTGATTAAATAATTTAAGATAAGCAGAGTTAGCCTCGTTCCCAGTCTCCACTCCCAGCTGCATGCGAGAAAAAGCTGGGAGTTGAGACTGGGAATGAGGCTAATCAGAGTAGTTTTGGCTTCAGCTGGGCTTGAGTCAACTTTATTTCAGCTTGGCTTGAGTCAGCTTTGCTTTAGCTTCAGCTTCCAAAGCTTAAGCCGAATTGAAGCTAAAGGAAAGCTGACTCCAGCTGAAGCTGCCAGTTTTGTATTGTGCTCTGAGAAAGGCTTATAGCAACATGTGCGAAATGTCGGCTTTTGATGATGAAGTGTTGGACAAGTATTTCCAGTTGGAATTGAAGAACTTCAAAATGAATTGTACTAGCTGAAGTCATATCCCTAGCTATTGTTTGGTTTATTTGGTTTATACTATGATGTAATTAACTTACATCATTCTATTGATCAAGCATGTGTGACGACTAGCCCCCACTATATTTGGTTGTATGAAGGTAAACCGCTTTACCTTCGTGCAACTGAATAAAATGGGAGGCTGGGAATAGGTCTAGGTGACAATAACACATGGATTGAATCTCCTGATCAATATGTGTTCACTCCTGCCATTCAACTACTACAGCTTCTTAAAACATCAGTGCTTGCTAGCCACAATGGTAACTGACCTTTGTGACCCTTGCCTTGGCACACTTTGTGCTTTCTGTTCAGGCAATCTTCTTTACCCCTAGAATTGCAGCTGAAAACTCTGTGGCTTCTATTTATCTCGGGAGCTTAGATAATATGACTTTCGCTTTTGTGGTTGCATAGCATGCAGTGAATGTTACACATGAGGGGTGCGACACTATTTAGGGCCGGACTACAATGGGTACTGGTCACGCAACCTTGTTAGGTAGCGATCATGTGACCTAATCAATAGTTGAGTAGTTAATTATCACATGACCTGATTCTCTTCCCCTAGAGGGGGTACCTGAACTGTAAATGTGTGCAGGAGGTGGGCACTAAAAGGAGTAAGAACCGCTCCTGGCAGATCTTCTGGTGCCAACTCAAAGGATCCTTTCTTGAGTTCTACAAGGTCAGTCCTATCACTGAAACTATGAAGGAATGGCTCATGTTCTATTCTGTTCCCTTGTCCTGATCTATAGATCAAGGGTATTCGTCCTAAACCCCAGGGGGAACCCCCTCCTAAAGACATCTTCCCTCCTCCCATCATGGTAGGTCTCAGCTCATATTAAGAGAGGGTCAAGAGCGCATAAAAAAATGCTCCCCGCCCCGAACCAAAGGTCTGGAGATGGGACTATTGAAGAGTACCATTCTCAGGAGGATGAGACATGTGACATGAAAACTAAAGGAATTAAGCCTCTGAGGTGAAACAAGGTTGATATTTCATATACCTAAAAACCAGCCGGGTGTTGTTTTTTTTATTTACATAAATCATTCAACTGAAGGTTGTGCTCAGCAACAGGTCAGTCTAAGATAAATGCAGCTGTAGAATGGATCAGCTTGGCTAGACAGTTTCATCATGAACGGCTTCCAGCGAAAGTGCTGACACAGCAATTTCGTAGTGCGCTTCCAGTTAGCAATCAAAACGTGCCAAAACAGAATTATCATGGTTACCTACCACTCTTTTGCCGTCTAGGCAACACAAAACTAATAACCTAGCTTGGCGTACCTTGGCCTATTGAGCCTGCAAACTTCCAGTAGCTTCCACTACGCTCGTGGCTATAGTGGCATAGTAACGGAATGATGTAACGAACACACACACACACAAACATACAGACGCAGGAACGTAAAGCAATCTTAGTACCAGCCAGGTGTGCGCAAAGCGCACGCCCAGCTGGTAAAAAAAAAGATAACACTGTTGTGTAAATGACTTTGGCCGTAGCTATGAATTAAGCTTCTAGTTTCAACCACCACACAACTAGACATAGTATTGGCTGTCCGCTTTTGTCATGAATACAAGGTTAAATCTCTCAATTTATTACAATATTTATGGCAGTGCTGTTAATTATAAGAAGACAATACTCCTGCATGATTCTCTGTGCCCCTCACCCTGACCACAACTTAACTAGGAAGGGATTCCTGTTACAACACCCTAGGCAATATACATGTACATGTACATGTACATGTATGTACTTCCTTGCATGAAGTCTATATATGCAAATTGAATTTGCAGTTCCTTGCTAGATCTCTGTCTTGGTGGTACATGTATAGTCTTAACATGCACTCTACAGATGTAGTAATCACTGCTTCCTGCCTGTACATCCCCTCACACTCAGTTCCTCCCACACTCCCTCCCTCCCTCCCACACTCCTTCCCTAACCCAGCTTAAGTACAAAATTGGGTTTGTTGATCTCGAGGATGCCCTTGTGGAACTCGACTACACCTCTCAACTTCATAAGGAGCTGCAAAAGCGACGCAGACACCTCTTCCGCCTGGTCCTGCCCAACGACATGGAGTACATCTTCCAGGCCCCCTCTGACCGCCAGAAGATTACTTGGTAGGCATATGACCATCATGTGTTCAAACTGATTATAAGCTGACTGCAAGGCTTCATACATGTAGCAGTACATATAAATGTACTAGATTAACATGTATGTACATTGCATCTGTGCTGTGTACTGTACATGTCAGCCGGATAAATATATGCTATTGCCAGTGAACTCTATAGTATAGCCTCATTCCCAGCCCAATGTAGCAGTGGGCCTAGTATTTTGACATACAGAGTGGAAGGATGGGTTTTTGTTTGGGCAAGAACAGCTGCAGCAGTTCTCAGACAACATATATATAGGAAGGCAGCGAATCCATTCTTTCTTGTAGCTACTCTTCAGAGCCCATTTGTACCACAGACCAAGCACTGAAACACTGTCGCCAGCGGAAGGTAGAGAAGTGCAACCATCTTTCGAGTGCTCCTGCTCACGCACAAGTATATTAGTTAAATCACGTGAGAAAATACCAGGCTCTCCAATGTGAAATACGTACAAACGGCCTGGGGACGAGGACGAACAAACTCAGTGACTAAAGTATTCACCTCCTTTTGTACGTATCTGCATGTATGCACAAATGTACACACACACACACACACACACACACACACACATGCATACAGGATCGTTGCTCTCCAGAACGCCGCCAGAAGGTTTGAGGGTGATGACAGTGAGTGTAAGTGATATCCTCTGCTCCACTCATCCCAGCTGAGACTGGTAGCCTCTGCCAAAGCTGTAGTAATGGCATGAGAAAGATACCTGTAGTCTTGGGCATGACAGTTTAGTCTGCTGGTTCTTCACCAGTATAAGTGAGTATAGCTGTGGATCAAATGTGGTGTGGCAGACTGGGCAGGCCTAAGTCATCCATGGCATGTGAGCCAGTGATGGCAGCCTAAGGCTCATTTCCTCATAGCCGTATTAGCCCACAGCCCACCTCAGGATGCTCTGTATGGAGAAGCCTCTTCAGGAGCTGCTAAATATGGACACATGCTACCCTTAGTGACTAGCGGTTCCCTGCATTCTCTTCCACAGTCGACAAGCTGATCCACCAAGAGATCAAGATAAAGGCTGCTCGCTGGATTATCTACTCTTGCTTGTACCCATAGAACCCCTTCCTCCTGACTTCTTTTTTAACAGTCTAGTGTAATTCCAAACCCTCTCACACCACCCCTCCACTTGCTCTCTTACTCCACTCTCTGTTATGTCCAAACATATGAAACCTGCAACTTCCAGCTTTTCGTCTTATCTTAGACATGTCTCAGCCAACCTGACATCAGACATCAAAACTGTTCCAAAGTCATATTATTCACATCCACCTCCCTCGACCACATCCTAGCTTTACTTCACCACTTTCCCCTTCTCTTTCCTCCCACTAGCCCCCCCAATTAATAACTTACAAAGACCAATTGGGACCATCTGGCCCCTCTTTCTTAGTCAGAGTATTCATGTAGTCCACGAGGCTACTTGCTGGAATGTAAGTGACACTGGGTTTGCATCATATCCGTATTGCATCTTGATTGCCTTGGTAGTAGCTCTTTTCCATCTTTATAGCTACCACCTTCTGTCCAATGTGATTCTTGTGGCTTCTAGTTCCATTGATCCCCTCTCCAGTTCTCCCAATCCCTTTTGTGATCCACTCACTTTCCCCCCAACGTTGTGCTCCTCCCATTTTGTTTTTTCGCCCCATTGTGTTCCATGGTCTTCTCTCGAGTGATCTTAGTCTTAACTGGTCTCCACCCTTTCCTTTGCCCATATCTCTTCTTCATTTGGAACTGGTAGATTGGTAAGCTTATCCCTATCAGCTCTTTGGGATCCCAGCATGGTTTGTCCTCTCTGTACAGTTCTCTGGCTGTCTTCTTTTTGCAGTATTTCTTTCTCTGGTGATTTGTCAGTGCCCCCCCCCCCCCCGCACCTGCACTGGTAGCCCCTCCTCCAGTTGCCTCTGCCGTCGCCACGCCCGCTTCCGTCGGAGGCGGGCTTCAAGTGTTGTTGAGCGTATCCAGCCTCCTATCCCTATGCTCTATAATTGTTTTGTTTTTTCAAGATTATAGATCTTTGCAACTAGGTAGTTTAAAATTGCGATTGTATGTCTACGTAGCTACGTAAACTTACACGGTTTCGGTTGCGAAACCTGATACTATTTTAAATAGCTTGCAATATTATATTTCACAAACTGCGGAACTCTAGATCTTTCACACAGTGCACACTGCTGTATATACTATAGTACAGGCCTATACATGCAGTTAAATGTCCAATGATCACGCAGAGAGACCTCGATTTGTGGTCGGCAAGGCAGCGAGACAGCGAACAGAAGGCTGGTTCCCGAAGCTTAGAGCTGAGGAAGAGGAGCAATGACTTGCAGAAGAAGACGTACACTAAGTGGATCAATTCCTTCTTAACTGAGGTACATGTACATGTATAGCTATACAGTTATGTAACTGGACATGTAATCATAGATAATATAGCTGAACAGTGGAATTTGTTATTTCTTGCGTCGAGATACAGCAGACTGATTTTAGAAATGTGTAGCCCTTTCAGGAATGCATGGCTAGATGATAACACCATAGATAATAGAGCACGTTACGTGCTCTATTATCTATGATAACACTAGCTAGTCATTAGCCTCGTTCCCAGGCTCCGCCCACGCAAGAGCCTGCATGGGAACGAGGCTAGCTAAGCACTTCGCTTTGCCTCATGCGCATGTAATGTGCACTCTTTACTCGGAATGTATTCGCTCAGCAATTGCTGTAATATATCTGCACACACATAGCTACAGAGACAGACCTAATCATTGTGGGTATCTATAGTACAACCTCCTACACAAGGTATACAGTTCAGAGGTTACTAGCCATGTGAAAATATTACACATTGATTTTACGTAATCAACTCCCATGCATGAGCAAATGTTAATTTGCCCAACTTGGCTATTAAGCCACATTCAGTTCTCATTACGTATGGCATCTGTTTGCATACTAATTGAAGGCAACAATGTATATCTAACAAAGATCCCCCAGTACTAGTTAAGGCATCATATAATTGCTTTCTTCATGCATGCATTCTGTTTGATGTTGTGTGCAGGTAGTATATGAACTAAGAGATGTAGCTAGACGTAATACTTTGTACGTAGTCCTACATTTGCATGTTGCTTCATCTTTGCCCTAAATGTTTGGAATGCCATATCCATGGCATTCATACGGCTCTTATTGCATAATACGAGGATGGTCCCTAAATATTAATACTGATTTGGGTATCACATGATTCATCTAGCTATGCATGTTTGCCCTGTGTACAGTAGATATATTAGAGATTTGTATCAGTGACTTTAGACTGAATTTTGATATTAATATCATGTATTCTTAATTATTGTTTCAGCAGTCAGTTAGCTAGTTACTCATTTCTGTACTACTTGTGTGTGACTTGTTTACTCTATAGATTCTGAACACTACTGCCAAAGATAAAAAGGGGGTGTAATGAAATTTAGTATATGTTACTATAGTAACATGGTATAGTCATAGAGCATGGTAAGAATCCTATAGAGCATAGGAAGCTCTAGAAATACAGGAAATATGTACATATAGCCTAGAGCATGGGCAGGTCTATGCTCTAAACTATATGAAGGAGGGATCATAGAGGATTAAAACCTGTACCATTGTGATCCTTGGATGAAAACTAATATTTGCAACTTAGAGTTTCTTCACTTTCAGTTTCTATTCAGAGTTATGGCCTAGATGAGATTCCAGTGGTGTAGTGGTAACCTCCTTGACTGCTAAGCTGATCACCGCTCCGAGTTCGAATCTTAGCAGGCACACTTTATTATTTCGGGGGGGGGGGGGGGGGCATTTTTACATTTGACGATTACCCTCAATAAATACAATTCATTATGACACCCATGCAGCACGGTCTTCATGTGGAAGACCTATACACTGATTTGAGAGATGGAAAGTTGCTTATTCGGCTGCTGGAGGTGATATCTGGGGAAAAGATTGCAGCTGCAGCTGTTAAAGGTCCAGGAGTCGGTGCAAAGTTCCGTGTGCTGGAGAGAATTGGAAAAGCTTTTCAGTTCCTGCATCAAAAAAACGTACGTAAAAAAATTGAAATAACTATCTATAATGAAATTCAGCAGGCCTGTATAGATATAGTACCTCAGAATACAGCTATTGATACAGCACTGTGTTTTTATAGAATTTCTATGTTGTATTGTAGCTATTAGCAACACAGACAGTAAGACTCTGAGGCCCTCATTTTTGTAGTGTGCCCATAATTTGTATCATAATGACATTTCTAGCTAGCTGTTTACTCATAGGTTACATCAATATAGGACTATTCTTCATTAGATGAAAGTCTCTTATCTGATTGCCATGACTTCAGACTACTTACAGGGTTTCATCCATGATGAAATTTTGGGGGGGAAGCACAGCTAGCTGAGCAAAAATGTGTTTAGTGTACCACCTCTAGGGGGGTGTGGGGCATACCCCCCAAGGAAATATTTGAAATTTGAGTGATCTGATAGGCCATCCGGTGGCTTTTAAGGGTCTGTAATTGTTTGAGCTCTAACTGTTTTGGGGGGGGGAAAGCTTTGGTGTTTGGGGGGGAAGCCCCCCCCCCACTGGATTTGAGCGTCACTTTTATTTCTAAATCAGCACTCATATTTGCTGTCAACTACGGTGGCCCATATGGCCCTTTCCAGCTGCCGATCTATACTTTTCCAACTTCTTACTTTCAACTTCTTACTTCCACCTTCCTACTAACTACTTCTTATTTCCTACTTCCTCCTTCTTACTGCCTACTTCTTACTTCTTCCAACTGCTTCCTTCCTTCTCCGACTTCCATATATATTATACAGTAGTCGCGACTGCGCATGTTAAACCGCTGCGCATGCAGTACGCGATGTTCTGTTTGAAGACGCCTTGACAGTCATGCCATGGCCAACAATATCCTACTCTATAACAACAATACCCAACAATACCCTATTCTATAATCTATGACCAATATCGTATGAGGTAAATAAGATTTAGCTACATGCATTGTGCTTGCCATTGACATGCACGGTAGATCATTATACCGGTGTTGCTGTTTATTGTTGAGCTCTACTGAGCTACCAAATACAGCAACATGACACACTATATATTAACAATTACTGCACGATAACATTGTTAAAGTATTTCATGCAACATTGAGTCTATAATATTGGCCATACTTGTCAGTCATGCACGCATCAGAAATATTGCCAACTTAAAACACAGATGATAATCTAGCAAAAGGAGAAAGAGACAGGTCAATACAATAATAATAAGAGGAAAGATCATGAGTCTTCAGTTATAGCAGAAGCTGATTATAATTGTAATCATGCATGTAGTGTGAGAGCAAAATGTAATGGTATTAGCTATAGTAGGAGCACAATGGCTTTAGAAACAGTGCAAAAATTGTTATATCGTAGGGTCATAGAGCTTTTTTGAAAGTCAGGGTTGAGCGTATAATGATTGGATCATTCGCACCTTACATTATTTTTAATAAATTTCAATGGCATAGGTATAGTGCACTCAGGAAGGGGGTTTTCTTCCTGAGTACATTATGAGTGCTATTACCACATGCAGTAAAATTATTATTAATCCTCTACCAGTGGTAATTACAGACATAATATCTCTCAGTGACTATCGATTTCCCTTGTAACCATTGATACTGCCTCTGATGATCGGATTTCCAACTTCCAACCACTTCCTCCCAACTTCCTTCTTCCTACTTCCAAAGTCTTACTTCAAACTTCATAGCTACCTCCAACTTCCTTCTCCCTACTTCCACCTCCCAACTTCTTGCTTCCAACTTCCCTCTCCCTACTTCCACCTTCTTAATCAATAGCTGCTACTTATAATCTTCTTACTACTAACTTCCATCTTCCTACCACCTGTTTCTATCTTCTTTCTTCCAGTACATATTTGCTATCATCTATCATGCATAGACAGTCATCATTCGTATCTCATGGTTTGCAGCCGAAGTTTTGTAATAACCGGACAGATTGAATGACGGCTCACTTTACCTTGTTTGGGGACATTATTTCACCACGCGTACGCAGTCTATAGCAAAGAGTAGTTACAAGAGGTATAGAACCCCTTGCCAAGCAAAGCTATTATCCTTCACATCGCGATGGTGAGTAAAATGCGCACGTGGGCCTTAACGCATCATAGATTGCTTATTCTTTGAACACAGCGTCGCGCCATGGATAATATAGTACGCGTACTATATTATCCATGGTCGCGCGCTGCGCGCGCAGCGGTTTAATGTGCGCGATCGCGACTACGGTATAACTATTATATGAAGCTGGAGAAGAATTAAGGAAGCAGTTGGAAGAAGTAAGAAGTAGGCAGTAAGAAGGAGGAAGGAGGAAGTAAGAAGTAGTTAGTAGGAAGGTGGAAGTAAGAAGTTGGAAGTAAGAAATTGGAAGAGTGGAAGTCGGCAGCTGGAAAGGGCCATATGGGCCACCGTAGTCAACATTGAAGAAACCATATAGGCTGCATTACATATATGTTTGGGATTGCTGCACAAAATTAGCCAGGAACCATAGAAAGGTTTTCCTTTTCCTTCTGCTTGGAATTGGAGAGCTATGTATATGGCCATAGGAATGTTACTAGTGCAGTTCTAGTTGTAAACAGAAAAGAAAAATTAGCTGAGTCATGCTTCAGTCACAAAGCATAAGAATGTTACGTGATCTAATATGGCCTGCACTTAATTGTGTGCATGATTGATTGTGACTGAGATAAGCCTTCTTTTGCACAATTGGTGTAAATGTATGTGTACATACCTATTTACATTGTACCTGTCAATGTGTTGAGGACATGTGCATGAAGTAGACAATTTGAACTCATAAACTTAGGGGCCTACATATCTGAATTTGCTAACTTCAATCATGTGCTTTTTGTTTGTAGATAAAGCTTGAGGGCATCCAGCCAGTAGACATCCAAGAGGGACAAGTTGAGCAAAATCTGGCTCTGATTTGGGCTATCATTCTTGGCTTTCAGTTTTATCGGCGTAAGTTTTAAAATCAGCTACAGATAATATCATTCAGCTGATCTATTATATTAGTAAGTAATAGCCAACTGGTAATTGCATGCATTGAATAATATACTTTTTATGTTTACATGCAGATGCAATTCCAACTATCAAGACACTGGCAGGAGAACCAGAGCTCCAGCATACTAATGTCCATGAGAGCAGCACCACACCAGCTGCTTTGCCTTCCACTAAGAAAGGCTTAGTTGGAGTGGGCGTAAATAATGAAGATTCTGAAGATGCAAAAGAAGAAATGGGGGAGCAGAATGTGAAAGGAGCAATGAAGGCTCTGTTGCACTGGTGCCAGAAGAATACTGCAAGGTTAGACTGATGTGTATGCATAGACACAAGTGCCAACCTTGTCACAATATTGGCAGGCCAGGATTATTACGCGAGTATGAAATATTGTTTAGTGCGTCACTTTTAAAGGTACAGTTTCATCTAATGTGTACATAGACATTTAATAATGCAACTTGATTTATAACCCATGTTTTTTCTTCTAGTAATGCTGTCTTTTCAGTATGGCAGTAATCCATGTCTCCTAATTATCGAATGGCGTATTAAGAAGCATATGTATAGATTCATGTAAAGCTGATATCCCTAAGGTAAAGTTATGATTTGACGTCCCTTGTACTTTTTAGGTATCACGGAGTGGACGTTACAAACTTCACTACTAGCTGGATTGATGGCCTGGCCTTCAATGCCCTCATACACAAACACAGGTACACTGCTAATATAGACCACTGACAGAGGGGTAGCAGTAAATTATAAATATTAGCCTTGCTCCACTTTAATGTGCCTGGCAATAACTTCCAAATGCAACACACCAATAATGCATTCTATGTGGAACTCACCATGTCTATTTGGGGGCAATCCCAGCCCAGACTTGCGAATTGGGTCTGCATACCCCCATCACGGAGAATTTTATATCTGATGCAGTAATAACCTGTCATGGTTAGCACAGTTGAGGCGTCTATACTTATACGGTCCTATATAATTACCAATGAAGGTTGTAGCTAAGTAATAATGTTCCGGTTGCTTCACTTCCTTTAGACCTGAACTGATTGATTTTGGATTGCTATGGAACAAAAGTCCCTTCGATAACCTCGACAATGCTTTTGATGTGGCCGAAAAATATTTGAATATACCGAGGCTGCTAGATGCCGAGGGTAGGTTACTACGGACTATTTACTGCTTTGGATAATAGATTGCTATATTGAGAAACTAGTCTTGTGCATTGACCTATGCTTGCCCTTGTCAAAGAATGGTTTGGAGATAATAGCGTACAGTGCTCAGCCCTATGTTGTTTGGTATGTAGGATGACCAATCAGAGGGCAGTTAGAACGTTAACTACACTGCAAAAACATGTGGGTTGTTTTAAACCAGCTTACCACAGTTGCAATTTTAAGGGTGAAAAACAACCCTCATGTTTTTGCAGTTATGCATGCACACAATTTTAGTTTCAAAATCAACCCTCATGTTATTGTAGAGTGCATACACAAAAACGTGAGGGTTGTTTTCGATCCTTAAATTGCAACTGTGGTAACCCAACTAGGTTAAAACAACCCACATGTTTTTGCAGTGTATACTCCTTAGTGACACATGAGATAACGTAGTACATGGATGATACCAAAGATTACTTGGTTGCAATGACAGAATCATTGTTCCCAAGGAGCAACCATCAACAGGTCAATTTGTAGAAATAGTGCAGAACCTCCACTGCAACAAAACAGAGAAATGTAACAATTATTCATGTGGCTGCTTGTAATTACTGCACTATTCAACCAGTGTGTGCTGTTGTCACCAGATCAATCGGTCATTGGGATGAATTATGTGGTATGAGGCTCAGGCTTATAATTATAGTGTGACGCAGCATAACAGCAGTGTTGCACGGTTACATACTGCAGATGTGAATCCAATTCCCGACAAGAGGTCCATTGCGGTATACTTGTCCATGTACTACCTCCACTTCAATGGTAGCAAAAACGAGGTGAGTTTTGAAATTGTCTATTCATAAACAATATCCAATGTTGTTTGCATTAGTGATGGACTTAATTCCCTCATGTTGTTATGCCCCTTCAAAAATCACACATACACACATAGGGTATTTTATCTGCATTTAATTCATATTTTTGGCCATATTTCCTTACAGAAGTAGAAAGTAGAAAACCCTTTCCACTACACTATCTATTTATCTCCCAAGGATGACAATGGCATACATTTTACCTCCACTATTCCTTTCACTAGCCTAAGGCAGTGTATTATCCATAATGTATGGTCTTTAGAAGAGTACCTTACTATTGTGGGAATTGGGTGTTAGGGGTAGGATGTGGAGAGTTATTAAGAAGATGTATGACATTACAGAGAGTGCTGTTTTACTGGAGGGGGAAAATCCAAACCATTTGATATAAGCCAGGGGGTAGCACAGGGTTGTAGTCTATCGCCTATCCTATTTTCCATTTTTATTAATCAGTTACTAGATGAGGTTGAGAAAGCTGGGCTTGGTATAATCATTAAGAATGATGTTAAGGTTGGGGGACTAATGTTTGCAGATGATTTTGTTGGTTTAACTACTAATGCGGAGGATTTACAAAAGTTGATTAATGTAGTACAAGGGTTTTGTAACAAATGGAGGTTGAAATCTAACATCAAAAAGAGTGCTGTTGTGGTATTTTCTAAGGTGGCTATTACAGATATGTGTGCGTGGAAGTGGGGAGATAACGTAATTCCAAGGGTTGTAAGTTACTGTTACTTGGGGATTGAATTTGCTGAGAATGGGTCATGGGATAGTCATGTACAGAAGGTAATTGATAATGGGAAGAAAAAGCTTAATCGTTTGCACCGGTTTGTCAGTAATAGAAATATCAGTACCGTTGCAAGGAGATTATTGTTAGTTTCAGTACTTCGTCCTACTTTAGAATACGGTAGTGAAGTGTGGGCTTGTAATAAACGGCAGACAGCTTCCTTAGAATCCATTCAGCTAGGAGCAGCTAAGAAGATACTTGGCTGCTCTTCCAAAACGTGTAATGAAGCGGTAAGGGGAGATATGGGGTTAGAGTCCTTGAAAGGGAGGAGGGATAGAAGCAAACTTAAGTGGTGGTATAAAGTCAATAAGTTGGATATTGAGCGGTATCCTAGAGTACTATTAGATGCTGAGTGGGAAGTGAAACCATGTAGAGGTAGGCAAAGGAAAACTTGGATGAAAGTAATTAATGAATTGCTGCTGCAGTTAGATTTAGATAGCCAAGAGGTATTAGCTGCAGATAATATTAATTTGTTTTTAGATACGGTAGACGAAGCGTTGAGGGTTAGAGAATACAAGGACTTTAATGACAGCTTGAATACTAAAGTTAAGTTGAATCTGTACAAGTCTTTCTGTAAGGAAATAGAATTCAAGAATTATTTGCAGGGGGTAGGTGATCCGGGTACAAGATTATTGTTTAAGTTTCGGTCAGGTACGAACGGTCTGAATGAAGAGTTAGGAAGACATAGGGGTAAAAATGATGATAGGCAGTGTAAATTATGCAGGGGTGAATGTGAGAGTGTGGTACATGTTCTCTGGGAGTGTCCAGCATATGACAGCATTAGAAATAATTTCATGGTAGAATTAGAAAATCTATTGGGGGGGAGGTTTGGGGAGTTTAGTACACTTGATAATTTTAATAAGGCAAGTTTTATTTTAGGATTTGAGAATTGGAACAGGGATGATTTTAAAGCATTATTAAAACTAGTTAAGAGCTTTGTATTATTGATATGGGAGACTAGGAAGAAGGAATTGTATGGTGATCAGGATTGTGTGGTCTCTGGTTGTTCTTGCTCTTGTCCTCTGACTGGAGGTCTTACAAGCTCCGCCTGCGTCTGTGGGTGCGTGGTCAATGGCGTAAGCGCTACGGCAGCAACATGAGTATATTATTATTATTATTACTATTGTTTGCAAAAATTGACACAGGTTAGTACATCCGAGATACAGAGAGTTCCTGCAACTGTCAGCCAGCCGGTTGGAGCAAGTATACCACCAAGCGAATCAACTGAGGTTGCAATGAAGAACAGACCACTACCACTTCTGCCGCATGAAGAAACAGCAATACAACAGAGGCCTCTCCCAGCTGTCCCAGAGTCTGGAAAACTACCCACTAAAATGCCCATAGTTGCAATGCCAGTGCCCTTACTGCCTGTCAAAACACTACTGGAAAGAGCTGCACCTTCACCATCGGAGCAACCGCAGACATCGTCAGACAGTCCGTCTGCTATATCAGAGAAGTTTGCAGAAATGACAGTTTCCCAGACAGTTCAATATGGTGGACCCAGACAGCCAGAATTGATAGTTGGTAATCCAAATAGACCCAGCAATCAACAAACATCTCCCACCACCACAACTGCAAGTGCAGCAGCCAGTGCTACCCCCCCACCCATTCGTCAAGGGGAGCAACCACCTCCCTACCAGCCACCAACATACTCGGCCGCCCAACAGCAACCACATCCTTACCCATACCCATATTCACGACAATCATATCCACGACAACCCTATCCACAGCAGCCATATCATCAACAGCCATATTCACAGAAACCATACCCCCAACAGCCATATCCATACCCTCAGCGACCTCACTATCAGCATCATGGGTACTATCAACAGCATGGATACTACAAACAGCAACCCTATCAACAACCACCGCCACAGCAACCAGCGTATCCACGACAGCCCTACTACTCCCCGCAAGCACCTATGCGACAGATGCAGCAGATGCAACAGAGCACGGTACATATTCAGACAGGTGCCGGAGCGCTGACAGTTGGTTCTCAGCAATGTGCTGGAAGTGGTGACATGATGCAGTCTAGCTCCGTAGTTTTTAAGTAAGGCCTTTTGCAGCTATCAACAATAATTGTGAATCCTATCGTTGATTCTATAGTTAGCTACTCTGTTTGACATCGTCCATTTTGTTATCCTAATGTGGTAGTATGTATAGTTCAGTGGTTGAGATAGTATTAGCAGCTTCACTGTATGATTTGTGGAACTGAGTATCTTAGCTGTGCCTAATTCAAAAAGGTTTTATAAGAATTTTGTATAGCTCAACCTTTTTTTCCCCATCACATATGTATGTATAATTTCAAACGATCCCCACATACATAGCTATAATTATAGCTATCACATTCTGGCCGAAGCTACAGCTGGATGGATGAATGATCAACCTTGTCGTTACATAGGGCTTCCAGTGTCACAGAATATTTTCTCCCTGTAATTTCCCCCATCACCTTACCTGAAGCATTTCCATGGAGAGTGTGTCACGATAACCTGTATGCCGGCCATATACGTTAACCCCTGGTGCATGTAGCTACATGTTCACCCATTTTTATATAGTCATCTGGTAAGGTCCTAAGTCTAGATCTAGCTATCTCCTAGTTATAGCTAGCATTCTTGCTGAGGTCCTGAGTGGCAGGCTTATTCCATTACATAGTTTTGCTGTCTAAGGTTAGTCTAAAAATATTGCTGTGTTTACGACCGAACCTGAAAGTTTAAACCTTGTAGCTGTAAGTTTACTGTTCCTACTTGCTACTTGTGTGTACCCACGTGTACAGATAGCTACACAGCAATGCCTTGAGGAAGGCGTAAATGAGGCACTTTCCATCATCAAAAGAGTGGGACACATTACAATCCAACAAGAGGACATAAGAAGTTCAAGAGGACATAAGAAGCTCAAGTGTTCTGCAACCGCAATTACAAGAGGAGGGAAATATGTGTGTCATGTCACAAATACCATGAGCAATACCACCACATGTGTGAGCAGATACCTAGAGAAGCATGGACTAATGAGCATTATAGCTATGTGTGGCGGTGCAGTAACTGCAAAAACTAGCACCATATACAAGCATTGCATTCCTTACATGACACTGCATGTACTGGAACATGGGCTGGTCCACATAAACTCTTTGATATCAAATGCAGACTCAATAAAACACGGAGTATGTGTAACTCCGGGTCACTGGACTAGTTATTTGATATAAGCCAGGGGGTAGCACATGGTTGTAGTCTATCGCCTATCCTATTTTCCATTTTTATTAATCAATTACTAGATGAGGTTGAGAAAGCTGGGCTTGGTATAATCATTAAGAATGATGTTAAGGTTGGGGGACTAATGTTTGCAGATGATTTTGTTGGTTTAACTACTAATGCGGAGGATTTACAAAAGTTGATTAATGTAGTACAAGGGTTTTGTAACAAATGGAGGTTGAAATCTAACATCAAAAAGAGTGCTGTTGTGGTATTTTCTAAGGTGGCTATTACAGATATGTGTGCGTGGAAGTGGGGAGATAATGTAATTCCAAGGGTTGTAAGTTACTGTTACTTGGGGATTGAATTTGCTGAGAATGGGTCATGGGATAGTCATGTACAGAAGGTAATTGATAATGGGAAGAAAAAGCTTAATCGTTTGCACCGGTTTGTCAGTAATAGAAATATCAGTACCGTTGCAAGGAGATTATTGTTAGTTTCAGTACTTCGTCCTACTTTAGAATACGGTAGTGAAGTGTGGGCTTGTAATAAACGGCAGACAGCTTCCTTAGAATCCATTCAGCTAGGAGCAGCTAAGAAGATACTTGGCTGCTCTTCCAAAACGTGTAATGAAGCGGTAAGGGGAGATATGGGGTTAGAGTCCTTGAAAGGGAGGAGGGATAGAAGCAAACTTAAGTGGTGGTATAAAGTCAATAAGTTGGATATTGAGCGGTATCCTAGAGTACTATTAGATGCTGAGTGGGAAGTGAAACCATGTAGAGGTAGGCAAAGGAAAACTTGGATGAAAGTAATTAATGAATTGCTGCTGCAGTTAGATTTAGATAGCCAAGAGGTATTAGCTGCAGATAATATTAATTTGTTTTTAGATACGGTAGACGAAGCGTTGAGGGATAGAGAATACAAGGACTTTAATGACAGCTTGAATACTAAAGTTAAGTTGAATCTGTACAAGTCTTTCTGTAAGGAAATAGAATTCAAGAATTATTTGCAGGGGGTAGGTGATCCGGGTACAAGATTATTGTTTAAGTTTCGGTCAGGTACGAACGGTCTGAATGAAGAGTTAGGAAGACATAGGGGTAAAAATGATGATAGGCAGTGTAAATTATGCAGGGGTGAATGTGAGAGTGTGGTACATGTTCTCTGGGAGTGTCCAGCATATGACAGCATTAGAAATAATTTCATGGTAGAATTAGAAAATCTATTGGGGGGGAGGTTTGGGGAGTTTAGTACACTTGATAATTTTAATAAGGCAAGTTTTATTTTAGGATTTGAGAATTGGAACAGGGATGATTTTAAAGCATTATTAAAGCTAGTTAAGAGCTTTGTATTATTGATATGGGAGACTAGGAAGAAGGAATTGTATGGTGATCAGGATTGTGTGGTCTCTGGTTGTTCTTGCTCTTGTCCTCTGACTGGAGGTCTTACAAGCTCCGCCTGTGTCTGTGGGTGCGTGGTCAATGGCGTAAGCGCTACGGCAGCAACATGAGTATATTATTATTATTATCACCCACAGAGCAGCATTAAGTTTTGTGTTTAAAAATAGGTAAATTATCATACTAACTATATTATGCGTCATTAGCTAACGCAGAGGTAATTATTTATTAAAATAAATACCTCAATGTATCATGCTTAATTATTTTGGTCATCAGATACTTTCGAAAGGGCTACTTCTGTCCAGTGTGTCTCAAAGTGTACCACAATGATGAAACCGATAGCCCCATGGTCTGCTGTGACACTTGCGATCGTTGGATCCACACAGGTAAGACGTCATGACATTAAGTATTGAAACATGGTCATAATGTCGGTAGTACCATGTCCAGTGGCCAAGTTACATATATGCTCTCATGAATTTTGGTTACACAAAACTGCCATTATTTTCGGTATGCTTTATAGTTAGTCCTGTATTGTGAGCCCGTCATTGTAGTTTGCTTTTAAAAGTGCCAATAATATGTATCCTCTCCATAGGCTCTACTTGACCCTTTCATTGCTTGCCAAATTGGCTATAGGAATACATTTTTAGCTTCTTTCAAGTTTGATATACAGCTACATACTTATTCAACTACTAACATATAGGTACTAACCTCGTACCCAGGCCTTCCACTTCCAATCCACAGTTGTGAGATCAAATCTGGGCATGGAAGACCTGAGTACGAGGTTATCTACAAGTATACAGTGAGATTTTTTTTAATATGACTGTATGATGTGTTTTTTGTCGCAAGTGTAGGCGAACACGTATATTCTGTATTGCTGCACCTCTTGCTACAGACTGTGATGGTATCAGTGAGGATCGCTACACTGAACTGTCAAGGGATAAATCATCTTACATCTGCTGCATTTGTCGTGGAGCGGTCCAAGAGAAAGTGAACACCTTCCATAAGAAATACCGCACTGCTCACTAATAGTACTACATGTATAACATATACATAATACAAACTCTCCTTGTAATTATAACACTGATTCTGAGACTCGTCAAGCTGTTTCTAATATGCAGCATCACTGACACTGATACATGTTCTCCATCTTCTACGTACGTACTCACGTATTATATCCGGTATTATCAGATAATTCTCTTGCAATGGACTGACAGCCTGGAGTATTTGAATTGGATCGAACTTCATCGAAAAGATCCATCAGCTTACTGGTAACATTTTTACCAGCATCTGTTGACTCCAATGTGGTAGTATTGAGAAAACTGAGGCTACAGATTGTCACGGCTGGAAAGTTTAGCTTGCCCTCTCTCGTCAGTGTGATTGAAGTCGAAATTGGCTCACGTGCTAGCATGACAAAGTCGTAAATAGTCACAGCACCAAATCCCGCCACAGCTACCAGCCTGGTAGACAACCTGATGGCTTCAAACGGGTGAGAAATTCGGAGAAATTTGAAACACTCGACGCGGTCGGGAGTTACCTGCTCTAGTCGGCTGTAAAACAACACTTCATCTTAGGTATAGCTTTGTATAGGCTTACTAAGCTTGTTAAAGCCTTTGCATACGCTTTTCAGGTACAAATAAGCCATCAGTAATTCCGGTAATGCGCTTCTTGACCACACTACGACAGAGGCGACGTAGTCTGGCTTGCTAGACCCGCGCACGAAAAGATAGAGTCTGGACACTTTACGCTGTATTTTGTATATTACGCTTAACTTCTAGCTTTAATACCAGTTTTACAACTGTCTTCCCAGTTTTAAAACATGGAATGACATCATATCTGTATTCTAAATTTAACTCCTTCCCATTTTGCGCATGAGTACCCAAAGATGCTTAATTACTTGTTGCTAACACGTTAGTATCCTTGATGTACCGGTAGATGTAGTGAGTACCCGTGTGACTACAATAATGATGCTGATAAGCGACACTGTTTAGAGTGGCAATGCACATGTGTGGGCTATGAATGTAATAAGTGAGCATGTGGGGGAATCCATAGATACTAGCTATATTGGTATCTATGGGGAATCCTTGGCTTATGAATGTCAATAACATGTTATCATCCCATGCATCCCAAAGTCTGATAGTGAATAATGACCCTGGGTTCACTCCTATGGGTCTATTCAAGCTTCAGTTTGCAACTGCAATTCAGACAACCAAATTGTGGTTAAAATAATCCCTCAATTGTTTCAGTGTAGTTAAAATGTAATATGTTTGGTACACTAAGAACTCGCATATAATTATAGGAGGTACTCAGGGGCGGATCCCCTTTTCGGTTGTCAATTATTACATCATTGCAATTACTGCACTCATGTCATATCTTGTTCCCGGTGAAGCAAACAAACTCTGCAGTGGAGCTGCCAATCGACCACTGCGTCAATTCTTCACTCCATACAGTAACGGAAGAACCAATAAATACTCCTACATTAATGCTCCTAATCTTGTCAAGGATAATTGACTTCACAGTTTAGTACAAATCTTGGGACAAAATTTGCTCAACCACGTTGACCAAAAGTTAACAGCTGCAAGGGACTACACCACCACACGCTGCGGGCTGCACAATCGCAGTACTCTGCAACTGCATAGCTAGCTATGGCAACCTGATTGAGGTAAAATCAACCCTGTAACTAGCTAAATACAGATTGAGGGTATTAAACCATACTACCAAGTGAAATTTAGACGTAATAAATTATGATGGCCTTCAATGCCCTCATAATATACAAGATCGGTACAGTAGTGAATGCTATTATTTGAGATATGTACATGAAGTAGTAAAAAGGCAAGCATAGAATTATCATTTGTACCGGTGAGGAGTTAGCTATAATTGAATGATGAGCATGTCATTAAACTGCCTGTTGTGTCCAGTGTGGTGGTATAGCACAGCTAGGCGACAGGCAATCATCCAGTAGTTCATGAGTTGTTTAATACTGAATTGCCATTTTCGCTCACTATTTATATAAACTAGCGGTTGTAATACCAATAACCTGTGCTGGAGGCTATTAACCACCCCACCTGTTTCCTCTGTAAGAGTCAGTTCAATCCTTACATAGTATCACACCTGCACAGGCTCCGAAGGTAGGAGGGATTCACACAAACACCCTTGGAAGGCCCATAGACAGTATGTACTATGAGGTATAGCATCCCACAAACATACTGCTTGCAAACAGCCAGCTGCAGCGTGGTTCAGCCAGTGTCAGTGCCCGGGGAATCACATATGCACCGTCATTACCTATTGTTGGGTGTGCCGAAAAGATCCTCTTGACGAAATAGGTGTATATGCCTGGCCTTTAAACCACCCTTTATAAACAGAACATGTTATTGAGGGTTTCACGGCTATGAGACTGTGTGTTTCTGTATCACATGTGATAAAGAAATATGAATCTGTTATTATAGCAGTATTGCACTGTTACATTGTGAATCCAATCCCTGATAAGTCTTAGAGATCCATTGCAGGGTACCTGTCCATGTGCTTCCTCCACTTGAAAAGCGAGAGAGAGTACCAAATGCACTATGCCTTAATGGGTGCAGCAGATACCAATGATACTGGAGACTATAGCTACACAGGAATCAAGGATACACTGCAAAAACCTGACGGTTATTTTAACCCAGCTTAGTTATCACAGTTACAATTTAAGGGTCAAAAATAATCCACATGTGGTTGTTTTTGAACCTTAAATTGCAACTAGCTGGGTTAAAGCAACCCTCATGTTTTTGCAGTGTACCACATTGGAGAACATGGGTTTGGGTAGCTATAAGCTCCATGGTAGGGAAATTAAGGTAATAGCTTACTAAAATTTCTACTGTTTTGTTGGATCTTGGATGTCAGACCTTTCCTATCTGGTCATATAGCTATAGTTAGCAGAAATCATCCAACAGATGTCTTGTCAGAATACTGGTTTTTCAAGACAGGAAAGGTCTGGTATTCAAGAGCTATATACAAAAGCGGTAGAAGTGCCAATTAAATTTGCATATTTTATATTCTGTTAGCTCTACCATGCATGCATTTCCTTGTCAGAATACTGTTTTTTTTCATGACAGGAAAGGTCTGGTATTCAAGAAGCTATATACAAAAGCGGTAGAAGTGCCAATTAAATTTGCATAGTTTATATTCTGTTAGCATCTATTAATTTGTGCCATTAGACAGGAAAGGTTTGGCATTCAAGACCAAACAAAGCATTAGACTATTCTACAGTGAAAGTGATAATACAGTAACTCTAAGTAGTAAGTATTAGTTATAACACGCCCAGGTGGTATGTTGTTGATATTATAATTAAGCGCTCGCCTCCTGGGTAGGATTTGTTCTACCAAGCTCATGCAATTTACCTCTACTGTTACGGCCTTGTGATACTGAGACATTTTGCAGCCATGAAAAAATGCTGCTATCTAGGGATGATCATAGAAGTACTGAGGCTCTGGCTCTGCTGACGGTGTCTTAAATGCTCCGCATTGTATCTGCACGGGTGGCTAAACGTAAATGAAACATACAGTAGATTAAAACCATGCTGATAAAAACTAAAAGTCAAGAATTAGCCCACGTTATAGTATAGTGCAATACTACTATGATTATACTAGGTCAATACATTCAAATGTGCTATATAGCTATGCTTGGACATCTTCCTGTATCAATTGTGAATATAGCAGCATAGCAGTCACATAGCTTTGAAAGCCACAATAACACGATTGCAGTTCTGTGTATTTTTAATAGCTAGGCCAGTTAGGCACGTATTACAGCTAAATATATTTGGTATGCTATAGTCTCGTGCCCAAACCTCTATGGTGGGCGAGTAGAGGTCTGGACACGAGACTAGGTAAGCTAAGAACTTGTACAAGGAGCCTAGTACAAGGATTGAACTGTTTACAGAGGAAGTAGGTGGGTGGTTAATTATGGCTTTGGATCTCATTTATTTATACCTGAAAATTAGACCCAGCATCGGTGCTCATTGTGAGACTGACACTACTTAGCCTACCAATCACTAGCTCATATAAATAGTGAGCATAAATACGTACTTCAGTAATAACACTCATAAACTACTGGATGATTCTATAATAGCTACACGCTACCAGGCCTTGTACTATACCCTTTATAAGCTCCTTGGTAGGGAAATCAGGGTACAGCTTGCTATAACATTAGCATTATTTATTGGAATTTATTAGGCACTTCTACTGCTTTATTGGGGCTTGGATGCCAGGCTTTTCCTGTCATATCATAGAAGATTTCTGCTACATGTATGACCAGACAGGAAAGGTCTGGCATCCAAGCCCCAAGCAATACTTAGATTCCACTAAAGTTACTATTTCCTTGGTAGAATACTTAGTCTACTAAAAGGACAGACTATAGAGCTGATTCATCATCTGCTGTTGCTAGACAGGAAAGTGAATCTGAGGTTCAGCAACAAAATATTCTAATTTCAATCATAGAAAGCAATAAAGCATGTAGGGATGCGCAGCTTGGTGTTCCTTGTTGTTCCTCTCCTTTTTGTCTCCTTACACAAACCATTAATGGTAGGTAAGAGCTACTACCTACATTTGGAATTTTTAGCTTGTATGATGTGTACCTCCTGGCTCCCTCACTCAATGGATTAGAAACCATTCAGAACGAAGAAGAAATATCAATTGGATATGGAATTGATTTCCTTCTCACTGTTGGTCAATATGGAGGTGAAATTAATAGCACAGTTGTATCGACAGTAACTCAAACACCTTTCTTTAGCTACTATGCAACACAATGTTACCAGCATGTGTAGCTACCTTGCTACATTTACTCTCTGGGGGCTCCCAGGAGCTAGTGTATTTGGGAGGTCATCTGTAGAGTTTGGAGAGAGACTTGGCATCTTTCAAGTAAGAGTTTTGTATGTATACCCTAGCCTTGTTCCCAGTCTACATTCCCATTTTTTTTGCATGGTAGTACATGTAGCTCTTTCTTATTACTTGCGAAAAAAAGCTGGGAGTGGAGACTTGGAACGATGCTATGTATACCCTTGTCCCCACTGAACAAAATCAATTTACACCAGCAAGAACTTGCGAGCAAACAAATTTCTACACACATGTCTTGTTACATGCACACATAATATGCATCCACTGCAAGAACGCAATTATTAGTCAACTACTATTGGTTATCTGAGATGTCTGTAGTCCTCAAATGTTAACGTTACTATGAATTTGTGTGAGAAACTGATTGTGAGGTCCCACATTGGCTCATTAACTCCAGACTAATAACTTTATTCACAATAATTGACTTCAGACTACTAACTTTATTCACAATTATTATTGTAAATAAAGTTATTAGTCTGAAGTTAGTGAGTCAATGAGCTTGTACTCTTATTGTGTGCATTGTCCCATGTGACTCACCAGTAAAGGATACTATAGTGGTGCATTGCAAACTATATCTTACTACCTTATAATGATTTATAAACTTGTCGCCAGTCCTCCTGTTCCTGTTGAGCAAAGCCAATGTACACTAGTGAGAAAACTTGCAAACAAAATAATATAATAATTATAACAGTATAACTAATGCACACCCACATATCACATATCAATTGAAACTGGTGTCTGGAGAACTCTACAACTAGCAGGAGCGACAATACAAGAAGCACTCATATAGTGGTACAACAACCAAACTGTACCTGTGGATTTCCAAGATAGTTATGGTGGTCCTCACTGCAATGCTCAATGCCCTGAGAATTTCTTACTAGCTGAACTGGATTCGAATAATTGGTCACTTGCAGCAAAAATCATCATTACGTTCTTTGTTGTGTGTATTACAGCCATTTGTGGACTCCTAAAGGTTAAATTTCGGATTTGGTTACATTCACCGAACAATTTACAGGACAACTATGATGAAAAGCAAAAAAGCAAGAAGAAAAAGTTTGGCATTAAGGAAGCAGCCGTGGGAGGGATGTATCCCACATGGTTTGCTAATGTCAGAATGTCATTTAGTCTCTTTCCTCGATTCTATTACATTCCGAACTAATGAAGTGTGGTGTTACACATCTGTCCTGTACTACCTACCGGCTTTAGTGTCACCTCATTATCGCCATAGGTATATGTACCTTGCAGCTGCATCAACCATATAGAGAGGTTTAATATAACCTATTATTTATTGTGTGCATGAATGCACTGCTAGCTTGAAAATCAGGGTTATTTAACCTCAATTGCAGTTCAATTGCAAGGCCATATGATATGCAAATGAGTCACTGCTAAGACAACCCGATCAGAAGTAGCTACAAGTTGGAAATCTATTAAGAGGCCTCTTGAATATCCTTCTAAAAAGATTTATGGCACCGAATTGATACTGAGCTGGTTAAAACAATACTGATGTTTTGCAGTGAGTAGCTATATACCTGCCACAATGACATGTGACACTGCAGGAACACTTGCACTACAAAAGCAACTAGGCTGCTGCACTCTAGTATGGTTGATGCAGTTGCAAGGTACAGGCACCCATAGCGATGATATGGTTACACTAAAGCCAGTAATCAGCATGGGACAGACGTATACACCACAATTTATTACTACGGAATGTAATAAAATTAATACATGACTTTCTGAAGTTAATGATATGCATCCATCCTACGCCTGGTTAATTAATGAAATCAGATTTGTACAGCACACTTCAGAATGGAGGAAAGTGACTAATGAAATTAATGAACTGGTGTGGCATGCATCCATCCAAGTGGTCCCCCTGGACGCGCGGTCCTAGGACCAGATGTCCCCTGTCAGGACAGGATGTCCCCCCCCATGCACAGCCACAAACATTCTTTGGCACTACTAAGTGCATTAAGTGTTTCGCAATAAGATGGCATGCTGTATTACTGAGAATGTAAAGCAAAAAGGAAGTGCTCGTCTATTGTACATAAAGTGGTTTTGAACTAAGTGTTTGGAATACTTTAAGGTAGGAAGGGAAGTTAAGTAGGGTTGAAGCCGAACCTCCGAACCAAGTTGATGGCTATGTCGGCAATATCCTAGCCTACACCCACATGACAATAGGTAATCACCTTATTACCCCCTCTGCTTAATATTCACAAAAAGACCTCTTCTGCACTCCCCGCACAGTTTCACCCCTCATCGTCACCTACACACAACCTACACAGGACAGGCCAAAATCCTACGCATGCTTTTTCACAAAAACACTTCAGACCCGGTTATACAGCCAAATCTACCTTGCTATTCACAACTACACTAATTTCGCAATCCGGACTCGCCAATCAAATATTGTGACAATCCATGCCTGCTACAGTAGATTGACCCCAGGGTTATGACAGTCAGCCTACTCACAAGAAAACTATGCATGCTTTTCTCCCCTAACCCCTCCCTTGCTACGTTACACATGCATGCAGACTAGCTACAACTCACCACTGCTTTTTGCCAGGGCCCCACAAACGGCAGCTAGACGCGAAAATGGGCGGAGTCTACGAGATAGAAAGGTCACTTTTCTAAAGACAACTGACTAGAGAAGACTGGATGACCATCTGTCTGGCAAGCTGCCTGCCAGCCTTTCAGCTACACTCACAAACACTACCTCAGACTTCAGGCTGGATTTTACACACAAACAGCCTACTCAGCACTACAGACTGCCGAAACGGCTTCTTATTAAAAAAAGAAAGTGTTGAAAGTGAACATCAAAGTACCGCTCGGCCACATCAAAGTGCCGAATTTGCCCTTGAAAGTGCCGCTTTCCACATCAAAGTGACACACCCCCGCTGGTGATTCCGGTTGCCGCCATGGGAAAATGTAAATAGTACAATGAATCTCATTAACTTTACGTAGCTCACGTGACCTTGCTGATTGCTCATTAATTATCATGAGCAGTTTTTTGGGGATTTTTTCAACTTCCCTTCCTACCTTAAGTAGCTACTTACCGCTTCTACTATTTCTTACTCAATATCGGCTGCTGAAACCGTATTTTAGTGTATATTCTTCCAATGGGAGGGGGGACTTGTAAAAAAACTTTGGCAGAATGGCGGACTCAGGCAGAACGGCTAGCTACAGAGCAACTCTATAATCTCTGCCTCATGATACAGTGTGGGGGACATGTGGTCCTAGGACCAGCTGTCTTAGGGTGACGCATGGTCCTAGGACCAGCTGTCTTAGGGGGACGCGTGGTCCTAGGACCAGCTGTCTAAGGGGGACGCGTGGTCCTAGGACCAGCTGTCTTAGACGGATGCGTGGTCCTAGAACCAGCTGTCTTAGAGGGACGCGTAGTCCTAGGACCAGCTGTCTTAGGGGGACGCATCGTCCTAGGATCAGCTGTCTTAGGGGGACACGTGGTCCTAGGACCAGCTGACTTAGGGGGACACGTGGTCCTAGGATCAGCTGTCTTAGGGGGACACGTGGTCCTAGGACCAGCTGACTTAGAGGGACGCGTAGTCCTAGGACCAGCTGTCTTAGGGGGACGCATCGTCCTAGGATCAGCTGTCTTAGGGGGACACGTGGTCCTAGGACCAGCTGACTTAGGGGGACACGTGGTCCTAGGACCAGCTGACTTAGGGGGACACGTGGTCCTAGGATCAGCTGTCTTAGGGGGACACGTGGTCCTAGGACCAGCTGACTTAGGGGGACACGTGGTCCTAGGACCAGCTGTCTTAGAGGGACGTGTGGTCCTAGGACCAGCTGTCTTAGGGGGACATGTGATCCTTGTCTGGGGGGACAGGTGATCCTAGGACCACGCGTCCAGGGGGGACAATTCTAGAGGGGGGCATCCTGTCCTATGACATTGGTTTGGCATTAATTGAATGTTTATGCACAAAGCTACATGTAGCATGAGCTAAATATAGCCTCGTCCCCAGGCTCTCTGCATGTTGCTGGAGAGCCGGGTATTATTTTCTCACGTGAGTCGACTTACTTAATTGCACGTGGGAAGGGATCGCTCGAAAGACGGTTGCGCTTCTCTAACTTCAGTAGCCTCTTTAGCAAGAGGTTACTGGCTATGCCTATCCTGACCCGAGAGCCCCGGGTGTACGATTGTGGGTGTCGTTTGCCCCAATGCCCGTCTGGACTTGTAGGGGGTGTTGTTGGTTGCTACAACTACTTCATGTGTGTCTGAGGAGACTAGGCCAATGAAACTCTATATGTTTGTGTTTCAGGGTGGTGGCGAGTTCAATGCTACCTGTCAGAGGCGCCCATGCTTCTATTTTTCTGCCTTGTCCCTATTAATGTTCTTTGTTTACTATATGTGTAGCGTTCCCCTATATGGGGTTATTCGAATGAACTTTGAACTTCTGCTTGTGACAGTGTTTCGGCGCTAGGTCTGTGGTACAAACGGGCTCCGAATAGTAGTTGCAAGAAGTGTAGATTCGCTGCCTCCCTTCGTTGTCCGAGAACTGTAGCTGTCCTCGCCCGCGCAAAAATTCACAATGTATATAGGCTGTCTCACAGGAACACTTAAAAATAATTTTAGAGTCAGCTTCTTTCGTGTCTGTGCTGCAGGCTGACTGGTACATTTCCTCAGCTTCCCTGTTTTCTCTTTCACTGCCTCCTTACATTTCTTGGCTTCCTCTTTCTCCACTGTTTTCGTGGCTTCTTTCTCTGCCCTCTTAGCTACATCTGTTGGCTTCCTCTTTCTCTTCCCTCATACACTTTCACTCTTCTCCTTTCCGTTCTTTTCTACAGGTACTTTGTTTTTCGTCCTTTCCTCCTCCCTATGCCGGGCAGTGTAATCATTTGCTGTCAGTTCTCTTGCCCCAATGATACCCTTAGTCCGCTTCTTTGAAGCTGCAGCATTTTCTGATGGTGTTACATGGATTTCAGCCGGATCAACTGGGACCAATCCAGCTGCAACAAGATGATTTACAGTCGGGATGAAGGCACCGGTAAAGAGGTGGCTCTAGGGCACTCAGGCCATCCTGAAGGACCATCACTGTTTTGAGAGCAACACGATGAAACTGTAAAGGAGGGTGAGACAGCAGAGAGAGAAGTACTGTCACTTTCTTCCGTAGTTGCATTCACTGACACACTAGATGATGGACAAAGAGAGGACCCGCTGGACTGAAGAGTAAATGTATTGGACGAGGACGAGAACAAAAGGCGACTTATGAAATATGGAGAGCAATGTCTTGGCTATGGCAATGTCAACGGGATTAAAAGGGAATAATATTCCAGATTTTGAGAAACCTGCCTTGATGTTTGTGATGGAAAATGGATGTTACAAAAGGGCCCTTGAAAATACGTGCAGAGTCTTGCTTGGAAACAACAGAGTTTGGCTTCGAGAAGGCTAAAGCATGAACAGACTTCCTAAAGTGGTCCTTCAGAGACTTAACACAGGTACATCAAGTAGCTGGAGTGTGTGTGTTGTGTGTGGAAGTAAGCAAAACAGAACAATCTCATTTTCTCAGCACAGATCGATTACATCTAACGTTTGTGTATGTGTACATAGCATAGGCGTAGGAAGCAATTTCACTTTGGGGGGGCTGAGCTTGTGGGCTGCCATAGGCAGCTCCAAGCTAGGGGGGTCTGGGGGCATGCCCCCCCCGTGAAAATTTTAGATTTCAGGCCTTCTGAGATCGTTTGTGGTGCAATTTTGGCAAGTGTAGGACGACCTGCTGCAAACTGTAGTCATACTCTTTTTTAGCTGTACGGTAGCTATAAGCTTGAGAAGGCATGGCTCGCTCCGCAATAAATGCCTCGCGTACATGAATAAGGCACATAGCGCATTGCGCTTTTTTCGCGAAGGGGATTCCTGTACGAAAGTGGTCCGGATGAACTACACCAGTGGCAACAGTTCTGTGGAGTTGTGAAGCTACGATTGTAACTGGCAAGGTACCAACAGCTTATAGTCTACTAGCTATAATAAGCAAGGCCTCGGGAAGGGGGGGGGGCTGAGCCCCCCTCTTTTAAATATTGGGGGGGCTACAGCCCCCCCAGCCCCCCCCCCCGGTTCCTACGCCTATGCATAGATCTATATACCGATTTACATTGTACCTGTCAATGTGGTGAGGACATGAAGTAGACAATTCAAACTTATAAATTTACCTACCTATCCGGATTTGCTAACTTCAAGCATGTGCTTTTTGTTTGTAGATAAAGCTTGAGGGCGTCCAGCCAGTAGACATCCAAGAGGGACATGTTGAGCAAACTCTGGCTCTGATTTGGGCTATCATTCTTGGCTTTCAGTTTTATCATCGTAAGTTTATAACCAGCTACAGATAACATCTTTTTTTTCCAGCTGATCTATTTATTATAAGTGAGTAATAGCCAACTGGTAATTGCTGACATAACTGGATTGACAATGCTATTTTATCTTGCATGCTTTGAATAATATACTTTTTATGTTTACATGCAGATGCAGTTCCAACTATCAAGACACTGGCAGCAGAGCCAGAGCCCAAGCATACTAATGTCCATGACAGCACCACACCAGCTGAATTGCCTTCTAGGAAAGGCCTAGTTGGAGTGGGTGTGAATAATGAAGACTCTGAAAATGCAGAAGAAGAAATAGAGGAGCAGAGTGTGAAAGGAGCAATGAAGACTCTGTTGCACTGGTGCCAGAAGAATGCTTCAAGGTTAGACTGATGTGTATGCATAGACACAGGTGCCAACTTTGTCACAATAATGGCAGGCCAGGATTATTACACAAGTATGAAATATTGTTTAGTATGTCGCTTTTAAAAGTCCAATTTCATCTAATATGTGCATAGACATTTAATAATTCAACTTGAATTGTAACCCATGTTTTTTCTACCGGTAATGCTGTCTTTACAGTATGGCAGTAATCCATGTCTCCTAATTATCACATGGCATAAGAAGCATATGTATAGATTCATGCAAAGCTGATTTCCCTAAGGTAAAGTTATAATTTGGCTTTTTTTTTAGGTATCACGGAGTGGACGTTACAAACTTCACTACTAGCTGGATTGATGGTCTGGCCTTCAGTACCCTCATACACAAACACAGGTACACTGCTAATATAGACCACTGGAGGTGTAGCAGTAAATTATAAATATTAGCCTTGCTCCACTTTACTGCGCCTGGCAATAATTTCTGAATGCAGCACACCAATAAAGCATTCTATGTGAGGCTGTGTGTTTGGGGGCTATCCCAGCCCGGATTTGCAAATTGGGTCTGCATACCCCCACCACTGAGATTTTATATCTGATGCAGTAATATATAACCTGTCATGGTTAGCTCAGTTGAGGTGTCTATACTTATATAGTTACCAATGAATTTTGTAGGTAATAATGTTCTGGTTGCTTCACTTCCTTTAGACCTGAACTGATTGATTTTGGATTGCTATGGAACAAAAGTCCCTTTGATAACCTCGACAATGCTTTTGATGTGGCCGAAAAATATTTGAATATACCGAGGCTGCTAGATGCCGAGGGTAGGTTACTACTTACTATTTACTGCTTTGAATAATAAATTGCTTTATTGAGAAAATATAGTCTTGTACACGGACCTATGCTTGCCCTTGTCAAAGAATGGTCTGGAGATAATAGCGCACAGTGCTCGGTCCTATGTTGTTTGGTATGTAGGATGACCAATCAATGGAAAGTTAGAACGTTAACTACTTCTTAGTGACCGCAGATATCGTCAGACATTCCGTCTGCTGTAGCAGAGAATTTTGCAGAAATGACGGTTTCCCAGACAGTTCAATATCGGGGACCCAGACAGCCAGAATTGATAGTTGGTAATCCAATAGATCTAGACCCAGCAACCAACGAACATCTCCCTCCACCACAACTGCAAGTGCAGCAGCCAGTGCTACTCTCCCACCCATTCGTCAAGGGGAGCAACCACCTCCCTACCAGCCACCACCATATATACTCGGCCGCCCAACAGCAACCATACCCTTACCCATACCCATACTCACAACAATCATATCCACGACAACCGTATCCACAACAACCCTATCCACAGCAGCCATATCATCAACAGCCATATCCACAGAAACCATACCCCCAACAGCCATATCCATACCCTCAGCAACCTCACTATCAGCATCATGGGTACTATCAACAGCATGGATACTACAAACAGCAACCCTATCAACAACCAACACCACAGCAACCAGCGTATCCACGACAGCCCTACTACTCCCCGCAAGCACCTATACGACAGATGCAGCAGATGCAACAGAGCGTGGTACATATTCAGACAGGTGCCGGAGTGCTGACAGTTGGTTCTCAGCAATGTGCTGGAAGTGGTGGCATGATGCAGTCTAGCACTGTAGTTTTTAAGTAAGGCCTTTTACAGCTATCAACAACAATTGACTCTAGATCTTTGTGAATCCTATCGTTCATTCTATAGTTATATCTACTCTGTTTGACATTGTCCATTTTGTTATCCTTTTTTAAAGTAAATGTGGTAGTATGTATAGTTCAGTGGTTGAGATAGTAGCTATTAGCAGCTTCTCTGCATGATTTGTGGAACTGAGTATCTTAGCTGTGCCTAATTCAAAAAGGTTTTATAAGAATTGTGTATAGCTAAAACTTTTTTTTTCATCATCTCATCTGTATGATTGTATATATAATTTCAAATGATTCACACATACATAGCTATATAGCTATCACATTCTGGCCAAAGCTACAGTTGGATAGATAAATGATCAACCTTATCATTACATAGGGTCCCAGTGTCACAAAATATTTTCTCCCTGTAATTTCCCCCATCACCTTACTGTACTGCAATGCCATTGTTCATGTCGAATCGCCTTATCACAATCCAACAAGAGGACAGAAGAAGTCCAAGTGTTCTGCAACTGCAATTACAAGAGGAGGGAAATATGTGTGTCATGTCACAATACCATGAGTACTAGTGATACCACCACTGCACACGTGTGAGCAGATACCTAGAGAAGCATGGACCAATGAGCATTGGCTATAGCTATGTGTGGTGACACTGTACCAGAACATGGACCGGTCCACATAAACTCATTGATATCAAATGTAGACTGGCTGGCCCTCAATAAAACACAGACTAGAGCAGTGGAGCTATGACTAAGTATGTGTAACCCCGGGTCACTGGACTAGTTATACTGCTAACCAGAAGTTCCAATTTTTGTTATTGTGTCAATTTTCTTCAGGCCTCTTCCTCCACTGAACCTCAGGATGCAAGTAAGGTCAGGTATCAGCATGATAAAGCAGAGGGGAAAGCCTGAGGAGGCAATTTGATCACCCCCTCTCATCTTTTTCCCAATTCAAGCCTTGGCAGACCACCGTCTCGTTGGCCCAGCCATAACGCCTTATGGCTTGCCCCCTCTGCTTTTCTACTAGATACTCTATCAGCCATTCACTGTCACTCCCCGTTTAGGATGTTAAACTCGAGTGATGTAACAGACAGTCTGGTATAGCTATGTATGTGCATTTGTTGGTATGTGGTTGGTTCTTCTTCAAACGTGGCAGTGGAGTTAGAATATGAGTGCAGTGAAGCACTGGATTACAATTCTATTTAGAAATATTGTATATGATCTTTGATGCTGAACTAGCCCCAACAGCCTAACCTAAGCCTTTTCTCTTTTCTGGCCAAAAGTTGGGCTCTAAGTGCATTGCAAAAGTATGGTCTTATATCTGACCTTATGTGCCCAGTATAGTTCAACTTAAAGAATCGTTGAGGAATCATTATAATTCCCGTAAAGGTGTTGGCCAGAACTCTGCTGTAGTATGTGGTAGTACTATAATGCGTACATGCAAAGTGTGAAATTTACATGATAGTATTACAAACATTAGTGGACAAAATGTTAGTTAGGTACATTAACAACTGTCATAGTTCTATCAAATTACTAACAGTTACAAAAAAAAGACTCTAGCTACTTGTCTGTCAACTGTAAGTACAAAATTAAGCTACAGTACAGACACACATGCACATTCTATGAATCATACAACATATAGCTTAATGTACTTTCATGAAACCTAATGTAATTTTTCAAATTTTCCATGCAACTCTTAAATAGCTTTTGCCCCCATAGTTGACTTCTTGCAACCTCCACAACAGCAACTTTTGATGAGCTCCACCATCAGCATCAGAAATTCCACCCCAGTGAGTAGAGTGAAGCCCAGGAACAGTCCAGTGTTCCCTCCAATATCAGAGATTAGTCCCCACGGGGTGTAGGAATCTTCTGTTTCTCTTGTCTCCAAAATGAGTGATTCATAAAAAACATTCACACCCACGTTGTCATCAGCATTTGTTGAGTAGCTAACTGTAGTAGTGCGTTCCACTGTTTCACACTTTGGTGGACAGTCACAACTTTCCTCCACCTCATCAAATGCTTGAACCTCACAACAGAGATCTGATAGTTGACAAGGCCTAAATTGGTTATATGGGCTACTAAGTGGTGTAAACAGAGAAGGCTCAATACAACGACACTGGTTTGCAAGATGCTTGTAGAAACACTCAGTCTGACACACAGATGGCGAGTATGTGCGATATGGAGTAACGGGAGGAATGTCCAAGTTTCGGTCAGTGTAATCCTCTCCTCTGCATTGATGGCCGGATGAAAATTTGGTTTCATCATTTGAGTTAACTTGTCTCATTCCAATGTAGACTGTGTGCTGTAATGGAACAGTAATTCCCTCTGATTCTGTTCTTGGAAACTCATCAGGATTATGAATAACAATACGGAATCCGTGGTCACTTCCTAAGGAAAATAGCTGGTCGTCTGGTGATAGCTGTAGACGCAAGCCCTGTCGTACCCCAGTTCCTTGTGCAGTGCGGATTGGCTGAGTAGACTGGCCATTAAAAGTGTAACAAATGCCGCCAATTGTGCTTATAGCTTCAAAATCATCGGCACTACATTGACTACCACGAAAAGTACAGTTTAATAATAATGTGGTAAGCTCATTTTTTGTGACGGCTGTTAGCTCACCAAAGTTTCCATTAAATCCGGTATTATCGGATAATTCTCTTGCAATGGACTGACAGCCTGGAATATTTGAATTGGATCGAACTTCATCGAAAAGATCTATCAGCTTTCTGGTAACACTTTCACCAGCATCTGTTGACTCCAATGTGGTAGTGTTGAGAAAACTGAGGCTACAGATTGTCACGGCTGGAAAGTTTAGCTTGCCCTCTCTCGTCAGTGTGATTGAAGTCGAAATTGGCTCACGTGCTAGCATGACAAAGTCGTAAATAGTCACAGCACCAAATCCCGCCACAGCTACCAGCACGACTACTCCCCAAAGTATGCGAGTTGCCAACGAACGATCACTCTTTAACAGGTACAGAATTCCACTGCATGTGGAGTCTTCGGAAAAGTCTGTGCATTTTCTCTTGCACTCAGACTTGGAGTCAGATGGCTTTTCAAACTCAAAAGACTCCTGCATTTTTTTTGTCGTACTTTTGTGATGCGTTATGCTAATTCAGATAGCTATACAAATCTGAAAGTCTCTTTGGAGCACTGTTGCTTTTATAGAATACTGGACATGCTTAATGGAATGCTGCAATACCATACAATTACAATTTCCTTCATAATTTGCTGTGGCCAGACAGGAAAGGTCTGGCATTCCAGACCCAACAAAGCAGTAGTATTCTGTCCACCATGCAAACCATTATTTCCTTTGTCTATCGTTTCATTCTGCTGTGGTATAGCCTCATTGCCAGTCCTGTGGCCTGGGTACAGAGGCTACTGCTGCGGTAATGCAGACAGGAAATGTTTGGCATTCATTGACAAGATCCAACAAAGCAGTAGAAGTGCCTATCAAATTGGAAATAGTTACCTTAGTTTCATCTATTGGATAATTTATGCTGCGGCCAGACAGGAAAGGTGTGGCATCCAAGGCCCAACAAAATAGTAGAGGTGCCTGTTAAATTCCAAAATAACATGTAACCAGTTGTAGCTACATTATATATTACTATTGCTAATACCCCTACCGTATACCTGCTCACAATGTTGGGTCTTTTCCCCTTATATTTTATTCTGGCTTTGCAGATATAGCTGACATTCAAAATGAACCTCAAAGCCTTCAACGACTTCAGTACTGGCTAAAGCTTTCTGTTCTTTTCTATAAGACTCATCTCTAGGGCTTTGAAAGTATAGCATAACAGACTGTTTTTATTTAATACATCTACCCTGTTATTTTGACTTTCTCCTTAATTGTTTTATAGTTTCATAAGTGGATACTGAGCTGTCAAGAGCTACAAACCTGTTACAAGTTGCCTCTTAAACGTATGCATATTACTACCGTACCCTATACTCCTGAAATGTGCAACCAGGAACTAAAACTCAGCAAATCTTAGATTACATTCATAGAATGGTTGCCTTTTCTGCCATGCACTGGCTATAACACCCAGTAGCTATTCCCCCCTCCAAAGGTTATGATTGATTCATCGATGGTTGGTTTCCAGAGCTTCAGGTTAGGTCACACATATCTTACGTAACTTGAACATTGGCACATAGCTAGGTAGCTATAGGCCGGAAGTAAGCATACAACATTACGTAAAACAAAAACAAAAAACAAAAAAAACATGCTTACATGTTAATGGAGAGTAAAATTAATTTGGCCACATGGTGTGCAAGCTCTTGATGCCTTTCTTGACCATCTCAGCAGCTGACAACCATCTACTCAGGAAACTTTCTTTCCTAGATGTGCTGGTCACAAGAGAAACAGGCACAAGTACATTCCACACTGAGGTGTACCGCAGGCCTACACATACGGACAAGTAGTTGCACTTCAAGTCCTACCACCCACCCCATGTCAAGACAGGGATCATCCACAGCAGTGAGGATGCTCATGCAAAGGAGGCTGAGAACATCCAGAAGTTCTTCCAAAGAAACGGCTTATCCAGTGAGCTATGAATCCCATACATGTGAAAATCCTCAGCCAGAATGGATCACAATGGTGACAGTTCCTTATGTTAAAGGGCCGAGTGAAGCTATCAGATGAATCCTGAGCGAGGAGAATATTAGACTGGCCTTCAAGTCGAAGACCACCATGAGATCAATTCTAACCAGAGTGAGACCTAGGCTAGCTACCTCCAGAAAACAAAAAGGGGGTGATATATTGCAACCCATGCAAAGATTAAATCATTCCTGATGATAATAATCAAAGCACTATTGAAACATTGATAGCTAAATCTTTGCCGTCATAGTCCAAATAGTACAGTAGATTAAGTTATGACTTCAGTATTAGGCCAAAGGATTCTTTGTACATTATGCAATGTGGTAAAATTAAATCCATGTTGCAGTTTGATTTGATACTAGCTATCAGTTGGGTACTTTTGCTAGGTATAGTAGCAGGTAGTTACATTCCAGACATTTCCTTTTTTGAATTGTCTGCACAGTTAGCTACGTATACGTACCTGGCTACAACACTAGTGGAGAGATCTACATATCTAATGATGTGAGGGGAAGTGTTTTTTTAGCAGCTTTGAGGAGACACCAGGAATCATAGGAGGCAGTTGCTTTACATGTCACACATAGATCTGTGCAGCTGTGAATTAAATTCCTGATAAAAGGTCTATTGTAGTCTACCGGTCTATCCACTTGAAAAGTGAGAGGTGGGCACCAGATGCACTATATATAGCCACTGCAGATACCAATGATACTGGAGATCTATAGGTAGCTACACAGGCATCCTAAGAATTTTGCAGTAGTTTATTGACATGCTCATCATTAAATTAATTATAAATCCTTATCAGCACATTCTCTTTGCACGCGAAGTACAGGAAAACATGCACGCATTATTATGTTAGACTACGCGAAGTGCAGGAAAACACGCATCCGGTACTTCCTGAGTATTATAAGCGAGCCTCTATGTTATGTAGCGCTACGCACGCTAGGGGGCATTCCCTGTCTTTACATGGCTTCTGACCGCGTTAGCACGGAAACCACAGAGAGCTACAACCGGAAGTATACTAATCGCGCCATGGCTGCCGATCGAGAGAAGGATCTGGAACCTGTAGAAGACGTGATAGTTTCAGTTTCTCACGATGCCTATGGCTGTCTCAACCACAGCCCCCTCCGCTCCCTGGTAGACAACCTGATGGCTTCAAACGGGTGAGAAATTCGGAGAAATTTGAAACACTCGACGCGGTCGGGAGTTACCTGCTCTAGTCGGCTGTAAAACAACACTTCATCTTAGGTATAGCTTTGTATAGGCTTACTAAGCTTGTTAAAGCCTTTGCATACGCTTTTCAGGTACAAATAAGCCATCAGTAATTCCGGTAATGCGCTTCTTGACCACACTACGACAGAGGCGACGTAGTCTGGCTTGCTAGACCCGCGCACGAAAAGATAGAGTCTGGACACTTTACGCTGTATTTTGTATATTACGCTTAACTTCTAGCTTTAATACCAGTTTTACAACTGTCTTCCCAGTTTTAAAACATGGAATGACATCATATCTGTATTCTAAATTTAACTCCTTCCCATTTTGCGCATGAGTACCCAAAGATGCTTAATTACTTGTTGCTAACACGTTAGTATCCTTGATGTACCGGTAGATGTAGTGAGTACCCGTGTGACTACAATAATGATGCTGATAAGCGACACTGTTTAGAGTGGCAATGCACATGTGTGGGCTATGAATGTAATAAGTGAGCATGTGGGGGAATCCATAGATACTAGCTATATTGGTATCTATGGGGAATCCTTGGCTTATGAATGTCAATAACATGTTATCATCCCATGCATCCCAAAGTCTGATAGTGAATAATGACCCTGGGTTCACTCCTATGGGTCTATTCAAGCTTCAGTTTGCAACTGCAATTCAGACAACCAAATTGTGGTTAAAATAATCCCTCAATTGTTTCAGTGTAGTTAAAATGTAATATGTTTGGTACACTAAGAACTCGCATATAATTATAGGAGGTACTCAGGGGCGGATCCCCTTTTCGGTTGTCAATTATTACATCATTGCAATTACTGCACTCATGTCATATCTTGTTCCCGGTGAAGCAAACAAACTCTGCAGTGGAGCTGCCAATCGACCACTGCGTCAATTCTTCACTCCATACAGTAACGGAAGAACCAATAAATACTCCTACATTAATGCTCCTAATCTTGTCAAGGATAATTGACTTCACAGTTTAGTACAAATCTTGGGACAAAATTTGCTCAACCACGTTGACCAAAAGTTAACAGCTGCAAGGGACTACACCACCACACGCTGCGGGCTGCACAATCGCAGTACTCTGCAACTGCATAGCTAGCTATGGCAACCTGATTGAGGTAAAATCAACCCTGTAACTAGCTAAATACAGATTGAGGGTATTAAACCATACTACCAAGTGAAATTTAGACGTAATAAATTATGATGGCCTTCAATGCCCTCATAATATACAAGATCGGTACAGTAGTGAATGCTATTATTTGAGATATGTACATGAAGTAGTAAAAAGGCAAGCATAGAATTATCATTTGTACCGGTGAGGAGTTAGCTATAATTGAATGATGAGCATGTCATTAAACTGCCTGTTGTGTCCAGTGTGGTGGTATAGCACAGCTAGGCGACAGGCAATCATCCAGTAGTTCATGAGTTGTTTAATACTGAATTGCCATTTTCGCTCACTATTTATATAAACTAGCGGTTGTAATACCAATAACCTGTGCTGGAGGCTATTAACCACCCCACCTGTTTCCTCTGTAAGAGTCAGTTCAATCCTTACATAGTATCACACCTGCACAGGCTCCGAAGGTAGGAGGGATTCACACAAACACCCTTGGAAGGCCCATAGACAGTATGTACTATGAGGTATAGCATCCCACAAACATACTGCTTGCAAACAGCCAGCTGCAGCGTGGTTCAGCCAGTGTCAGTGCCCGGGGAATCACATATGCACCGTCATTACCTATTGTTGGGTGTGCCGAAAAGATCCTCTTGACGAAATAGGTGTATATGCCTGGCCTTTAAACCACCCTTTATAAACAGAACATGTTATTGAGGGTTTCACGGCTATGAGACTGTGTGTTTCTGTATCACATGTGATAAAGAAATATGAATCTGTTATTATAGCAGTATTGCACTGTTACATTGTGAATCCAATCCCTGATAAGTCTTAGAGATCCATTGCAGGGTACCTGTCCATGTGCTTCCTCCACTTGAAAAGCGAGAGAGAGTACCAAATGCACTATGCCTTAATGGGTGCAGCAGATACCAATGATACTGGAGACTATAGCTACACAGGAATCAAGGATACACTGCAAAAACCTGACGGTTATTTTAACCCAGCTTAGTTATCACAGTTACAATTTAAGGGTCAAAAATAATCCACATGTGGTTGTTTTTGAACCTTAAATTGCAACTAGCTGGGTTAAAGCAACCCTCATGTTTTTGCAGTGTACCACATTGGAGAACATGGGTTTGGGTAGCTATAAGCTCCATGGTAGGGAAATTAAGGTAATAGCTTACTAAAATTTCTACTGTTTTGTTGGATCTTGGATGTCAGACCTTTCCTATCTGGTCATATAGCTATAGTTAGCAGAAATCATCCAACAGATGTCTTGTCAGAATACTGGTTTTTCAAGACAGGAAAGGTCTGGTATTCAAGAGCTATATACAAAAGCGGTAGAAGTGCCAATTAAATTTGCATATTTTATATTCTGTTAGCTCTACCATGCATGCATTTCCTTGTCAGAATACTGTTTTTTTTCATGACAGGAAAGGTCTGGTATTCAAGAAGCTATATACAAAAGCGGTAGAAGTGCCAATTAAATTTGCATAGTTTATATTCTGTTAGCATCTATTAATTTGTGCCATTAGACAGGAAAGGTTTGGCATTCAAGACCAAACAAAGCATTAGACTATTCTACAGTGAAAGTGATAATACAGTAACTCTAAGTAGTAAGTATTAGTTATAACACGCCCAGGTGGTATGTTGTTGATATTATAATTAAGCGCTCGCCTCCTGGGTAGGATTTGTTCTACCAAGCTCATGCAATTTACCTCTACTGTTACGGCCTTGTGATACTGAGACATTTTGCAGCCATGAAAAAATGCTGCTATCTAGGGATGATCATAGAAGTACTGAGGCTCTGGCTCTGCTGACGGTGTCTTAAATGCTCCGCATTGTATCTGCACGGGTGGCTAAACGTAAATGAAACATACAGTAGATTAAAACCATGCTGATAAAAACTAAAAGTCAAGAATTAGCCCATGTTATAGTATACAATGCAATACTACTATGATTATATTAGGTCAATACATTCAAATGTGCTATATAGCTATGCTTGGGCATCTTCCTGTATCAATTGTGAGTATAGCAACATAGCAGTCACATATCTTTGAAAGCCACAATAACACGAATGCAGTTCTGTGTATTTTTAATAGCTAGGCCAGTTAGGCACGTATTATAGATAAATATGTTTGGTATGCTATAGTCTCGTTCCCAAACCTCTATGGCGGGCGAGTAGAGGTCTGAACATGAGACTAGATAAGCTAAGAACTTGTACAAGGAGCCTAGTACAAGGATTGAACTGTTTACAGAGGAAGTAGGTGGGTGGTTAATTATGGCTTTGGATCTCATTTATTTATACCTGAAAATTAGACCCAGCATCGGTGCTCATTGTGAGACTGACACTACTTAGCCTACCAATCACTAGCTCATATAAATAGTGAGCATAAATACGTACTTCAGTAATAACACTCATAAACTACTGGATGATTCTATAATAGCTACACGCTACCAGGCCTTGTACTATACCCTTTATAAGCTCCTTGGTAGGGAAATCAGGGTACAGCTTGCTATAACATTAGCATTATTTATTGGAATTTATTAGGCACTTCTACTGCTTTATTGGGGCTTGGATGCCAGGCTTTTCCTGTCTGGTCATAGCAGAAATAATCCAAAAAGTAGAAGATTTCTGCTACATGTATGACCAGACAGGAAAGGTCTGGCATCCAAGCCCCAAGCAATACTTAGATTCCACTAAAGTTACTATTTCCTTGGTAGAATACTTAGTCTACTAAAAGGACAGACTATAGAGCTGATTCATCATCTGCTGTTGCTAGACAGGAAAGTGAATCTGAGGTTCAGCAACAAAATATTCTAATTTCAATCATAGAAAGCAATAAAGCATGTAGGGATGCGCAGCTTGGTGTTCCTTGTTGTTCCTCTCCTTTTTGTCTCCTTACACAAACCATTAATGGTAGGTAAGAGCTACTACCTACATTTGGAATTTTTAGCTTGTATGATGTGTACCTCCTGGCTCCCTCACTCAATGGATTAGAAACCATTCAGAACGAAGAAGAAATATCAATTGGATATGGAATTGATTTCCTTCTCACTGTTGGTCAATATGGAGGTGAAATTAATAGCACAGTTGTATCGACAGTAACTCAAACACCTTTCTTTAGCTACTATGCAACACAATGTTACCAGCATGTGTAGCTACCTTGCTACATTTACTCTCTGGGGGCTCCCAGGAGCTAGTGTATTTGGGAGGTCATCTGTAGAGTTTGGAGAGAGACTTGGCATCTTTCAAGTAAGAGTTTTGTATGTATACCCTAGCCTTGTTCCCAGTCTACATTCCCATTTTTTTTGCATGGTAGTACATGTAGCTCTTTCTTATTACTTGCGAAAAAAAGCTGGGAGTGGAGACTTGGAACGATGCTATGTATACCCTTGTCCCCACTGAACAAAATCAATTTACACCAGCAAGAACTTGCGAGCAAACAAATTTCTACACACATGTCTTGTTACATGCACACATAATATGCATCCACTGCAAGAACGCAATTATTAGTCAACTACTATTGGTTATCTGAGATGTCTGTAGTCCTCAAATGTTAACGTTACTATGAATTTGTGTGAGAAACTGATTGTGAGGTCCCACATTGGCTCATTAACTCCAGACTAATAACTTTATTCACAATAATTGACTTCAGACTACTAACTTTATTCACAATTATTATTGTAAATAAAGTTATTAGTCTGAAGTTAGTGAGTCAATGAGCTTGTACTCTTATTGTGTGCATTGTCCCATGTGACTCACCAGTAAAGGATACTATAGTGGTGCATTGCAAACTATATCTTACTACCTTATAATGATTTATAAACTTGTCGCCAGTCCTCCTGTTCCTGTTGAGCAAAGCCAATGTACACTAGTGAGAAAACTTGCAAACAAAATAATATAATAATTATAACAGTATAACTAATGCACACCCACATATCACATATCAATTGAAACTGGTGTCTGGAGAACTCTACAACTAGCAGGAGCGACAATACAAGAAGCACTCATATAGTGGTACAACAACCAAACTGTACCTGTGGATTTCCAAGATAGTTATGGTGGTCCTCACTGCAATGCTCAATGCCCTGAGAATTTCTTACTAGCTGAACTGGATTCGAATAATTGGTCACTTGCAGCAAAAATCATCATTACGTTCTTTGTTGTGTGTATTACAGCCATTTGTGGACTCCTAAAGGTTAAATTTCGGATTTGGTTACATTCACCGAACAATTTACAGGACAACTATGATGAAAAGCAAAAAAGCAAGAAGAAAAAGGTTTGGCATTAGGTTAATAATATTTATCTGTGTAAAAAGGAAGCAAATTAACCTGCCGTGGGAGGGATGTATTTCACATGGTTTGCTAATGTCAGAATGTCATTTAGTCTCTTTCCTCGATTCTATTACATTCCGAACTAATGAAGTGTGGTGTTACACATCTGTCCTGTACTACCTACCGGCTTTAGTGTCACCTCATTATCGCCATAGGTATATGTACCTTGCAGCTGCATCAACCATATAGAGAGGTTTAATATAACCTATTATTTATTGTGTGCATGAATGCACTGCTAGCTTGAAAATCAGGGTTATTTAACCTCAATTGCAGTTCAATTGCAAGGCCATATGATATGCAAATGAGTCACTGCTAAGACAACCCGATCAGAAGTAGCTACAAGTTGGAAATCTATTAAGAGGCCTCTTGAATATCCTTCTAAAAAGATTTATGGCACCGAATTGATACTGAGCTGGTTAAAACAATACTGATGTTTTGCAGTGAGTAGCTATATACCTGCCACAATGACATGTGACACTGCAGGAACACTTGCACTACAAAAGCAACTAGGCTGCTGCACTCTAGTATGGTTGATGCAGTTGCAAGGTACAGGCACCCATAGCGATGATATGGTTACACTAAAGCCAGTAATCAGCATGGGACAGACGTATACACCACAATTTAATACTACGGAATGTAATAAAATTAATACATGACTTTCTGAAGTTAATGATATGCATCCATCCTACGCCTGGTTAATTAATGAAATCAGATTTGTACAGCACACTTCAGAATGGAGGAAAGTGACTAATGAAATTAATGAACTGGTGTGGCATGCATCCATCCAAGTGGTCCCCCTGGACGCGCGGTCCTAGGACCAGATGTCCCCTGTCAGGACAGGATGTCCCCCCCCATGCACAGCCACAAACATTCTTTGGCACTACTAAGTGCATTAAGTGTTTCGCAATAAGATGGCATGCTGTATTACTGAGAATGTAAAGCAAAAAGGAAGTGCTCGTCTATTGTACATACCGCCAGCCCTGGGATAAAAATAGCGGATGGACTGGCGATTTTACAGAATGTGGGATATGCCATGAGGTATCATGAGCACTGCAAAAACATTGAACCAGTACTGCATTATTTGGCGTTAGTGCATCAAGCATTTTACATAAAAGATGGCATACTGTATTAGCTACTGAGAATGCACAGCAGAAGAAAGTGCTTGTCTATTGCACTTAGCTACTGCCAGCCCTGGGATAGGAATAGTAGAATGTGGGGCAATGTATGCCATGAGGTTGAGCACTGATAGTTCAGTCAAAGAAACATAAAGTGGTTTTGAACTAAGTGTTTGGAATACTTTAAGGTAGGAAGGGAAGTTAAGTAGGGTTGAAGCCGAACCTCCGAACCAAGTTGATGGCTATGTCGGCAATATCCTAGCCTACACCCACATGACAATAGGTAATCACCTTATTACCCCCTCTGCTTAATATTCACAAAAAGACCTCTTCTGCACTCCCCGCACAGTTTCACCCCTCATCGTCACCTACACACAACCTACACAGGACAGGCCAAAATCCTACGCATGCTTTTTCACAAAAACACTTCAGACCCGGTTATACAGCCAAATCTACCTTGCTATTCACAACTACACTAATTTCGCAATCCGGACTCGCCAATCAAATATTGTGACAATCCATGCCTGCTACAGTAGATTGACCCCAGGGTTATGACAGTCAGCCTACTCACAAGAAAACTATGCATGCTTTTCTCCCCTAACCCCTCCCTTGCTACGTTACACATGCATGCAGACTAGCTACAACTCACCACTGCTTTTTGCCAGGGCCCCACAAACGGCAGCTAGACGCGAAAATGGGCGGAGTCTATGAGATAGAAAGGTCACTTTTCTAAAGACAACTGACTAGAGAAGACTGGATGACCATCTGTCTGGCAAGCTGCCTGCCAGCCTTTCAGCTACACTCACAAACACTACCACAGACTTCAGGCTGGATTTTACACATAAACAGCCTACTCAGCACTACAGACGGCCGAAACGGCTTCTTATTAAAAAAAAAAAAAAGAAAAGAGTGTTGAAAGTGAACATCAAAGTGCCGCTCGGCCACATCAAAGTGCCGAATTTGCCCTTGAAAGTGCCGCTTTCCACATCAAAGTGACACACCCCCGCTGGTGATTCCGGTTGCCGCCATGGGAAAATGTAAATAGTACAATGAATCTCATTAACTTTACGTAGCTCACGTGACCTTGCTGATTGCTCATTAATTATCATGAGCAGTTTTTTGGGGATTTTTTCAACTTCCCTTCCTACCTTAAGTAGCTACTTACCGCTTCTACTATTTCTTACTCAATATCGGCTGCTGAAACCGTATTTTAGTGTATATTCTTCCAATGGGAGGGGGGACTTGTAAAAAAACTTTGGCAGAATGGCGGACTCAGGCAGAACGGCTAGCTACAGAGCAACTCTATAATCTCTGCCTCATGATACAGTGTGGGGGACATGTGGTCCTAGGACCAGCTGTCTTAGGGTGACGCATGGTCCTAGGACCAGCTGTCTTAGGGGGACGCGTGGTCCTAGGACCAGCTGTCTAAGGGGGACGCGTGGTCCTAGAACCAGCTGTCTTAGAGGGACGCGTAGTCCTAGGACCAGCTGTCTTAGGGGGACGCATCGTCCTAGGATCAGCTGTCTTAGGGGGACACGTGGTCCTAGGACCAGCTGACTTAGGGGGACACGTGGTCCTAGGACCAGCTGTCTTAGAGGGATGCGTGGTCCTAGGACCAGCTGTCTTAGAGGGACGCGTAGTCCTAGGACCAGCTATCTTAGGGGGACGCATCGTCCTAGGATCAGCTGTCTTAGGGGGACACGTGGTCCTAGGACCAGCTGTCTTAGGGGGACACGTGGTCCTAGGATCAGCTGTCTTAGGGGGACACGTGGTCCTAGGACCAGCTGACTTAGAGGGACGCGTAGTCCTAGGACCAGCTGTCTTAGGGGGACGCATCGTTCTAGGATCAGCTGTCTTAGGGGGACACGTAGTCCTAGGACCAGCTGACTTAGGGGGACACATGGTCCTAGGACCAGCTGACTTAGGGGGACACGTGGTCCTAGGATCAGCTGTCTTAGGGGGACACGTGGTCCTAGGACCAGCTGACTTAGGGGGACACGTGGTCCTAGGACCAGCTGTCTTAGAGGGACGTGTGGTCCTAGGACCAGCTGTCTTAGGGGGACATGTGATCCTTGTCTGGGGGGACAGGTGATCCTAGGACCACGCGTCCAGGGGGGACAATTCTAGAGGGGGGCATCCTGTCCTATGACATTGGTTTGGCATTAATTGAATGTTTATGCACAAAGCTACATGTAGCATGAGCTAAATATAGCCTCGTCCCCAGGCTCTCTGCATGTTGCTGGAGAGCCGGGTATTATTTTCTCACGTGAGTCGACTTACTTAATTGCACGTGGGAAGGGATCGCTCGAAAGACGGTTGCGCTTCTCTAACTTCAGTAGCCTCTTTAGCAAGAGGTTACTGGCTATGCCTATCCTGACCCGAGAGCCCCGGGTGTACGATTGTGGGTGTCGTTTGCCCCAATGCCCGTCTGGACTTGTAGGGGGTGTTGTTGGTTGCTACAACTACTTCATGTGTGTCTGAGGAGACTAGGCCAATGAAACTCTATATGTTTGTGTTTCAGGGTGGTGGCGAGTTCAATGCTACCTGTCAGAGGCGCCCATGCTTCTATTTTTCTGCCTTGTCCCTATTAATGTTCTTTGTTTACTATATGTGTAGTGTTCCCCTATATGGGGTTATTCGAATGAACTTTGAACTTCTGCTTGTGACAGTGTTTCGGCGCTAGGTCTGTGGTACAAACGGGCTCCGAATAGTAGTTGCAAGAAGTGTAGATTCGCTGCCTCCCTTCGTTGTCCGAGAACTGTAGCTGTCCTCGCCCGCGCAAAAATTCACAATGTATATAGGCTGTCTCACAGGAACACTTAAAAATAATTTTAGAGTCAGCTTCTTTCGTGTCTGTGCTGCAGGCTGACTGGTACATTTCCTCAGCTTCCCTGTTTTCTCTTTCACTGCCTCCTTACATTTCTTGGCTTCCTCTTTCTCCACTGTTTTCGTGGCTTCTTTCTCTGCCCTCTTAGCTACATCTGTTGGCTTCCTCTTTCTCTTCCCTCATACACTTTCACTCTTCTCCTTTCCGTTCTTTTCTACAGGTACTTTGTTTTTCGTCCTTTCCTCCTCCCTATGCCGGGCAGTGTAATCATTTGCTGTCAGTTCTCTTGCCCCAATGATACCCTTAGTCCGCTTCTTTGAAGCTGCAGCATTTTCTGATGGTGTTACATGGATTTCAGCCGGATCAACTGGGACCAATCCAGCTGCAACAAGATGATTTACAGTCGGGATGAAGGCACCGGTAAAGAGGTGGCTCTAGGGCACTCAGGCCATCCTGAAGGACCATCACTGTTTTGAGAGCAACACGATGAAACTGTAAAGGAGGGTGAGACAGCAGAGAGAGAAGTACTGTCACTTTCTTCCGTAGTTGCATTCACTGACACACTAGATGATGGACAAAGAGAGGACCCGCTGGACTGAAGAGTAAATGTATTGGACGAGGACGAGAACAAAAGGCGACTTATGAAATATGGAGAGCAATGTCTTGGCTATGGCAATGTCAACGGGATTAAAAGGGAATAATATTCCAGATTTTGAGAAACCTGCCTTGATGTTTGTGATGGAAAATGGATGTTACAAAAGGGCCCTTGAAAATACGTGCAGAGTCTTGCTTGGAAACAACAGAGTTTGGCTTCGAGAAGGCTAAAGCATGAACAGACTTCCTAAAGTGGTCCTTCAGAGACTTAACACAGGTACATCAAGTAGCTGGAGTGTGTGTGTTGTGTGTGGAAGTAAGCAAAACAGAACAATCTCATTTTCTCAGCACAGATCGATTACATCTAACGTTTGTGTATGTGTACATAGCATAGGCGTAGGAAGCAATTTCACTTTGGGGGGGCTGAGCTTGTGGGCTGCCATAGGCAGCTCCAAGCTAGGGGGGTCTGGGGGCATGCCCCCCCCGTGAAAATTTGAGATTTCAGGCCTTCTGAGATCGTTTGTGGTGCAATTTTGGCAAGTGTAGGACGACCTGCTGCAAACTGTAGTCATACTCTTTTTTAGCTGTACGGTAGCTATAAGCTTGAGAAGGCATGGCTCGCTCCGCAATAAATGCCTCGCGTACATGAATAAGGCACATAGCGCATTGCGCTTTTTTCGCGAAGGGGATTCCTGTACGAAAGTGGTCCGGATGAACTACACCAGTGGCAACAGTTCTGTGGAGTTGTGAAGCTACGATTGTAACTGGCAAGGTACCAACAGCTTATAGTCTACTAGCTATAATAAGCAAGGCCTCGGGAAGGGGGGGGAGCTGAGCCCCCCTCTTTAAAATATTGGGGGGGGGGCTACAGCCCCCCAGCCCCCCCCCCCCCCCCGGTTCCTACGCCTATGCATAGATCTATATACCGATTTACATTGTACCTGTCAATGTGGTGAGGACATGAAGTAGACAATTCAAACTTATAAATTTACCTACCTATCCGGATTTGCTAACTTCAAGCATGTGCTTTTTGTTTGTAGATAAAGCTTGAGGGCATCCAGCCAGTAGACATCCAAGAGGGACATGTTGAGCAAACTCTGGCTCTGATTTGGGCTATCATTCTTGGCTTTCAGTTTTATCATCGTAAGTTTATAACCAGCTACAGATAACATCTTTTTTTTCCAGCTGATCTATTTATTATAAGTGAGTAATAGCCAACTGGTAATTGCTGACATAACTGGATTGACAATGCTATTTTATCTTGCATGCTTTGAATAATATACTTTTTATGTTTACATGCAGATGCAGTTCCAACTATCAAGACACTGGCAGCAGAGCCAGAGCCCAAGCATACTAATGTCCATGACAGCACCACACCAGCTGAATTGCCTTCTAGGAAAGGCCTAGTTGGAGTGGGTGTGAATAATGAAGACTCTGAAAATGCAGAAGAAGAAATAGAGGAGCAGAGTGTGAAAGGAGCAATGAAGACTCTGTTGCACTGGTGCCAGAAGAATGCTTCAAGGTTAGACTGATGTGTATGCATAGACACAGGTGCCAACTTTGTCACAATAATGGCAGGCCAGGATTATTACACAAGTATGAAATATTGTTTAGTATGTCGCTTTTAAAAGTCCAATTTCATCTAATATGTGCATAGACATTTAATAATTCAACTTGAATTGTAACCCATGTTTTTTCTACCGGTAATGCTGTCTTTACAGTATGGCAGTAATCCATGTCTCCTAATTATCACATGGCATAAGAAGCATATGTATAGATTCATGCAAAGCTGATTTCCCTAAGGTAAAGTTATAATTTGGCTTTTTTTTTAGGTATCACGGAGTGGACGTTACAAACTTCACTACTAGCTGGATTGATGGTCTGGCCTTCAGTACCCTCATACACAAACACAGGTACACTGCTAATATAGACCACTGGAGGTGTAGCAGTAAATTATAAATATTAGCCTTGCTCCACTTTACTGCGCCTGGCAATAATTTCTGAATGCAGCACACCAATAAAGCATTCTATGTGAGGCTGTGTGTTTGGGGGCTATCCCAGCCCGGATTTGCAAATTGGGTCTGCATACCCCCACCACTGAGATTTTATATCTGATGCAGTAATATATAACCTGTCATGGTTAGCTCAGTTGAGGTGTCTATACTTATATAGTTACCAATGAATTTTGTAGGTAATAATGTTCTGGTTGCTTCACTTCCTTTAGACCTGAACTGATTGATTTTGGATTGCTATGGAACAAAAGCCCCTTTGATAACCTCGACAATGCTTTTGATGTGGCTGAAAAATATACCGAGGCTGCTAGATGCCGAGGGTAGGTTACTACTTACTATTTACTGCTTTGGATAAAAAATTGCTTTATTGAGAAAATATAGTCTTGTACACGGACCTATGCTTGCCCTTGTCAAAGAATGGTCTGGAGATAATAGCGCACAGTGCTCGGTCCTATGTTGTTTGGTATGTAGGATGACCAATCAATGGAAAGTTAGAACGTTAACTACTTCTTAGTGACCGCAGATATCGTCAGACATTCCGTCTGCTGTAGCAGAGAATTTTGCAGAAATGACGGTTTCCCAGACAGTTCAATATCGGGGACCCAGACAGCCAGAATTGATAGTTGGTAATCCAATAGATCTAGACCCAGCAACCAACGAACATCTCCCTCCACCACAACTGCAAGTGCAGCAGCCAGTGCTACTCTCCCACCCATTCGTCAAGGGGAGCAACCACCTCCCTACCAGCCACCACCATATATACTCGGCCGCCCAACAGCAACCATACCCTTACCCATACCCATACTCACAACAATCATATCCACGACAACCGTATCCACAACAACCCTATCCACAGCAGCCATATCATCAACAGCCATATCCACAGAAACCATACCCCCAACAGCCATATCCATACCCTCAGCAACCTCACTATCAGCATCATGGGTACTATCAACAGCATGGATACTACAAACAGCAACCCTATCAACAACCAACACCACAGCAACCAGCGTATCCACGACAGCCCTACTACTCCCCGCAAGCACCTATACGACAGATGCAGCAGATGCAACAGAGCGTGGTACATATTCAGACAGGTGCCGGAGTGCTGACAGTTGGTTCTCAGCAATGTGCTGGAAGTGGTGGCATGATGCAGTCTAGCACTGTAGTTTTTAAGTAAGGCCTTTTACAGCTATCAACAACAATTGACTCTAGATCTTTGTGAATCCTATCGTTCATTCTATAGTTATATCTACTCTGTTTGACATTGTCCATTTTGTTATCCTTTTTTAAAGTAAATGTGGTAGTATGTATAGTTCAGTGGTTGAGATAGTAGCTATTAGCAGCTTCTCTGCATGATTTGTGGAACTGAGTATCTTAGCTGTGCCTAATTCAAAAAGGTTTTATAAGAATTGTGTATAGCTAAAACTTTTTTTTTCATCATCTCATCTGTATGATTGTATATATAATTTCAAATGATTCACACATACATAGCTATATAGCTATCACATTCTGGCCAAAGCTACAGTTGGATAGATAAATGATCAACCTTATCATTACATAGGGTCCCAGTGTCACAAAATATTTTCTCCCTGTAATTTCCCCCATCACCTTACCTGAAGCATTTCCATGGAAAGTGTGTCACGATAACCTATATGCCGGCCATGTAAGTTAACCCCTGCATGTAGCTACATGTTCACCCATTTTATATAGTCATCTGGCAAGGTCAAATGTAGATGATGTCATATAGGCTCATTGCTATGTAGCGATATTCAGGAATGAATTTTGATGGAGCATAAACATAGCAGAGTAGTTCATACACAGAACGTTTCGGCTTCTTCTAAACAGTCGATACGATGGTCAAGTTGGTTAACATGTACTGCAATGCCATTGTTCATGTCGAATCGCCTTATCACAATCCAACAAGAGGACAGAAGAAGTCCAAGTGTCTGCAACTGCAATTACAAGAGGAGGGAAATATGTGTGTCATGTCACAATACCATGAGTACTAGTGATACCACCACTGCACACGTGTGAGCAGATACCTAGAGAAGCATGGACCAATGAGCATTGGCTATAGCTATGTGTGGTGACACTGTACCAGAACATGGACCGGTCCACATAAACTCATTGATATCAAATGTAGACTGGCTGGCCCTCAATAAAACACAGACTAGAGCAGTGGAGCTATGACTAAGTATGTGTAACCCCGGGTCACTGGACTAGTTATACTGCTAACCAGAAGTTCCAATTTTTGTTATTGTGTTAGGCAGGCCTCTGGTTTATATAATCTTATCATGGACATAGACAATGCGTCATCAAAACAGACAAATAGCTTTAAATAAGCTTTAACCTTGTTAAAGCAAGTTAACATCAGAGGGGCAATCCACTAATTGACCCTGTATCTTGTGTGAGGTGGGCGCCAACTGATAGTCATATTCCAGCACCCAAAATATCCTTGGTTCTGGCTGCAGCTGGCCATGGCTGTGGACTAGCTACATAACTCTTCTCTGCTGCTCCCCACCCTGACAACATCAATTTTCTTCAGGCCTCTTCCTCCACTGAACCTCAGGATGCAAGTAAGGTCAGGTATCAGCATGATAAAGCAGAGGGGAAAGCCTGAGGAGGCAATTTGATCACCCCCTCTCATCTTTTTCCCAATTCAAGCCTTGGCAGACCACCGTCTCGTTGGCCCAGCCATAACGCCTTATGGCTTGCCCCCTCTGCTTTTCTACTAGATACTCTATCAGCCATTCACTGTCACTCCCCGTTTAGGATGTTAAACTCGAGTGATGTAACAGACAGTCTGGTATAGCTATGTATGTGCATTTGTTGGTATGTGGTTGGTTCTTCTTCAAACGTGGCAGTGGAGTTAGAATATGAGTGCAGTGAAGCACTGGGTTACAATTCTATTTTGAAATATTGTATATGATCTTTGATGCTGAACTAGCCCCAACAGCCTAACCTAAGCCTTTTCTCTTTTCTGGCCAAAAGTTGGGCTCTAAGTGCATTGCAAAAGTATGGTCTTATATCTGACCTTATGTGCCCAGTATAGTTCAACTTAAAGAATCGTTGAGGAATCATTATAATTCCCGTAAAGGTGTTGGCCAGAACTCTGCTGTAGTATGTGGTAGTACTATAATGCGTACATGCAAAGTGTGAAATTTACATGACAGTATTACAAACATTAGTGGACAAAATGTTAGTTAGGTACATTAACAACTGTCATAGTTCTATCAAATTACTAACAGTTACAAAAAAAAGACTCTAGCTACTTGTCTGTCAACTGTAAGTACAAAATTAAGCTACAGTACAGACACACATGCACATTCTATGAATCATACAACATATAGCTTAATGTACTTTCATGAAACCTAATGTAATTTTTCAAATTTTCCATGCAGCTCTTAAATAGCTTTTGCCCCCATAGTTGACTTCTTGCAACCTCCACAACAGCAACTTTTGATGAGCTCCACCATCAGCATCAGAAATTCCACCCCAGTGAGTAGAGTGAAGCCCAGGAACAGTCCAGTGTTCCCTCCAATATCAGAGATTAGTCCCCACGGGGTGTAGGAATCTTCTGTTTCTCTTGTCTCCAAAATGAGTGATTCATAAAAAACATTCACACCCACGTTGTCATCAGCATTTGTTGAGTAGCTGACTGTAGTAGTGCGTTCCACTGTTTCACACTTTGGTGGACAGTCACAACTTTCCTCCACCTCATCAAATGCTTGAACCTCACAACAGAGATCTGATAGTTGACAAGGCCTAAATTGGTTATATGGGCTACTAAGTGGTGTAAACAGAGAAGGCTCAATACAACGACACTGGTTTGCAAGATGCTTGTAGAAACACTCAGTCTGACACACAGATGGCGAGTATGTGCGATATGGAGTAACGGGAGGAATGTCCAAGTTTCGGTCAGTGTAATCCTCTCCTCTGCATTGATGGCCGGATGAAAATTTGGTTTCATCATTTGAGTTAACTTGTCTCATTCCAATGTAGACTGTGTGCTGTAATGGAACAGTAATTCCCTCTGATTCTGTTCTTGGAAACTCATCAGGATTATGAATAACAATACGGAATCCGTGGTCACTTCCTAAGGAAAATAGCTGGTCGTCTGGTGATAGCTGTAGACGCAAGCCCTGTCGTACCCCAGTTCCTTGTGCAGTGCGGATTGGCTGAGTAGACTGGCCATTAAAAGTGTAACAAATGCCGCCAATTGTGCTTATAGCTTCAAAATCATCGGCACTACATTGACTACCACGAAAAGTACACCTTAATAATAATGTGGTAAGCTCATTTTTTGTGACGGCTGTTAGCTCACCAAAGTTTCCATTAAATCCGGTATTATTGGTTAATTCTCTTGCAATGGACTGACAGCCTGGAATATTTGAATCGGATCGAACTTCATCGAAAAGATCTATCAGCTTACTGGTAACACTTTCACCAGCATCTGTTGACTCCAATGTGGTAGTGTTGAGAAAACTGAGGCTACAGATTGTCACGGCTGGAAAGTTTAGCTTGCCCTCTCTCGTCAGTGTGATTGAAGTCGAAATTGGCTCACGTGCTAGCATGACAAAGTCGTAAATAGTCACAGCACCAAATCCCGCCACAGCTACCAGCACGACTACTCCCCAAAGTATGCGAGTTGCCAACAAACGATCACTCTTTAACAGGTACAGAATTCCACTGCATGTGGAGTCTTCGGAAAAGTCTGTGCATTTTCTCTTGCACTCAGACTTGGAGTCAGATGGCTTTTCAAACTCAAAAGACTCCTGCATTTTTTTTGTCGTACTTTTGTGATGCGTTATGCTAATTCAGATAGCTATACAAATCTGAAAGTCTCTTTGGAGCACTGTTGCTTTTATAGAATACTGGACATGCTTAATGGAATGCTGCAATACCATACAATTACAATTTCCTTCATAATTTGCTGTGGCCAGACAGGAAAGGTCTGGCATTCCAGACCCAACAAAGCAGTAGTATTCTGTCTACCATGCAAACCATTATTTCCTTTGTCTATCGTTTCATTCTGCTGTGGTATAGCCTCATTGCCAGTCCTGTGGCCTGGGTACAGAGGCTACTGCTGCGGTAATGCAGACAGGAAATGTTTGGCATTCATTGACAAGATCCAACAAAGCAGTAGAAGTGCCTATCAAATTGGAAATAGTTACCTTAGTGTCATCTATTGGATAATTTATGCTGCGGCCAGACAGGAAAGGTGTGGCATCCAAGGCCCAACAAAATAGTAGAAGTGCCTATTAAATTCCAAAATAACATGTAACCAGTTGTAGCTACATTATATATTACTATTGCTAATATCCCTACCGTATACCTGCTCACAATGTTGGGTCTTTTCCCCTTATATTTTATTCTGGCTTTGCAGATATAGCTGACATTCAAAATGAACCTCAAAGCCTTCAACGACTTCAGTACTGGCTAAAGCTTTCTGTTCTTTTCTATAAGACTCATCTCTAGGGCTTTGAAAGTATAGCATAACAGACTGTTTTTATTTAATACATCTACCCTGTTATTTTGACTTTCGCCTTAATTGTTTTATAGTTTCATAAGTGGATACTGAGCTGTCAAGAGCTACAAACCTGTTACAAGTTGCCTCTTAAACGTATGCATATTACTACCGTACCCTATACTCCTGAAATGTGCAACCAGGAACTAAAACTCAGCAAATCTTAGATTACATTCATAGAATGGTTGCCTTTTCTGCCATGCACTGGCTATAACACCCAGTAGCTATTCCCCCCTCCAAAGGTTATGATTGATTCATCAATGGTTGGTTTCCAGAGCTTCAGGTTAGGTCACACATATCTTACGTAACTTGAACATTGGCACATAGCTAGGTAGCTATAGGCCGGAAGTAAGCATACAACATTACTTAAAACAAAAACAAAAAACAAAAAAAACATGCTTACATGTTAATGGAGAGTAAAATTAATTTGGCCACATGGTGTGCAAGCTCTTGATGCCTTTCTTGACCATCTCAGCAGCTGACAACCATCTACTCAGGAAAATTTCTTTCCTAGATGTGCTGGTCACAAGAGAAACAGGCACAAGTACATTCCACACTGAGGTGTACCGCAGGCCTACACATACGGACAAGTAGTTGCACTTCAAGTCCTACCACCCACCCCATGTCAAGACAGGGATCATCCACAGCAGTGAGGACGCTCATGCAAAGGAGGCTGAAAACATCCAGAAGTTCTTCCAAAGAAACGGCTTATCCAGTGAGCTATGAATCCATACATGTGAAAATCCTCAGCCAGAATGGATCACAATGATGACAGTTCCTTATGTTAAAGGGCCGAGCGAAGCTATCAGATGAATCTTGAGCGAGGAGAATAGTAGACTGGCCTTCAAGTCGAAGACCACCATGAGATCAATTCTAACCAGAGTGAGACCTAGGCTAGCTACCTCCAGAAGACAAAAGGGGGTGATATATTGCAACCCATGCAAACATTATATCATTCCTGATGATAATAGTCAAAGCACTATCGAAACATTGATAAAAGTTTCATTTCTTTGCCGTCATAGTCCAAATAGATTAAGTTATGACTTCAGTATTAGGCCAAAGGATTCTTTGTACTGTACATTATGCAATATGGTAAAATTAAATCCATGTTGTAGTTTGATTTGATACTAGCTATCAGTTGGGTACTTTTTCTAGGTATAGTAGCAGGTAGTTACATTCCAGACATTTCCTTTTTTGAATTGTCTGCACAGTTAGCTACGTACCTGGCTACAACACTAGTGGAGAGATAAAGTACATATCTGATGATGTGAGGGGAAGTGTTTTTTTTTAGCAGCTTTGAGGAGACACCAGGCATCATAGGAGGACAGTTGCTTTACATGTCACACATAGATCTGTGCAGCTGTGAATTAAATTCCTGATAAAAGGTCTATTGCAGTCTACCGGTCTATCCACTTGAAAAGTGAGAGGTGGGCACCAGATGCACTATATATAGCCACTGCAGATACCAATGATACTGGAGATCTATAGGTAGCTACACAGGCATCCTAAGAATTTTGCAGTAGTTTATTGACATGCTCATCATTAAATTTCTTATAAATCCTTATCAGCATATAAGCCATACTTAATAGAATTCACTGCTGTGCATGTGTTTGTGTATGAGAGCATTGAAGGCCAATACTGCAAGCAGATAGTGAATGTGTTATCTTCCACACCATGATATGTACTTATTCTGAAAGAATGGCCTCAGGCAAAAACACCGTTTTTGTACTTTTGCCTCAGGAAGGTCTTTATACTTGTTTTCATACTATTTAATTATCATAATCAAGAAGTAATTTTAGAACATACACATACTACAGCTCACTGCAAAACCTCCAAGTCATTGGGAATTCCCAATGACTTGGTAGTAGCTACATTTCCTTAAGGAGATGTAGCTACTACCAATGTTTTATGGTATTACAATTGTAGCATTGCAATGCTTTGGTAGGATTTGTTCTACCAAGCTCATGCAGTTTACCTCTACTAGTACTAGTGTAGCTATATAGTCCCATGATACTGAGACTTTTTTTTTGGCAGCCATGGAAAAACGTTGCAAAACATCTATGTACATGTAGGGATGATCATAGAAGTAGCTAATGAGGCTCTAACTTTGCTGACAGTGTCTTAAATGCTTGGCATTGTATCTGCATGGCTAGCTAAATGTAAATGCAGCATACCATAGATGAAACTCATGCTGAGATAGTTTAACAGTCAAGAATTAGCCAAAGTTAGAGTAAAGTGCACTATAATTATGCTAGGTGACCACATTCAAATGTGCTATATATGCTTGGGCATCTCGTTTGTGTCAAGTATAGCAGTCTCATACTACACTGCAAGATTAGTTGAAATTGAAATTGATTTTTTTTCCAGATGGACAGGATTGTACAGAAGGTAAGTCCTATTATATGTACTCCCCTAACAATCAAAACATAAACAAAACAAAACAAAGAAGGCAATGCACAAAACAAAATAAGCCAAAGATACTATACAAGTTGCTAAGGCATTGGAAAGTAACATAGTTGCACTCAATACATGTACATTTTCAATGGATATACATATCAGATAAGATAAATAGCAGCTCTCAATCAAGTCATGCATGCAGCTGGCAGCGACATCTAGAATCATGCATAATTTATACATGCACTCTAGTATATTATAGACGTACAACCATATATATAAACTTCGCAAGCAGTTAGCTAGTCATCATTGTACACATATTCCTTGCTGAGTTTGACACTGCCTCCGTGTTCCAAAATTAAGGGTACTCCTTTTATTCCTCTGTGATACTTGATCAGTTGGCTAACAGTATCAAATCCCTTTACGTAAGCCCCGTCTCTGCCGTCTCTGCCTAGTATATATTTGTCATCTCTGCTGCGCCTACTGATCTTCCACCGGTGCACGTTTCTGCGGTAGTGCACCAACAGAGTAAGCCCGTCTGTACGCTTGTATACTAAGTAAGCGCCATTCACGTTTCCAGCCACACGCAATAGCCGTGAATCTGCTTGCCTGTCTGATATCCTCCCGTGGTACCATTTCTTGTTTGTCGGCTCTCCTTCGACATGGACTTGGCCATCCTCGAATTCGCGTCCTAACATGCGATCACGGCCGGTACGGAAAGATTGTCGTACATAACTCGCAGTTGTGCTCAGCGATATCGATCGCGAATCCGCGTACCACCGCCTGTTTGTCACTTCTCCTTCATCGTTGACTTGGGTTCTGCGTCCTGACTCGCGCATACTTGCTGATCTTCTCAGCGGCAATTGTCTGTCGCTTTGGAATCTGCGTCTTGGCTCGCGCAGACTTTCTGATCTTCTCAGCAGCGATCGCGAAATCCTGCTTCCCATTCCGGTAATGCGCTTCTTGACCACACTGCGACAGAGACGACGTAGTCTGGCTTGCTAGACCCGCGCACGAAAAGATAGAGTCTGGACACTTTACGCTATATTCTATATATTACGCTCAACTTCTAGCTTTAATACCAGTTTTACAACTGTCTTCCCAGTTTTAAAACATAGAATGACATCATATCGGTATTCTAAATTTAACCCCTTCCCACTTTTGCGCATGAGTACCCAAGGATACTTAATTACTAACACGTTAGTATCCTTGATGTACCCGTAGATGTAGTGAGTACCCGTGTGACTACAATAATGATGCTGATAAGCGACACGGTTTTGAGTGGTGATGCACATGTGTGGGCTAGGAATGTAATAAGTGAGCATGTGGGGGAATCCATAGATACTAGCTATATTGGTATCTATGGGGAATCCTTGGCTTATGAATGTCAATGACATGTTAGCATCCCAAAGTCTAATAGTGAATAATGACCCTGGGTTCACTCCTATTGGTCTATTCAAGCTTCAGTTTGCAACTGCAATTCAGACAACCAAATTGTGGTTAAAATAATCCCTCAATTGTTTCAGTGTAGTTAAAATTTAATATGTTTGATACACTAAGAACTCGCATATAATTATAGGAGGTACTCAGGGGCGGATCCCCTTTTCGGTTGTCGATTATTACGTCATTGCAATTACTGCACTCATGTCACCTTGTTCCCGGTGAAGCAAACAAACTCTGCAGTGGAGCTGCCAATCGATCACTGCGTCAATTCTTCACTCCATACAGTAAGGGAAGAACCAATAAATACTCCTACATTAATGCTCCTAAATCTTGTCAAGGATAATTGACTTCACAGTTTAGTACAAATCTTGGGACAAAATTTGCTCAACCATGATGACCAAAAGTTAACAGCTGCAAGGGACTACACCACCACACGCTGCAGACTGCACAATCACAGTATTCTGCAACTATATAGCTAGCTATGGCAACCTGATTGACGTCAACCCTGTAACTAGCTAAATACAGATTGAGGGTAACCATACTGCCAAGTGAAATGTAGACGTAATAAATTATGACGGCCTTCAATGCCCTCATAATATACAACATTGGTACAGTAGTGAATGCTAGATATGTACATGTAGTAGCTAGTAAAAGGCAAGCATAGAATTATCATTTGTACCGGTGAGGAGTTAGCTATAATTGAATGATGAGCATGTCATTAAACTACCTGTTCTGTCCAGTACAGCTAGGCGACAGGCATTCATCCAGTAGTTCATGAATTATTCAGTGTTGTTTAATACTGAATTGTTTTCGCTCACTATTTGTATAAACTAGTGATTGTAATACCAATAACCGGTGCTGAGGCTATGCAGTGTCAGTCTCAACGCTGAACATCAATGCTGGGTCTTTTCTCCTAATCATTTCTGCCTTTTAAGTTATCCAAAGCACCACCCCACCTGTTTCCTCTGTAAGAGTCAATTCAATTCTTACATAGTATCACACCCGCATAGGCTCCGCAGGTAGGAAGGATTCACACAAACACCCTTGAAAGGCCCATAGACAGTATGCAGCTACTATGAGGTATAGCATCCCACAAACATACTGCTTGCAAACAGCCAGCTGCGGCATGGTTCAGCCAGTGTCAGTGAATCACATATGCACCGTCATTACCTATCGTTGGGTGTGCCATTAAAAGATCCTCATGACGAAATAGGTGCATATGCCTGGCCTATAAACCCCCCTTATAAACAGAACACGTTATTGAGGGTTTCACGGCTATGCGACTGTGTGTTTCCGTATCACATGTGATAAAGAAATATGAATCTGTTATTATAGCAGTATTGCACTGTTACTACGTACATCAAGCCAGATGGTTATCAGACTTTTCTGATCCCTACACCAATTTGGGATTCCTAAGTACATGTACACAGTTTATGTATTTATTATCAGAATTTTCCGATCCTTACACCAAGCATGATCCCTGAATATAGTTAGATGGTTATCAGACTTTTCTGATCCTTACACTAAGCATGATCCCTATAAAGTTATCAGAGGCTTTTCTGATCCTTACACCAAGTTGGGATTCCCAAGTACACACTTTGTGTAGCTATCTGAATATTTAAGCCTGCACTAAAATTTTAATGCACCCCATATACTGATATGAACTATTCTTTTCAGTATAGTAATGTACCTCAGAAACAGTTTGCTTGTATTATGCTGAATATTTCAGAGATTTAGAGTCAAGAGTTTTAGAATGCAACTATTGGATGCTTTCATTGCCAATTAACATGACAGATAGCTCTGAATTGTGCAAAGAATATTATGAAAATTTTGTACTTTCCTTATAGTAATGGGGGGAAAATGTTTGAGATGTCTACGATTCTTTCAAAAGTAGTAAACACTTTGAATCGGAATTAAACTAATAAAAATTGTAAAGATTTAACAGATCATTTTCTATCATTTGAAAGAAATGGGCACAGACAATACTTTCTTCCCTGAAAATTACAAAACTTTCTGATGTAAATGGAGCTTTGTCTCTTTATTACCTCTGAAAAACTGCCTATTAGAATTTCTCACTTTAAAATAAAACGTGTTTACATAGTTCAGGTGTGAATCCAATCCCTGATAAGTCTTAGAGATCCATTGCAGGGTACCTGTCCACGTGCTTCCTCCACTTGAAATGAGAGAGAGAGAGTACCAAATGCACTATGCCTTAATGGGTGCAGCAGATACCAATGATACTGGAGACTATAGCTACACAGGAATCAAGGATACCACATTGGAGAACATGGGTTTGGGTACAAGCTCCATGGTAGGGAAATTACGGTAACAGCTTACTAAAATTTCTACTGTCTTGTTGGATCTTGGATGTCAGATCTTTCCTATGTGATCATATAGCTATAGTTAGCAGAAATCATCCAACAGATGTAACTAAAGTAACTATTTCCTTGTCAGAATACTGGTTTTTCAAGACAGGAAAGGTCTGGTATTCAAGAGCTATATACAAAAGCGGTAGAAGTGCCAATTAAATTTGCGTATTTTATATTCTGTTAGCTCTACCATGCATGCATTTCCTTGTCAGAATACTGTTTTTTTCAAGACAGGAAAGGTCTGGTATTCAAGAGCTACATACAGAAGCGGTAGAAGTGCCAATTAAATTTGCATATTTTATATTCTGTTAGCTCTACCATGCATGCATTTCCATTTCCTTGTCAGAATACTGTTTTTTTCAAGACAGGAAAGGTCTGGTATTCAAGAGCTATATACAAAAGTGGTAGAAGTGCCAATTAAATTTGCATATTTTATATTGTTAGCATGCCTTCATCTATTAATTTGTGCCATTAGACAGGAAAGGTTTGGCATTCAAGACCAAACAAAGCATTAGACTATTCTACAGTGAGGGTGATAATATAGTAACTCTAAGTAGTAAGTATTAGTTATAACACGCCCAGTTGTTGATATTATAATTAAGCACTCACTCTTGGTCGAGGGCGGAGCCCGAGGGTGAGTGCTTATATAATATCCACAACATCCCTCCTGGGCGTGTTGTAAGTGATTATGCTAGGTGGTTGAGGTGTAGTTACATAATCAGACCTCTAGCCTTCCTGTAGCCTCGTCCCCAGGTCACACACCCCCACGAACTGTTTATCTTGTTTGTTAATTGACTGTACTCTGTCCAGACCTGTGCATGTGTGATCACTGATTCAGAAGCATTGCACTGTGGTTAGTACATCATCCTAATATTGTAGCATTTTGAAGCCTTACCTCAAAAGGGCCTGCACCGGCTGTGCCTACGTATAGCTTAGAGCTGCCCATGCTCTAGGCCATTTAGTATATGTACACATTTCCTGTATTTCTAGAGCTTCCTATGCTCTATGGGATTCTTACCATGCTCTATGAAAAAATACTACACCATGTTACTACAGTATTAAAATAGTTGTAGTGTGGCTTCTCTGGAGCCACATGGAGATATGGGCACTGTTCCTATGTCAACAATGCCCATTTCTCTCATGTGACTCTGGAGGCCATGCTACAACTATTACTGGGAAATATGCAGTTATTGCTGAGTCAACACAGACTGGTTGCTAGTAGCCTGTTTATTCAGCACATTAAACTTAGCAACCACCTAGCAACGTCAAATAACTTACCTTACAGCCTAGGTATATTTTTGACCACATAAAATATAAAGTACATATCTGATGATGTGAGGGGAAGTGTTTTTTTTAGCAGCTTTATGGATGAGACACCAGGAATCATAGGAGGCAGTTGCTTTACATGTCACACATAGATCCGTGCAGCTGTGAATTAAATTCCTGACTAAAGGCCTACTGCAGTGTAGCTACCTGTCTATATGTACTTCCTCCACTTGAAAAGTGAGAAGCGGGCACCAGATGCACTATATATACCCAATGATACTGGAGATCTATAGCTAGGCATCATAGGAATTTTGCAGTAGTTTATTGACATGCTCAACATTGAATTAATTATAGCTAAATCCTTATCAGCAAATAAGGAAGATTCCATACTCAATAGAATTCACTGCTGTGCATGTGTTCATGTATGAGAGCATTGAAGGCCAGACCATCAATGCAAGCAGATAGTGAAAGTCTTACCTTCCATATCGTGATACGGACCTATTCTGAAAGAATGGCCTCAGGCAAGAACACCATTTTTTTTGTACTTTTGCCTCAGGAGGGTCTCTATACTAAGTCTTATTTTTCATTCTATTTAATTATCATAATCAAAAAGTAGCTTTAGAACATAGCTATGCATACTACAGCTCACTGCAAAAAACTCCAAGTCATTGGGAAGAAAATGTATTAGTAATTTTTTATGGTATTCTGAGGTACACCAGCAAATGTAGTATTGTGGTTACAGCATTGTATCTGCATGGGTGGCTAAACGTAAAATGAAGCATACAGTAGATTAAAACCATGCTGATAAAAACTAAAAGTCAAGAATTAGCCCATGTTATAGTATACAATGTAATACTACTATAATTATACTAGGTCATTACATTCAAATGTGCTATTATAGCTATGCTTGGGCATCTTCCTGTATCAATTGTGAGTATAGCAACATAGCAGTCACATAGCTTTGAAAGCCACAATAACATGAATGCAGTTCTGTGTATTTTTAATAGCTATAGGCCAGTTAGGCACGTATTATAGCTAAATATATTTGGTATGCTATAGTCTCATGCCCAAACCTCTATGGCGGGCGAGTAGAGGTCTGGACACGAGACTAGGTAAGCTAAGAACTTGTACAAGGAGCCTAGTACAAGGATTGAACTGTTTACAGAGGAAGTAGGTGGGTAGTTAATTATGGCTTTGGATCTCATTTATTTATACCTGAAAATTAGACCCAGCATTGGTGCTCATTGTGAGACTGACACTACTTAGCCTACCAATCACTAGCTCATATAAGTAGTGAGCATAAATACTTCAGTAATAACACTCATAAAGTATTGGATGATTCTATAATAGCTACACACTACCAGGCCTTGTACTATACCCTTTATAAGCTCCATGGTAGGGAAATCAGGGTACAGCTTGCTATAACATTAGCATTATTTATTGGAATTTATTAGGCACTTCTACTGCGCTTGGATGCCAGGCTTTTCCTGTCTGGTCATAGCAGAAATAATCCAAAAGGTATTTATATTGGAAGATTTCTGCTACATGTAGCTATGACCGGACAGGAAAGGTCTGGTATCCAAGCCCCAAGCAATACATAGATTCCACTAAAGTTACTATTTCCTTGGTAGAATACTTAGTCTACTAAAAGGGCAGACTATAGAGCTGATTCATCATCTGCTGTTGCTAGACAGGAAAGGTCTGGCATTCAAGTGAATCTGAGGTTCAGCAACAGAATATTCTAATTTCAATCATAGAAAGCAATAAAGCATGTAGGGATGTGCAGCTTGGTGTTCCTTGTTGTTCCTCTCCTTTTTGTCTCCTTACACAAACCATTAATGGTAGGTAAGAGCTACTACCCCGAAGTGCCTACATTTGGAATTTTTAGCTTGTATGATGTGTACCTCCTGGCTCCCTCACTCAATGGATTAGAAACCATTCAGAACGAAGAAGAAATATCAATTGGATATGGAATTGATTTCCTTCTCACTGTTGGTCAATATGGAGGTGAAATTAATAGCACAGTTGTATTGACAGAAACTCAAACACCTTTCTTTAGCTACTATGCAACACAGTGTTACCAGCATATGTAGCTACCTTGCTACATCTACTCTCTGGGGGCTCCCAGGAGCTAGTGTATTTGGGAGGTCATCTGTAGAGTTGGAGAGACTTAATTGGCATCTTTCAAGTAAGAGTTTTGTATGTATACCCTAGCCTTGTTTTCAGTCTACATTCCCATTTTTTTGCATGGTAGTACATGTAGCTCTTTCTTATTACTTGCGGGGAAAAAAGCTGGGAGTGGAGACTTGGAACGATGCTATGTATACCCTTGTCCCCAACCTTCCTGTTCCCACTGAACAAAATCAATTTACACCAGCAAGAACTTGCGCGCAAAACAAATTTCTACACACATGCCTCGTTACATGCACACATAATATGCATCCACTGCAAGAACGCAATTATTAGTCAACTACTATTGGTTATCTGAGATGTCTGTAGTCCTCAAATGTTAACGTTACTATAAATTTGTGTGAGAAACTGATTGTGAGGTCCCACATTGGCTCATTAACTCCAGACTAATAACTTTATTCTAATTGACTTCAGACTACTAACTTTATTCACGATATTATTGTAAATAAAGTTATTAGTCTGAAGTTAGTGAGTCAATGAGCTTGTACTGGTATTGTGTGCATTGTCCCATGTGACTCACCAGTAAAGGATACTATAGTCATGCACTCACATTTCTACACAGCCACTCAATTGAAACTGGTGTCTGGAGAACTCTACAACTAGCAGGAGCGACAATACAAGAAGCACTCATATAGTGGTACAACAACCAAACTGTACCTGTGGATTTCCAAGATAGTTATGGTGGTCCTCACTGCAATGCTCAAAGCCCTGAGAATTTCTTACTAGCTGAACTGGATTCGAATAATTGGTCACTTATCATCATTACGTTCTTTGTTGTGTGTATTACAGCCATTTGTGGACTCCTAAAGGTTAAATTTTGGATTTGGTTACATTCACCGAACAATTTACAGGACAACTATGATGAAAAGCAAAAAAGCAAGAAGAAAAAGGTTTGGCATTAGGTTAATAATATTTATCTGTGTAAAAAGGAAGCAAATTAACCTGCCGTGGGAGGGATGTATTTCACATGGTTTGCTAATGTCAGAATGTCATTTAGTCTCTTTCCTCGATTCTATTACATTCCGAACTAATGAAGTGTGGTGTTACACATCTGTCCTGTACTACCTACCGGCTTTAGTGTCACCTCATTATCGCCATAGGTATATGTACCTTGCAGCTGCATCAACCATATAGAGAGGTTTAATATAACCTATTATTTATAGTGTGCATGCAAGCTTGAAAATCAGGGTAATTTAACCTCAATTGCAGTTCAATTGCAAGGCCATATGATATGCAAATGAGTCACTGCTAAGACAACCCAATCAGAAGTAGCTACAAGTTGGAAATCTATTAAGAGGCCTCTTGAATATCCTTCTAAAAAGCTTTATGGCACCGAATTGATACTGAGCTGGTTAAAACAATACTGATGTTTTGCAGTGAGTAGCTATATACCTGCCACAATGACATGTGACACTGCAGGAATACTTGCACTACAAAAGCAACTAGGCTGCTGCACTCTAGTATGGTTGATGCAGTTGCAAGGTACAGGCACCCATAGCGATGATAAGGTGACACTAAAGCCAGTAAGCAGCATGGGACAGACGTATACACCACAATTCATTACTACCGAATGTAATAAAATTAATACATGACTTTCTGAAGTTAATGATATGCATCCATCCTACGCCTGGTTAATTAATGAAATCAGATTTGTACAGCACACTTCATTGCATTGGAATGGAGGAAAGTGACTAATGAAATTAATGAACTGGTGTGGCATGCATCCATCCAAGTGGTCCCCCTGGACGCGCGGTCCTAGGACCAGATGTCCCCCGTCAGGACAGGATGTCCCCCCATACACAGCCACAAACATTATTTGGCACTACTAAGTGCATTAAGTGTTTCGAATAAGATGGCATGCTGTATTACTGAGAATGTAAAGCAAAAAGGAAGTGCTCGTCTATTGTACGTACCGCCAGCCCTGTGATAAAAATAGCGGATGGACTGGCGATTTTGCAGAATGTGGGGTATGCCATGAGGTATCATGAGCACTGCAAAAACATTGAACCAGTGCTGCATTATTTGGTGTTAGTGCATCAAGCCTTTTACATAAAAGATGGCATACTGTATTAGCTACTGAGAATACACAGCAGAAGAAAGTGCTTGTCTATAGCACTTAGCTACTGCCAGCCCTGGGATAGGAATAGTAGAATGTGGGGCAATGTATGCCATGAGGTTGAGCACTGATAGTTCAGTCAAAGAAACATAAAGTGGTTTTGAACAAAGTGTTTGAAATACTTTAAGTAGCTACTTACTGCTTCTACTATTCCTTACTCAATATCGGCTGCTGAAACCGTATTTTAGTGTATATTCTTCCAATGGGAGGGGGGACTTGTAAAAAAACTTTGGCAGAATGGCGGACTCAGGCAGAACGGCTAGCTACAGAGCAACTCTATAATCTCTGCCTCATGATACAGTGTGGGGGACATGTGGTCCTAGGACCAGCTGTCTTAGGGTGACGCGTGGTCCTAGGACCAGCTGTCTTGGGGGACATGTGGTCCTAGGACCAGCTGTCTTAGAGGGATGCGTGGTCCTAGGACCAGCTGTCTTAGAGGGACGCGTAGTCCTAGGACCAGCTGTCTTAGGGGGACGCATCGTCCTAGGACCAGCTGTCTTAGGGGGACATGTGGTCCTTGTCTGGGGGGACAGGTGATCCTAGGACCACGCATCCAGGGGGAACAATTTTAGAGAGGGGCATCCTGTCCTATGACACCGGTTTGGCATTAATTGAATGTTTATGCACAAATCTACGTGTAGCATGCACTAAATATAGCCTCGTCCCCAGGCTCTCTGCATGTTGCTGGAGAGCCGGGTATTATTTTCTCACGTGAGTCGACTTACTTAATTGCGCGTGGGAAGGGACCGCTCGAAAGACGGTTGCGCTCCTCTACCTTCAGTAGCCTCTTTAGCAAGAGGCTACTGGCTATGCCTATCCTGACCCGAGAGCCCCGGGTGTACGATTGTGGGTGTCGTTTGCCCCAATGCCCGTCTGGACTTGTAGGGGGTGTTGTTGGTTGCTACAACTACTTCATGTGTGTCTGAGGAGACTAGGCCAATGAAACTCTATATGTTTGTGTTTCAGGGTGGTGGCGAGTTCAATGCTACCTGTCAGAGGCGCCCATGCTTCTGTTTTTCTGCCTTGTCCCTATTAATGTTCTTTGTTTACTATATGTGTAGCGTTCCCCTATATGGGGTTATTCGAATGAACTTTGAACTTCTGCTTGTGACAGTGTTTCGGCGCTAGGTCTGTGGTACAAACGGGCTCCGAATAGTAGTTGCAAGAAGTGTAGATTCGCTGCCTCCCTTCGTTGTCCGAGAACTGTAGCTGTCCTCTCCCGCGCAAAAATTCACAATGTATATAGGCTGTCTCACAGGAACACTTAAAAATAATTTTAGAGTCAGCTTCTTTCGTGTCTGTGCTGCAGGCAGACTGGTACATTTCCTCAGCTTCCCTGTTTTCTCTTTCACTGCCTCCTTACATTTCTTGGCTTCCTCTTTCTCCACTGTTTTCGTGGCTTCTTTCTCTGCCCTCTTAGCTACATCTGTTGGCTTCCTCTTTCTCTTCCCTCATATACTTTCACTCTTCTCCTTTCCGTTCTTTTCTACAGGTACTTTGTTTTTCGTCCTTTCCTCCTCCCTATGCCGGGCAGTGTAATCATTTGCTGTCAGTTCTCTTGCCCCAATGATACCCTTAGTCCGCTTCTTTGAAGCTGCAGCATTTTCTGATGGTGTTACATGGATTTCAGCCGGATCAACTGGGACCAATCCAGCTGCAACAAGATGATTTACAGTCGGGATGAAGGCACCGGTAAAGAGGTGGCTCTAGAGCACTCAGGCCATCCTGAAGGTCCATCACTGTTTTGAGAGCAACACGATGAAACTGCAAAGGAGGGTGAGACAGCAGAGAGAGAAGTACTGTCACTTTCTTCTGTAGTTGCATTCACTGACACACTAGATGATGGACAAAGAGAGGACCCGCTGGACTGAAGAGTAAATGTATTGGACGAGGACGAGAACAAAAGGCGACTTATGAAATATGGAGAGCAATGTTTTGGCTATGGCAATGGCAACAGGATTAAAAGGGAATAATATTCCAGATTTTGAGAAACCTGCCTTGATGCAGGGCCAGAGCCACGAAATTTTGACTGGTCAGGTTGAACATTTGGTATGAGAGGCTGTGAAGCAGCTGATAATCTGCGCGAAGTGCGGAAAAATTTTTAGACTTCTCTTTTCAGCAGGTAGGAAGCGCTCTCATGGCCTCTCGTAGCTTCTTTTCGCCCTGAAACCAATCACATTGAAATCTGCAGAGCACTGTGTTCTTACGCTCGTCGTAATTGAGAGGTTCTTCGTATTGAAAAGCACGCTGTTAACTAGTCTCGTGACCAGACCATTCGTATGATATCGTTTTCAGCCAGCGGGCGTGGCCGCTTTATTCGCGTACTGAGTCAAGTTACTACGCTGTGCTAGGAGAGAGAGACATGCAATTCGTAGTAACGATACAGCGATGATCCCTCTATACTTCTATACAAAATATTTGTCTGAAAAAGTGGTCAGGTTGAAACCTGACCAACCTGACCATGTAACACCATCAGAAAATGCTGCAGCTTCAAAGAAGCGGACTAAGGGTATCATTGGGGCAAGAGAACTGACAGCAAATGATTACACTGCCCGGCATAGGGAGGAGGAAAGGACGAAAAACAAAGTACCTGTAGAAAAGAACGGAAAGGAGAAGAGTGAAAGTGTATGAGGGAAGAGAAAGAGGAAGCCAACAGATGTAGCTAAGAGGGCAGAGAAAGAAGCCACGAAAACAGTGGAGAAAGAGGAAGCCAAGAAATGTTAGTTGAAATGGGTGTGAATAATGAAGATTCTGAAAATACAGAAGAAGAAATGGAGGAGCAGAATGTGAAAGGAGCAATGAAGGCTCTGTTGCACTGGTGCCAGAAGAATACTGCAAGGTTAGACTGATGTGTATGCACAGACACAGATGCCAAGCTTGTCACAATAATGGCAGGCCAGGATTATTACACAAGTATGAAATATTGTTTAGACCTAGTCATGAATAATATCCTTTGAAGTATGCCTGCCTAATGAGGTATCTAAATCTGATAGATACCTCATCTTTATTCATGACATATTAGTGGCTGCCTATCACAACTGAAGCGCTCAGCATGGGGCAGGTTGCTGCTTCCTTCAAAGGGTTAAATAGATACCTCCACCTAGGTGTCTAACCTATATTTAGTGCATCACTTTTAAAGGTTCAGTTACATCTAATTAAATATGTGCATAGACATTAATAATGCAACTCAAATTGTAACCCATGCTTTTTCTTCTAGTAATGCTGTCTTTACAGTATGGCAGTAATCCATGTCTCCTAATTATCAAATGGCATAAGAAGCATGATTGTATAGATTCATGTATAGCTGATATCCCTAAGGTAAAGTTATGATTTGACGTCCCTTGTACTTTTTTAGGTATCACGGAGTGGACTCCACTACTAGCTGGATTGATGGCCTGGCCTTCAATGCCCTCATACACAAACACAGGTACACTGCTGATATAGACCACTGGCAGAGGTGTAGCAGTAAATTATAAATATTAGCCTTGCTCCACTTTACTGTGCCTGGCAATAATTTCTGAATGCAGCACACCAATAAAGCATTCTATATGGAACTCACCATGTTTATTTGGGGGCTATCCCAGCCCGGACTTGCAAATTGGGTCTGCATACGTACCCCCATCACGGAGAATTTTATATCTGATGCAGTAATAACCTGTCATGGTTAGCTCAGTTGAGGCGTCTATACTTATATAGTTCCCAATGAAGGTTGTAGCTAAGTAATAATGTTCTGGTTGCTTCACTTCCTTTAGACCTGAACTGATTGATTTTGGATTGCTAGCCCCTTTGATAACCTCGACAATGCTTTTGATGTGGCCGAAATATACCGAGGCTGCTAGATGCCAAGGGTAGATTATTACTTACTATTTACTTCTTTGGATAATAAATTGCTTTATTGAGAAAATAGTCTTGTGCATTGACCTATGCTTGCCCTTGTCAAAGAATGGTCTGGAGATAATAGCGCACAGTGCTCGGCCCTGTGTTGTTTGGTATGTGGGATGACCAATCAGAGGGAAGTTAGAATATTAACTACTCCTTAGTGACACGTGAGATAACGTAGTACATGGCTAATACCAATGATTACTTGCTTGCAATGACAGAATCATTGTTCCCAAGGAAGCACCATCAACAGGTCAATTTGTAGAAATAGTGCAAAACAGAGAAATGTAACAATTATTCATGTGGCTGCTTGTAATTACTGCACTATTCAACCAGTGTGTGCTGTTGTCACCAGACCAATCGGTCATTGGGATGTATTATGTGGTATGAGGCTCAAGCTTATAGCTAATTATAGTGTGACGCAGTGTTGCACTGTTACTTACTGCAGATGTGAATCCAATTCCCGACAAGAGGTCCATTGCAGTATATTTGTCTATGTACTACCTCCACTTCAATGGTGGCGAAAACGAGGTGAATTTTGAAATTTTCTATTCATAAACAATGTTCAATGTTGTTTGCATTAGTGATGGACTTAATTCCCTCATGTTGTTATGCCCCTTCAAAAACACACATACACACATAGGGTATTCTATCTGCATTTTTGGCCATATTTCCTTACAGAAGTAGAAAGTAGAAAACCCTTTCCACTACACTATCTGTTTATCTCCCAAGGATGAAAATGGCATACATTTCACCTCCACTATTCCTTTCACTAGCCTAAGGCAGTGTATTATCCATAATGTATGGTCTTTAGAAGAGTACCTTACTATTGTTTGCAAAAATTGACACAGGTTAGTACATCTGAGATACAGAGAGTTCCTGCAACTGTCAGCCAGCCGGTTGGAGCAAGTATAGCACCAAGCGAATCAACTCAGGTTACAATGAGGAACAGACCACTACCACTTCTGCCCTGTAAAGAAACAGCAATACAACAGAGGTCTCTCCCAGCTATCCCAGAGTCTGGAGAACTACCCACCAAAATGTCCATAGTCGCAATGCCAGTGCCCTCACTGCCTGCCAAAACATCACTGGAAAGAGCTGTACCTTCACCATCGGAGCAACCGCAGACATCTGCTATATCAGAGAAGTTTTCAGAAATGACGGTTTCCCAGACAGTTCAATATGGTGGACCCAGACAGCCAGAATTGATAGTTGGTAATCCAAATAGACCCAGCAACCAACAAACATCTCCCTCCACCACAACTGCAAGTGCAGCAGCCAGTGCTACTCCCCCACCCATTCGTCAAGGGGAGCAACCACCTCCCTACCAGCCACCAACATACTCGGCCGCCCAACAGCATCCATACCCTTACCCATACCCATACTCACAACAATCATATCCACGACAACCGTATCCACAACAACCCTATCCACAGCAGCCATATCATCAACAGCCATATCCACAGAAACCATATCCCCAACAGCCTTATCCTTACCCTCAGCAACATCAGCAGCATGAGTACTATGGATACTACAAACAGCTACCCTATCAACAACCACCACCACAGCAACCAGCATATCCACGACAGCCCTACTGCTCCCCACAAGCACCTATCCGATAGATGCAGCAGATGCAACAGAGCGTGGTACATATTCAGACAGGTGCCGGAGTGCTGACTGTTGGTTCTCAGCAATGTGCTGGAAGTGGTGGCATGATGCAGTCTAGCACTGTAGTTTTTAAGTAAGGCCTTTTACAGCTATCAACAACAATTGACTCTTTGTGAATCTTATTGTTCATTCTATAGTTAGCTACGTATTCTGTTTGACATTGTCCATTTTGTTATCCTTTTTTTAAGTAAATGTGATAGCATGTATAGTTCAGTGGTTGAGATAGTATTAGCAGCTTCACTGCATGATTTGTGGAACTGAGTATCTTAGCTGTGCCTAATTCAAAAAGGTTTTATAAAAAATTGTGTATACGGCTCAGCATTTTTTTAACCATCTCATCTGTATGTATAATTTCAAACAATCCCCACATACATAGATATTATAACTATCACATTCTGGCCGAAGCTACAGTTGGATGGATGAATGATCAACCTTATCATTACATAGGGCCCCCAGTGTCACAGAACATTTTCTCCTAGTAATTTCCCCATCACCCTACATGAAGCATTTCCATGGAAAGTGTGTCACGATAAGCTACATGTATATATGCCTGCCATATAATATTGTTTATTATTATAGTTTATTTGTGAGTATATAAGTCTGCTGTGGTGTTCATTCTATAGTTAGCTACGTACTCTGTTTGACATTGTCCATTTTACCTCCACTATTCCTTTCACAACAACCCTATCCACACTACAATTGCTAGCAGAAAATCAGACGAGAAATAATAGTGGATCTCAAAAGAACACCTTCATAAAGACACTTAGAATATAATATACAAAAAGGAGAGCAAAGATGCTGGAGTGCAGTTGCTAATTCTCTGGAAGAATGGGATAGCAGACATCCAAAGTAATAATTTTGGTAAATCCTTGCACCTTGAAGTTACAATTAATGTAATACACACTCTATAGCTACATACAGAGTTTATAATAAAGATGGTTATAGCAAATACTATAGCAAATAAGATACTATTAGCAAATACTATAGCAAATAAGATACTATTATGTACATGTACTACAGTAATACTTAAAAAGCTTGTTGGTATATACAATCTTGTTGGTATCATATATTATGTATATACAATAATGCAACACAAGATAGGCAGCAAAACATGTAGGATGATATCCTAAGGAGTGTATAAACTGTGTTACAACATGCAGGTTATGCAGAGTGGTTAATATGAGACAATATACCAATATTCCTAGAGAGCACTATTGTTCAGGTTAGTGTGTACTATTCTACAGCTACAAAAAAACTATGAAAAAGTTGAGGGAAGTAAACTTTAAGGGTGTACCGTTTTTTTCCTGATCTCTTCATGTCTCCTCTTCCATGCTTCAAAAAAGGTGACATTGCCAAAATCTCCTTTATGACGTTCCATTTGTATGGTTTCCCTATCAATGAGACTGCTATAAACGTCATCAGCTTTATGGTAGTATTCTTGTGCAGTAGCTTGGTCATGACTTTCTCCCATCGAAATAACGTCTCCAAGAATCTGATAACAGTAACCTACGTGTGGATGAATCTCATCTCCAGACGTTCGGCTGTTTGTTAGTATATTCAAGGCTTCTTCTGCATGCTCCTGAGCAGGTGAATACTGTTTCATATCAAACATTAGTCTTGCAAGACCAGTTGAAACCCTTCCTCTATATGGATGCTTTACACCAATGGAATCAATCAGGTCCAATGCTTTTTCCATTTGATTTTGCGCTTTGTCATAGTGTTCTTGCTTGTGTGACTCGTCCTTTAGCTCATAATTCGCTAGTCCATGATACACAGTTCCAAGAGCATATTCACTTCTGATCCTTTTTAGACTCTTTTCAGCTAAAATGTTTCTTTGAATCTCAAGGGCCTTTTCCAGTTGTTCCTTAGCCTCTTTGAGTTTCCTTGGCTGCTTCATATCTCTTAGAATGATTCCATAATTGGCAAGCATCTGTGCATACCTGATGTGCAGGCATGCCGGGCGAATAGAACCAAGGGCTGGATCCTCAAGATTCTTTGCGCATATTTTGATTGCTTCTTCCATCATAGCAAGTCCACGGTCATGATCACCAGCTCGCTGGAGAATCATGGCTCGATTTGCATGTACAAATGCAACCTAAGTAGTATAAGAAGTATCTAGTTATATATCGAGGAGGAAGCACTAAATGGGAGAGTAAAGAGCATTACTAGGGATATGTAAACGTAATATGCCTTGTGTAGCTATACAGATACATGCATGCAATAGATAATTATGGCCACTAAAGTTACCCATCGATCGCTAGCGCTTGATCTGGACTATCGCTAGTGCTATAATTACCCATCAGACTATCAGTATAGCGCTAGATTGCACCATCACTAGTGCTATATTCTCTACAGCTAGTGCTAAAGTTATCCCCTGCTATCACTAGATTCGCATTATCGAACTGTTGCTAGCGCTAGATTCACTATCTCTAGCGCTAAAGTTGTCACTATCGCTAGCACTAAAGTGATTACTATTGCTAGCACTAATGTTGTCACTTACACCTAGCACTAAAGTTGTCAATCACTATATAGCGCTAACGTTGTCACTATCGTTAGCGCTAAAATTATTACTATCACTAGTGCTAAGGTTGTCACGTATCACTAGCGCTAAAGTTATCATTTTTCGCAAGTGCTAAAGCCGGGCTAAATTTGCTAGGGCTTCATTCTGGGTGTTGATTGCTCATACTGGACTCGGAAAGTCAGTCCGGTATGGAGGCTTGGAGTCTGAGCATGAGATTCACATTTGATATGGTCGCCTAAGAAAGTGTTTTGATACGGCAGAGTCTAGTGACAATCTCAGTTGCGGAAGTATGGGGCCTCTCAAGTTTTCAGAGTGGCTTGAAAGTAGCTAAGAGGAATTCTTGGTTAGTTTATAGATATAGCCTGTTACAGTAGCTATTCTCAATTCCTACCAATGATTACACCTCACCAATGTTTTGACTACTATGCTGTAGCTGTCAGAACAAACACAATACACAAATTGTATTGTATTAGATTTAGAGGGGCATTCAGCCTTGGTTTGGGATTTCAACCCTTCAAAATTGAATGATGTTCACTATGTATATACATGCACTCTGTCCCCAAAATATTTACCAATTTACTTTTGCCTATCCTTGAGTATTTTCTTAACCAAAACATGGACAGCCATGGTAAAGATTACAGTATAGCAGTCAAAATATCAATGAAGTTTTATCAGCACTGACTACCAGGTGATCAGTATTGGCATCAAGCGAAAGAATTTTGTACCCATGCCAACTTATCCCGAATCTCTGGTGAGGTGTTTGAAAATCATTGGTAGGAATTATTAGGCTACATCTACAAACCAACTGAGACTTCCACTCTGAGAGAGAGAGAGAGAGAGTACAGAGAGACCCATACTCCCACAAGTGTATAGAATCCACATATGTGGTTGCCCAAGGTGTTTCTAAGAGTCGATGTGGCTTTTGTTGAGTATTTCGGAGTCTGAGACCTTTGCAGCAGTGGGGCATGCAGTAATCCACACACAAGACACGTGCTTCCAACACTGAGGCCAATCCTGGTAATTAGGTGAGGTGGGAATGAGTGTTTGGCCGATTGTTGTGTGTTTCTACAATATATTTTCAAGAACGAGCCACGGCTGCTACGGGATAGTGGAAAGACAAGCTCTGCTGCTCGAAACACACACAGTCACATCACTCATTCGATCATGCTGTCCATTAATAGCACTTATATACAGAGGCTTACACTATTTGGACCACGAAGCTATGGAGATTGTCCTTCAGGTCGGTATACTCTCTCACGTACCTGACAATGAGCAGTTGCTACCATGGACGAGCAAAGAAACTGGGTGAGCTGATTGATACAAATCAAACGTGCTGTCTATCATGCACCGTTCTCATCTCGAGCCCCTTAAGGTAGGAAGGGAAGTCGAGTAGGGTTGAAGCCGAATCTCCGAACCAAGTTGATGGCTACGTTGGCAACATCCTAGCCTACACCCACATGACAATAGGTAAGCACCTAATTACCCCCTCTGCTTAATATTCACAAAAAAAAACCTCTTTTGCTAAAAGTCCAAATATTGCACTCCCCGCACAGTTTCACCCCTCATCGTCACCTACACACAACCTACACAGGACAGGCCAAAATCCTACGCATACTTTTTCACAGAAACACTTCAAATCCGGTTTTACAGCAAAATCTGCCTTGCTATTCACAACTACACTCATTTCGCAATCCGGACTCGCCAATCAAATATTGCAACAATCCACACCTGCTACAGTAGATTCACCCCAGGGTTATGACAGTCAGCCTACTCACAAGAAAACTACGCATGCTTTTCTCCCCTAACCCCTCCCTTGCTACGTTACACACGCACACAGCCTAGCTACCACTCACCACTGTTTTTGCCAGGACCCCACAAACGGCAGCTAGCCGCGAAAATGGGCGGAGTCTACGAAATAGAAAGGTCACTTTCCTAAAGACAACTGACTAGAGAAGACTGGATGACCATCTGTCTGGCAAGCTGCCTGCCAGCCTTTCAGCTACACTCACAAACACTACTACAGACTTCAGGCTGGATTTTACACACAAACAGCATACTCAGCACTACACACGGCCTAAACGGCATCTTATTAAAAAAAGAGTGTTGAAAGTGAACATCAAAGTACCGCTCGGCCACATCAAAGTGCCGAATTTGCCCTTGAAAGTGACGCTTTCCACATCAAAGTGACACACCCCCGCTGTTGATTCCGGTTGCCGCCATGGGAAAATGTCAATGAATCTCATGAACTTTCTGTAGCTCACGTGACCTTGGTGATTGCTCATTAATTATTTATGAGCAGTTTTACGGGGATTTGTTCAATTTCCCTTGCTACCCTAATTGATAGTTATGCCTCTTATGCCCTTATAGTACACACGTTTCAAACCTTGGACCTGTAGAAAGTGTCTCTTCGTAGTTAGTCATGCACGTCAGGCGTGTGAAATTATCTTCGACAGTATGGTTGTACAAATCTATGCCCACATGTTGATAAGGCATGGTTATGCATGCATATTAGGCATACGAAAATGGCCGCCTTATGGCCCATTAACGCCTGTACTGAGAATTATTGGTCAGTTCTCAAAAGGATAAGCTTACCGGACAAATGTGGCCCATATACTTTATCATTCCTCTTAAAAGATTCATCGCTGTCTATTCAACAATGCCAGTAAGTCCCTTCATTTTGAGATTTGATATTCTTCCCTATTACTCTTCATATTTTGCCACATACAACAGTTACAGTACGTATTATGCATGCATGTTTTTCGCTCTAAGAGTATGTTTGTGTGCAAGTATAAAAGGTATAGTTGCTATTAGAGCTGCAAAAGTGAGCTCGTGAATAAATTCATAAGCAATAAATCTTTGCACTTGGTGGTGTATAATAGTCTACTATATATCATAACCAAGATACCATTTGTGCCATCATGAAATATCAATTTCTGTCCCACATTATATTACTTTCCTCTAGGCCATTGGAAGCGGGCTGCTGGGGCGGCCTAGGCTGCCCCACTTTTTGTGCCGTTTTTTTTTTCTGTAAGGCCTTTGAACTCTGAACTCATGTATTTCTGTTGAAGTCAGCGCGATGGTTTGTGGTAGCCAACTACCAGTGCCGGCAATTGGTGACAAGGCTCACCAACCATCTTACTTTCACTTCCCCAGCGTGAGTCTAGAAGTCATTTCAGTGGCAGTGGTTCGATAAAGCTGCGAGGTGAGGACTGGGAATGATGCTAGGGTCATGGCTCTCGATCTCAAGTAAGCTGGCTGTGTGTTCAATGTCTTCCTGAGAGACATTATAGAGCTACATGGTGTCAGTGCATGACCTTCAATGTAGCGAGATGCTACGAGAACGATTTCTTGGCAGCTGAAAAATTGTTCAAAAATATATTTTCCATGCTTCGTGTGGTAATACTATCGGCCACTGTGTGGCCTCTGACATTACGACCAATGACTGCTCCACCCCTTGGGAGCTTTCGACGGCCCTGGTAAAGCAGCCATTTCCCTAATACAGGCGCTTTTACAGGTCCCAAACGTGTTTACATTCTGATATTATAGAGTTTTAAATTAGATATGTCAGCTGACAAAAGTTCAATTCAATGTATGCAGAGCACTACTTCCAAAATAGTAACCCATACCTCAGGGTGTCCTTGGCTGCCATAGAATTCCATATGGATGCGATGTGACCTTTCAAATGCTTCCAGTGCCTGGGTAAGATACCATTGCTCCTGGTACACTTTGCCAAGGTACGTCAGTATCTTTCCAACCCCTAGAGAATTAATAAATCACACCAAAAATGAAATTGTCAAAAACATTGCATTTAAGGAGAAAAATTCACATATGCTACGTATTGTCTAAGTAATATTTATGGTGGATGAAACCAAAACATTTATACCCCGTATCTGAAAAGTTTTACAATAGTCATAACAACAGATTTTAATACACTTTGCAATTAATTTGTTCAGTTCTTTCAAGCAAGCCTATATCACTAGCTTCATTCTTACATTTGCCTCTGCATGCCAAAAGAGTAACATCTGCTTTTTATGCAGGGAGCAACAGTGGAGACTAGAATGTTAAATCTTTAATAGGACAATAATTATTGGGCGAGCATGAACAATGTTCAGTTTTGTCTGTATGCCTGTCCATACGATTCATCGCATACCACATATTGTTTGGATATCTAGTACAGCATTCGAAAATGTTTCATACTACATACATATTGATATATTGTAATCGAATTTCATACCACATGCCATGGCTTCAAAATGGCAGTTTATAGTTAACAGATTGGGGATGCCATCTTTGAACCTGGGGCACACGTAGAATCAGAGAGCTGGATAAGTTTACTAAACAACTTAAAGAAGGCTTGCTACAGCTCCAAAATAGATTTTGTGCAGCCTCTATACATGTAGAGATATGAGCGCTGGAGACAGATGGTATGATTGAGCAATGGTATACGTGAGTTTGAAGCAGCACAGTCTGTCTGCATGTCCCTGCCCCCTGTTACCTGTGTCTTTAGCCACAAATCCGTCTTGTGAACTCTTTATGCAACTGATCATGTATGCTTATACACAAACGTCATACATTCACCTAGTATAGTCTCACAAATCATGTAATGACAATGACTTACGAATGTGATTACTTCCATATGCCTTTTCACTTTCTTTTAGTGCAGCCTCCAGTGTCCACTGCGCCTGCTTTTGGTCACCAAGTAGTCTATAGACTCTTCCATGAAGTAGTTTAGTTGACCATTCTGCTGGTAGAGATTCTTCAGAACCTCTGTTGTAGTCTGTTATTTTGCCAATCAGCTCAAACTCATTTGCTCTTGCTACATCTCCAAAGTCACAGACAGTTGTACTAAGGATCTGTAGAGCTTTGAAAAGATGACACATGAACATCAAGCTCTTACATAAAGATTTTACATGCAATTGCTTACAAGTAACAATTATGTGGTCAGGTAAGAGATTAGTCTCAATTAGTAAAGTAAAAGGACCACTAAAGTTCTTGGGTGAGTGTTTATCATTATGAAAGGTTGATTACCAGTGAAGTGTCATTAAAACGTCTATAATTAATTCGTAATTTTCTTTATTCCACATATGATGAATACTTACATGCTGAATATACTAGAATTAAGGTGCTTGAAAAATTGAAGAGTTGAATAATGGGAATCACTATGTTACCTGTCATACCATTCCATGGGATGTGAATGTCTAATTCCGGTCGTTGTAGCATTAGAGCTCTCTTTGCACAACTCTCACTCTTCTTTCGGTCTCGATTGTAGTAGTGTGCTGCACTAAGCCTTGCCAGTGGGACAGCCAAAGCAGGATGATTGGGTCCAAAAGTCTCCTCAGTGTGCTTGCCGAGTTCTTCCAGATACATGATGCTCTTTGCGTGTTGTCCTAACTCTGAATATGCAACAGCAAGATTTTCGTGTGCAGTAAGATCCTGTTAAAGTGGAGATAGAATGGTCATTCATGCATAACAGCATCTCATATATACTTCTCCGCGTGCAGGGGCATGCACACTATCATAAGACTGGCAGCGTTATTGGATTTTAGTATTCCATACTACTGTGTCTTAGTGCAAGACAAATAATCTTGCAGTGTAGGCTGGAATCGCAGCTACGTATCATGTAGTACAGTAGTACTCCATATATAGGGATGGCACTGAAAAAAATGGCCACCACATTGAATGTTGTGATATGTTCAAAACTCTGTCCAAGATGCTAGATGTAGTATAGGCTTTGCTCGTCATTCCCCAGTGTTTTCATCCATAATAAACCGTTAATGTTTTCAGAGAGCATTGCTGAAGTGCCACATCGACAAGTCACTAAAATAACTATCTTTGATTCTGATTCTTTCTGGAGGCTATCACAACAATGACTGAAGCGATTGCAATAATTCAAACGTAAAGAGGCATTTGCCATGGAGTATCGCACTCATACCAGAGCGCTTTCAAAGTTTTCAGTATTGATTTACTAGCGCTATCGAATGAACGATTGCCGTTATACACCATTTTCATTCATCACAATTAATAACGTAACCAGAAGTTCAACTACTGAGCGCATGTTTTAGCTATATCAGCTTGAAGTCTTTATGATGGCTGAGGCATTGACCAGCTTTTGCTAGGACTTTACTGTTATGACTTAGTGATAGCAATTCGCTTTGGGCCCATCACTATTATAATAAAGCGCACTCCAATTATTACTAGGTATACGCATTGCGCAGATGGCCTCACGCAGAGGTATGACACAAGTTAGTTAGCACAAAACCACACCCACTAGAATGTTTAGGAGCTGCATCACCCACACAATTGCCAGAGAAGCTACTACTACACGAATGGGCCTTCAGGAGATGAATGTCTTTGTATACAACACAGTTCCAAGGACCAGTTATGGCTGCTACACGAGAGCAGAGTTGCTTGAAACACACGTTCGTATCGCTGGCAATCGATCTGTGTACCATCTGTCTCCAGCGGTCAGATCTCTGCTGAAACAGAGGCTACACAAACTCTAATTACGCTGGAGCTGTAAGCCTATACCTGGGTCAAAAGAAGTGATCAATTTGTCCAGATCTCTGATCCTTCATGTGCCAGAAGTACAAAGGCGGCATACATGTAACTGGTCAGGACGCCATCTTGACCATGTGCTTGCCCCCCCGGGTGGCCCCCGGGGCCGGAAGCGTTCCATTACAGAGTCTGATGTAGTAATAACACGTATACGGAACATACAGACATAGTAATAACACGTATAAGGAACGTAACCTGAGATTTAATTGCATTCCTAAGCGTGACAGAAGTTGCGCACATATATATATAAATAGGCTAGCTGAGACTTCAGCTCACACTGCACGATTAGTTGCCTCGCGCTAAGGCGCTTCGGCAATAATAGGCCTAGCAGAATAGCTTGTGCTCAAGACTGCATTTCTGGTGTAGGCGTAGCCTCCGTTATGCAGAACGAAATGGAATGGAACAGAACGGTGTGTAGTGGCAAGTATTTGCCTGGAGCACTTGAGAATCACTGCTGACTAGTTCGGTTTCGTTTGAGAATGCCATGGTGCGAGTGCAATACCCAGGAGTGAATGACACTTCTTAACGTTTAAACCATTGCAATCACTTCAGCCATTATTACTTTAGCCCGTCTGAAAGAAGAAAGAAGAAGAATTATTGCAATTTGCCAGTTTAGCAACTTGCCGATGTGGTATATCAGTGGTGCTCTCCAGCCTCGTTAATTAACAGTCTTGTTACAGTCTTGTTACTAATGAAAACATTCGAGAATGACAGCTTATGACTAGCTACATCTAGGGTAGGGGTTCATTTGGTATACACATTCAATCCAGTGGACCCCCCCCCCCCCCCCGTGCCGTCCCTATATATGAAGTACTGCCATATTCCATGATTATCCCTTAAAGCAATACACATATGCTGTAATTATTTCCTTACAGTGGGAATTTTTTTCCTGATACACGATGTACATTTTTCCTCTTTATCTTCCAAGGTTAATAATGATGGAAGTTTTACTCTTCTGCGACCCCTCCTTGAATTTATTTACACCTTTTCTCCTTAAATGCATAAGTTATATTTAGCAAGTATAGGTATTATTCTATCCCTTGGGAAAACTTGTTGCCTTTGGAGTGTCTTCGGGCTCTGCTGTCGGACATTTCTCAGGCAATACCTTTTCCCAAGAGATATAACAGGTCAAATTACCCACGTGCATGCAGCTTGTACCGTACCGTTATCATTCTGACAAGAGTTGCTTGACTTGTGATAAGCATCAAAGAGCTCTATGTCAACCTAGAACTTGGTACAGAGCGTGGTAGAGGCTCAAGAGGGCATGAGTAACTGGCTAGCTAGCATCAAGATACAGGCTTTTAGGACACAGAAGAGCATCTAAACATTCATAGCAACTGTAGCAAAAGTGAAGGACTGCCAGTCACTACAATAGCCACCTGTCCAGCCTGAGCCTATTTAGTCACAGGCTGGCAGCGTGACAGGGAGCAGTAGCTTACAGTGCTATCCCATATTACTTTGTAACAATATGTTCACAAATAAGCACCATACATGCTTTCCAGGCTCTCCCTACCACCAGTCCTACCATAGCTTTCTTGTTGAGTGAATGAGGAATCAGGTTCCACATGGAACACAATACTCATTGGGGGGGGGTATTGCACCTGAATACTGTAAATAATTAGAATGACCTAGGCATCGTACGATATCAATTTGGTAGGTCATGACTTACGAACATAGTATCATTTGAAACTTCTTTCTCCAAGGTTTCTTCAGCCTTCCTCAAGTGCTTGTTCCCTTCCTTCCAGTCTCCCATCTTCAAACATAGATATGCCAGGCTGCTAAGTGCTTCCACTTCGACTAAGTGACTCTTCTGAGGGGTATCCTTAAATACGATTAAAGCCTTCTTTAGTAGTTCCCTTTGAAAGATACATAGAAATTTAAATGGTTATGGCCTTCAATGCTAAATACTTAATATTGGCTAACTCTCAGGACATTGTATAAGATAACATGGACACATTTGAATCTAAAGGATATGTGAAGGCATTCAGGAACACAGTGATCATAGATAAAGTTCGCAGAAACTCTGTACCTGCTCTCCTGGTATTCACCAAAGCTTGGTACTGTTGAACAGAACTCCTTCAGTATATCAGCAACTCCTATTGGATCTAAATCCTTCTCTTTTAAAGCTTGTGTTAGTATCTTGATGCTATTTCCATATTGACCAAGATACCTATAGTAGGACAAGAAATAGCATCACTAGAACTGAACATAGGGCGAGTAAACATAAAATATAGTGGAACTGTACAGGATTTTTGAACATGTATGGTATACTAGCTCTTCGGCAACATAGACTCTTGTGTATTGCAATCCAATTATGTATTACCCAGTATAATTATCAAAACCATATCAAGCTGTAACTTGAGACACTTCTGGTCATGTAATAGGCATGGCATACGTGGGGTACTGAATTTTAGTGTAGACACGAAAGCACACCTGTAGGCCCTTGCAAAACTTGAGTTGATCTGTGCTCTCTCACGTGGGGTGAGATCAGTGATGCTGGTATTTTCTTCATTTGCCAGTGATCCAAGCAATCCACTGAGAATGTTCTTTGCTTTGTCTGGATTCTGGTTCAAGTTAATGTATGCATTGCTCAAGGCTACACCAAGTTGGACTCTCAAACTGCGGTCAATAGCAAATCTTTTCCCTTCCTATAGTAGCAAAAGCAATATAATTTACATAATGACCAGCCATGATAACATTTTAACGTTCATGATTGTAAAGATGATTACCTTAAAGAATTGCATCAGGTGGGGAAACAGCATTTGCTTGGTCCAGGTATTAGATGTAGGAGGTGTATCATGAGTAGGTTCCTCACATTCTTGAATTAGGCTGTGAGTGAACTCCTGAATGATTGTATCTGTTTCATCTGCATAAAAAGTGCATCTTATGTAAAGTAATACTTGCTATAACTGCACACTATAATAATGAAATGTCCACTTATACCATTTTCGAGAAACTCCTCTCTCAAACCCTCTCGAGTGCGATTATGTACATGCAGTGCTGCAATGGTGTCATGACTGTCTTGTGGCTCATCTTCCCCCCACTCTGGGTTTCTGCTGATAAGACCACAGTTTTTGATTGCATCAATCTCTTGGGAATCACTGTTTGGTTTGATACCCATGAACCTACATATCACATTCATTGGAATAGGTTCATGAGGAGCAGCAGCAAACACCGTAAATACCTGCATTTAACAAACATAGAATGGTATTATATTAGGCTGGTGATATATTGATGTAGTATGTAATATTCAATCTGAGTTCATACTTAGCCTTTCACTTGTTTGTATACCAAGGCCACAGCTACATTGCCATGTAATGTGTGCTGTTAAAGTATTAATGCATGTGTCTGAATATATGAAACAAACAAGGAAATTTACTGATGATGTCACAGTACTATGTGATATTGCTATACTGTTATAATTCTAAGACCCTACACAAGAAAAAGGGCCTATGAATACGACAAAGGACAGACCCCGCTTGTCCCTGAAATTAACTGTATCTGCACTGCATGTACGTGACCATCTGTTGTGGGACCACTCGACCAATTATAAACAGCGAAAATACTACACCTATTACTCAAATGGATTCATGGTTCACAGTAATAGATCCAAGACTTTGATCCTACAAAATTCAGGTGGTCCCACTACAGACTAAAATGATATGCAAATGGTGCAGATACGGTTAGCTTTAAAGACGAGTGTCCATCATATTCATAAGCCCTATTCTCTGTGCTACAATAATTGGGCGAGTATGAGCGAGCCCCATACTAGCGTGTTCAATTTCTCTACGTCCGTCCATACGGTCCGTCACATACCACATATCATTTGCGTATTCAATACAACGTTCGAAAATGTTTTATACCGCACGCATATCGATATATCGTCGCTCCACGTGGCCTATACCACAGTCCTTACCACTATTTATGATACCACAGACTGTCAGACAGTGAATTAGTGAGTAGCGAGTGTACCCGCATGGACTAGATTGCAGTGGGAGTGGGAGAGGAGGGCCGCTGAGTCTTCCGATGCCAGGAAAATTAGGCTTCAGCGATGCCAACAGAGGAGAGCTGCTACGTCTCCAGGCCACCGACAAGCTCGGAGAACTAGATCTCCAGGTAGCCGACAAGCCAGTTAACCTTGCTCACGCTCGCCCGCATTCAGCTAGTATTATTAAGATGTGATGCACTAGTTCCACACTTTAACCAAAATTCAGGTAGGAGGTACCTGTATGACACTAATTAGCTTATATGACATAGTATACTACATATGGTAGGCATTCCAATTGTCTTTACCTTTTTAAGGGAGGCATCAAATTCTACAAACTGTTGAGCTGCTTTGGCAATTGCTGAGATGGGTGTATCACCATAGCCACCAGTGGAAAGTACTGGTATTCTGGTGGCTTTCGTATAAATTTCAGGTAGTTGCTGTAGGAATCTCTCAAAGGTGCATTTTGTGGCTTTGATGTAAAGTCCAGCACTGAATTCAAAAGCAGAAAATGTAGGCTAGATAGCTACAAAACTATGAAGAGTCGCAAAAACTGTGACGCATGCTATACATGTATTATTATAATAGTGAAATATGTAAGAACTTCCTTACCTAACGATGTCCAGAGGATACCTTTTCACATACTCTGATTTTACAATCTTGGTCACGTGTTCCCCTTTATCTGAACGCTCACTCACAAGTCTTAACAATTTCACTGCGTCTTTTTCTCTCAGTTTCTTCACTTCAACAACACTTCGAGTATGAGGAATGACCTGGTCTTCATTTGTAGTCACAATAATGGCTCCCCTTCCCCAGTCATCTGAGCCAGGCTGTGGTAAGTAGGGTCGGAACTTGTTTTGCACTATAAGAGAGCAGTGTATTGGTACGTACTTTTAAATCATGTAGAGGTATTACGCTATACAAATGTAAAGTGGTTAGTGTTATTGGGACAAGCCTGAGCGAGCTCAAATCTAGTTAGTTGACTGGGTCTCTGCACGTGTTTGCGTTATCGGAACGAGTGTGAGCGAGTCCCATACTAGTAATGTGAACACAGCATTTCCTCTGTATATAGCATCATCACTATGGTTCATATGGCATTCCATGCCTACCTAAGTTAACGTATTGCAATCCAATTTCTTTCATTGTCGTTTCGCGTACTGCGTACTCACCTAACTAAATGTACTACTCTTGCTTCCAAAAATGACGTCAGTTTAGAGTTACCTCTTCGCTGTCTTTGCACTTGTGGTGCTTCAGTGACGTTGCGCTACCATGTCTCCAACATGACAGGAGAGGGAGAGGGCTAGAGCTACGAGAGCTGTTACTTACCACCAGCTACCTCACTTACGCTCACCCTACAATGCTATGCATTTACCACAACACATAATTTATATACGGTATAGCAATAAATTTTCGAGGAGTAAAATTTTCACGGTTATATTTCGATCGAACCGCGAAAATTATCCCCTCAAAAGGTTTACACCCTCAAAATTTGTACACCACGTCACTGGCTCATGTAAAGTTTTCATGAAGCGGATCATGGCTCTTTTCAGATATTTCAGTAGCGTGCCGGACAAGCCAGCCAAGCTACCAGATCCTCTTGGCCTCCATTACATTGGCAAACATGGAAGTGAGAGTTGTGCTTGAGATCAAAAAGCGGACCACACAAAGCGTGCAGCAGAGCATGGAGTGGCTGCAACCATCCGACACTACGCTAAGAAATTAAATAAAATAGGCATGGGTCCACCTTGTCTGCAATCCTCAAAAATTATTTCACGAATGGTATGTCTTCATGGGACCTTCTACACACCAACTGGTGCTCATATGCTTCTTGAGACAGGATTGTGGAGGCCCATAAGATGGCCATTTGAGTGCCTCACTGAGCATGGTAAGTTAGGGCAGTTTTTAGACCTAGTCACGAATAATATCCTTTGAAGTATGCCTGCCTAATGAAGTATCTAGATACCTGTTGGCAGGTCCCTAACCTGACCCTTTAAATACCTCATCTATATTCATGTAATTAGTGGCTGCCTATCACAACTGAAGCCTCAGCATGGGCTAGTCTCGTGCCCAGACATCCACGCTTCCCCCCGGCGAAAGAACGTCTGGTGTTCTAATCGAACTTTCTTGTCACAGACGCCTTTCCCCTTTGGAATGCCAAAGGGTCCAATCAGATTGCAGCCTTTCAGACCTTCCGTAAAGTTGCCATGACGTTAGTCCGATAAATATTTAATACTATTGGTCAGTTTGATAAATTAGAATAAAAATTTGAAATATACCGTATATACAGTGACCAATCACATACGAGATTTATTCGCCATCAGCAATCGTGGGGTCTGTGACAAGAAAGTTTGTTTAGAACACAAGACGTTCTTTCGCCGGGAGGGCGTGAACGTCTGGGCACGAGACTAAGCATGGGCCAGGTAACCAGGTTGCTTGACTTCAAAGTGCTTGCTTCAAAGGTTAGCAGTAGTTACGTATAGAGGCGCTGTTATCATAACACTACGTCAAATCTGTGGCATTCAAAATTCACTGCTAAATTTGCCCATCACCAGTCTACGTCAGATTTATCGACCAAATCGCCGGCAGTGCAACCAGGAAGTACCCACGTTCATTATTGCGCGGTCGGCCGCATGAGCCGTATTGTTTACGTAATCGTTTATTGCGGGGCCGGCTATCTAGCCTCGAGGCGCAAGGCAGAACAGCTGCTGCAGATGAAGCTAACATGAAGACAAGCCCACAGTAATGCTGCCCCACAAATCTGAATGCTCTTATCACAACAAAGGAGGAGTTCTTGGCTGTACAGCGATGACAGCGGTACGTGTGCATAGCCCCACCCCCATGTTTGTGCGCACGCCGCAGTTGCCTAGGTAATCGAGACGGCGTGCGCTAAATCCACGTGGAAATATGAACTTTGAACTCAAATTTTGGTGGTCGTATGAATTTCGAGGTTCTCAGAGATCTTGCACCGGTTTGTTCAGAAAATGGAAGGCTAAAAATGGCTGAAAAGTTGACAAGTCGAAATCTGCCATTGAAGACAAAGTACAAGAGCTGTAGAGAAGATTTTTTGCAGAAAAGAGTCTAAGAACCAGTGCATTATTTTCGCCGTGGAGTCATATCAGAAGCGCTCCTATTTTCTGTGGTAGGCCTTACCCGTGTTTCTTAATTTTTAGGCCGTCTGAATTAAATTGCCTGTATCTCAGCCATTCCTGGGTCGATTGACTCCGGACTTGATTTTCCATTCGGTTCAACCTGTGCTTGTTGAGGCTGTGCTATAATCCCACTGCTGGCAAGGTTTGCACCACTTTGTTCAGAAAATGCAAAAAAAACCACTTATTTTCTGATAGCCAACCGCTTTGCAGTCCAAGGGCCCCGAAAAAGACGGAGTTCACACTAATACTGGACATCATCGTAACCAGCGAAGACTGAGCTTTCAGGTAATGTGCGGATTGTACATAGATACACTTTCTTACTAGAGATATGAACGCATACACGAAGCACCATTTTTGGTCACTTTCCGCCCCGCTGGCACCGCCATAAGCCACGTATAAAATACGCTTGGTCGATAAATTATACATAAACGTGACGTCTTAGCGTAGACTGTCACTAGCGCTAGATCTGGACTATCGCTAGTGCTAAAGTTACCCACTGCTATCGCTAGCTTCACTATTGCTAGCGCTAGATTGCACCATCGCTAGAGCTAAAGTCATTACTATCGCTAGTGCTAAAGTTGTCACTATCACTAGCGCAAACGTTATCACTATCGCTAGCGCTAAAGTTGTCACATATCAAGGAGGATCTCGGGTTGGTTCTCAGTATTCATATCGATCAGGTTCTCTTTCTACCAACCACAAATTGGCTCACAAACAAGTCATCAATTTGATCTCAGGAGAATAATGACCGGTTATTCTATTCGAAGATTGCGCATTTCTGCAGTACTGATTTCATGGGGTAATTATAATCATGGGGTAATTTACGACGAGGTTAAAAACACTGCAGCATAGAGCGTACTGAAGAGTGACAGTGAGAGTGAACCTACTAGTGACAGGCCCATGCCATTGCTAGTCAGACTTCGAGTCCGACTCCTACAAATGCTGCAGTATCTGAGCATTATTTTTTCAAATCTTAGCATAATTGGCTAATTTAATGAGCAGTGCTGCATAGCATTATTTTTAAAAATTGAGCATTACCGTATTCTACGTATTATCCGCCCATGATGTAGTATCCGCCCATCCCCTTCTTTGAACAAAAATTATTGTGGAGGGTATTTACATATATAGTATCCGCCCACCCCTTATACTGTCCATGCGAGATAAATCTGTAACTAAAAACCGAAAACTCCAAGGCAGTGAATCGAGCGGCAAAATTCGATCTTTGGCGTGCTTTAATTGGAATACCGACGGTAAGTCAGCTAGCCATTTAGCTTTTTAGCTGATAATAGTTATCTGCATGCTTCCATAATAGCTTGAATACATTTTGCATCCATACTTGGTTCAAATATGCTAGGCTCTACTTACCTTGTAACCTCGCTTTGCATATTGCGCATTTGCTACGCGTTCGAGTGGGCGGATACTACATCGCGATTATACAAACTACGTATTATCCGCCCACCCCCTCTTTCACCTAGCACTTCAGTGGCCCGCCCATGGGCGGATAATATGTAGAATACGGTATATGCCCAGGCCTAGCTAGAGCAACAACTAGCGTATGAATATTATTGACCTTACACACTGTTCTGCACACACTTTGCTGTTTATTTGCTCGTGTGCTCTCTAGTTGTAGAAGGCAGTTTTCCTGGTAGTCTCTGTTGCTGTAAGTGCTGTAGTCTCTGAGTTGTCTGATGGGTTATTATATTCATACGGTAATTGTGTTTGTTATAGGTAATACTATTCGAAAAACGGTAGTAACTGGTAATTATATTCCTGGGGTATGCTTGAGGGTAGCCTGGTCCCCCGGCTTTCGTCTTTTCTGCGCCGGGGGACCAGGCTAGCTTGAGGGGTCATTATTCTCCGAAAGTACGGTATGTTTGTGAGCCAGTTTGTGAGCCAATTAATTTAAATAGAATTTTGTCTACTCCTTTTGCTCGAACCTCTGCTTACAAAGCCTCTTTGTTTATTGATGTTGTTCCACTTTGGAATTATTTACTCGCTCATTTTGTGGATAGCCTCTCGCCTTTTTCTTTTAAACGTAGGCTTAAAACCTTTTCTTTAAATTAATTTGTTTTCACTGCTGCCTTTTTGTCTCCACTGCTTTTGCTTATCTTTTTTATTTGGGAAGATCCCTTCATTAGCTTTGTGCTATCTGACTAGCCCTATGCTTTGCATTACAATTTACATATCGTATAGCGGGAAAATTTGGCGAGCATTAAAATTGCCAAAATGGCTGAAAATAGCTAGGTTTTAATATTGGCGAAATTTAATGACTAGGAATCTTCTTAACCTGCAAGTTTGCTATAAAATAACAATTTGACTTTTAAGCACTATAGTGCTAGCAAGTCAGCCATTGCTGAACGAGACACTTAATCACATTCATAAATTATTAATGAGTTCATAGCATTTCAAACCACTAAGGTCAGCCATGACCCCTTCCAAAGCTAGAAAAAAAGCAGTTTTAGGCTACTATTAATTGTCATGGTTAGTTCAGTTGCAGTTTCACTATCACGCTTTCAAGTGCAGTCTACCACTAAAGGTTTTGTTTTATGGACTATAATATAAGAGAGAGGTTTGTTGGAATGTACACCCTCAGACTGGGAGTATGAGCAGGGATGTGGAGGAGTTATGACTATGTATTCTCCATTTCCCTAGTCCTTTCTCCCACATTGTAGTTTATCTTGTCACCAGCTATTACTGGAAACATGCATTCCAACAAATTGACCATGACTACCAACACATATATAATTATTTATGTCTATAATGTGTAGAATATTCAATTAGCACATAAAACTGCAACTGCCCAGCTGGGTTAAATTTAGTAACCCTTCTATTTTTACTGACTATAAATAATAAGGGGTTATTTTTACCAAAATTTGATTACCTGAGTTTCAAATGTTTACTGCCAGTAGCTATTTCATGCACCATCAGTGAATACATTATCAATTCCTACTCAGACCATCAGTCAGGTGATGGAGTATCTCAGTCGGTGTAATTATCATACCACCAGTTGTTTTGGTCATTTGATGCTCTCCCAATATGAAAATTCATAAGCCAGCAATGCCCCCACAATGACGTGCATGTTTATTATTATCATAGCTGCCCCTCCCACATACACGAGAAGGAATATGTGAACAGTAGGGTTATTCACAAGGAGCAGAAATGTGAATATCATACCTATCCACCCCCTACCCTACAGCTTAAGACCAGCCCAGTTTGCAATATATTTCGGTAACCAAATGGCAGCAAAACACCCTGAATATTCAATGATCAACATACTTTTTGTTGTCATCCCATCAATGATTATAAGCCAGTCTTTGTGACTGCTTTCTTTCAACTTCTGTCGGACTTCAGCAGAATATACCGTTAATTTCTCTTCCAGTGTGCTCGCTGACTGCAATCCATGAAATGGACAGCCTAGGTCTAGAGCCAGACGTAAGAATGAACGGGAAAATGCTGATTCACTCCTTGCATATAAAGTGGCAACAGTGACACTCTTTGGCACACGCCCAAGGATTCTTCTTATGAATCGTCTTACTTTTTGTTGTACCCGTACTCTATAATAACATTCTCCAAACTCTCGAGCAACCTGCGTCTTTCCACTTGCTGGTTCTCCTTTAATATATGCAGCCACAACTACATTAGCCCATCGATTTGGTCTAATGGCTGTATTCAACTTCTTTACATACTCTGTTCTGGGCTGGTATGCGTGGGTGGGCCTGTTCGGCAATATCTTTACATGCGTATGCTGATATCTCGCCTCCTCTTTTTTGAGTACAACTGCTTGGTCAAACTGCGGCCAGGTAAATGTAAAATTCACAGACAAGTTTCTAGCTCCACCAATTGACGTTACAGCAAGCCTTTTTGAATGTCCAGGAGTAGCTGTCAGTGCCGCCAGACTACATGAAACTCGACTAGTGGCGCATGACTGCGGGAGAAGTAGGGGTAGTGATGGCACGCATTGAAATTGGCAATGTCTACGTAGTAGTATACTCGGCAAACGAATGCATCTTGCGAGCGAGGCCATCATCACAGTGGCACAGAGCGCCTAAACAAATACACAGAGACAGGCCCTAATGTATAGCCGTGAACCTTTTTTTCCTTCAAGATAACGTCATTGTGACGTTGGGGGGGTATCGCGAGTGTTCCGCGGCACTTACATTCCGCGGCGCGCGCTCCTTAGCAACGCTTGCATTCCTAGAACCGCAAATTGTGTGACATCATACTGCTCATTGGCACGTGTCATCCTTTCAGAAGTCACATAGCAATATGGGCAGGCCTATGGCGAGCGTTTTGTGAGGCAGGCTGCAACAATAATGAATGGCTGAAGCGATTACAATGACTCAAACACGCGTTTCTCCCGGGGTATTGCACTCACACTATAGCGTTCGCGACAGTAAGGTAAGAGCGGGGATTTCCGGACAGGGGGGGAATCAGCGAAACTTCGCTCTTACTCGTGCTTTCGATCACCAGAACACTCAAAATGATCGAAACAAGTTCTAAAATAGCGAATTATTGACTTACGGTATTATCTGAGCATTTTAAAATTTTCCGTATACTGGTTTATTATTATGTCCGGAAATGCCATCTACCGGAAATTTCGGGAAATTTTAAAATCTGGTCTCATTACTTCCTATTGCAAAAGTGGATTTCCACGAAAATTGCAGCGTAGGTAGTGCCATCTTTTGGCAATTTATCGATACTAGTAGCTCTACTCCAGCTAGTGTAGAAGTGGCGCTAGCGCACAAGATCTCGACGGCTGTGCAAAGTTTGTCCGGAAATCCCAGACCTTACCTTACACGGCGTTTTATTCCGTTCCGTTCCGCGTAACGAAGGTTACGCCTACACCGGAAACGCAGCATTGAGTACGAGACTATCCGGTGCTAGGACGGTTATAAATTATACTTGGAGTGCACTTTATTATAAGTGATGGACCTAAAGTGAGTTGCTATAGCCCAGTCATAATAGTAAAGACAACTCATAGACCTGTGTAGACCAGACTAACTTCCATGATGTGCATTAAATGGAGTCAATACAACCGCTGTGCACTCCTGCTCGCCTACATTGCCTTGCAGTTGCTTGTGGTGGCCTTTCAACTGTAGCTGTCCCTGCTAACTGACATCGGGCTATTCCAGTAAATGTCCGTACACCCCATAGAAGAGTTGGAAATTTATGACACACCCTTTGACTCCTACCCCCCTGGACAATTCAACTGTTTTCACTTACACCCTGGACAAATGATATTTATACGAGCATCCCTGGACAAAATAATGGAATCACTGTATGCTCCCCTGGACAGAAGAAACAGAACTGCTTTGCACCCCTGGACAAAGTGATGATTGCAGCTTTACCCCCTGGACGAATGCACTACAGTGCGCAACAACCCCCAGACAATTGCTCCAAAACACAATAACCGCCCAGACAATAGCTTCAATGTATCCCCAGACAAACCCCCTGGACATAGATAAATTTTTGTGACCCCTCAGACAAAGTTCTCTTCTATAGGGGGTGTACGGACATTTACTGGAATAGCCCATCGTGTACATTTTTTTTTCTCAAAAAAAAAAACACAAAAAAACAACCAACACAAGTCACAAAAAAGCATTTTAAAAATGAAAAGACATAGGGATTGAATACCCAAAAAGCATCCAAACAAGGTAGCAATAATGCCACAATACTTTCACAGATTCCCATCCCTATATCTTTTGACATATTATCCAACCACATACACCACAATCCCCTTGCCACACCAGCCATACCAATAAATGATTGCAGCACTTTACTACATAACCTCACAAGCTCACACTATAACTCTTCCTTTGCAACAACGCATACTGTAGACACAATAGCCATATAGCTAGCTACTGCCCACCCCACATCCATCAACCTCACTTACTCACACACCTGTAACAACACACTTTGAAATACTGTCTTCGACTAATATTATTTGAACACAACTTGAAATGATTTCGAAAAACGCAACAGGATGTACACATCACAATCCAACATCTCATGTAATGTCAAAAGATAGCTATAGGGATGGGAATCCGTAAAAGTATTGTGGTGTCATTCCTACCTTGTTTGGATGTTTTTTGGAGATTCAATCCCTATACGTCTTTTCATTTTTTAAATACTGTGCTGCTCTCCTTAAATTATATTCTGCTTTGGTTCTGCCTATTCTTGATTATGCTTGTCAAATTTGGGATCCGCATTTATTGAAGGACACTCATCAGCTCGATTCCGTTCAGACCTTATGCTTGCAGGAATGATCACCAGAAATTGGTCGACCTCTGCCAATGAGATTCAAACTTTTTAAACTTTGTTTTCTTTATAAAGCTTTAAATCATCTCACCTTTACCCCTAATAATTTATTTTTGTATAGAGTTTCAGGTAGTCGGCGTGTACCTCACGACCTCCAACTGGTTTGTTCAGCCAAAACTAACTCGTTTCTATTTTCCTATGTTTAATAGTTCAGTTAAACTTTGGAATTTACTTCCGTATGACGTGGTTCATGCACCTTCTATTTATTCATTTAAATCACGCATTAAGCATTATTTAGATATACAATAATATTTTGTTGTTGTTGTTTTGTTTTGTTCTTATTTTTGTATTTCAATAGTTGGATTGCTTTTTGGACTTTTGTTTTGCTTGCTGTCGTATTTTGTTGCTTTGTTGTTGGTTGTTTGTTGTTGTTTTTTTTTTGTTTTGTTTTGTTTTTTATTTTTATTTTTGGACACCCTTAATAGATACCGTAGCATGCTGAAACTCCGCGGGTGGGGGGCCGTCGCGCTTGCGAGACAAGACAGAGAGAAGACAGGTGAATTTGATAAAACCATAGATGGTAGAGTAGTGGGACTACTCTATATACTATCTATGATAAAACTGTCGAAGCAGAAGTAGTGATAGTGAAGACAGAACGCAACCCACTGTGGTAATGACGCCTTGTGCAGGGCAAAGGCCCCCCGATTAATTATTGACGAACGTTCATTTTGCCCCCTCCCCCTGACGTTCACATTTATTTAGAGGGCCCCCTTCCGAAGTGCGTGGATATTGTTAGCTAGGGGTGGGGCCAGGCGTGAATGCGCACGATCCCGGCTTAATACGAATGCTGGAGCGCTGGACGAAGTAGTGGAATTCTGAATATCGTTCTGCTGGAGTCCCCTGATAGTGAGTTTTCTACCACTGTGGTTCGATCTGCAGTTGAGACGGCTGTGGACGAAGTGAATATGGACCCCGAGGTGCTACCTGGCTACTCACTGAGGCTTCTATGCGATAACCACACCGGTAGTAGAGTCGTTGAAGAAAAGGTATAGTAAAGAGCTAGCTAACTGTCAGTTTGTCATTGAACTCTATTATGTACTTACAATTAATGATAGAGTCCTAGCTATATATATATTTTTAGTTGGGTTTAATGTTCTTATCTTTGAATCTGTGCTTACTGATTGCTCTTGTGTAGTAGAGCAATGGCAGCAATGCAGTCTCAAATTTCTTTCGAGCCTTACTACAACTCCCTACTCCGATGGCTATTGTTGGAGCTGCCTCTGTTGAGGACATAAAACTTACCGCAGGGATTGGCCAGTACTTTAATCTGAATATGGTGCAGCACTAGCAAGACCGAACATACAGAGTGCATGAGTGCATGTTTTTATTTTCTGTGCAGTACATTTTAATTGGCTGTGGCAAAATATCCATGTTTGTAGGCAATTGTAACTGATAGGTAAGGTTGAACAAATGTAGAGTGGTCTGCAGCCATAGTATTACTTGTCTCATGAAATGACTCCAAGGCCACATAGCTACATGGATTGTAGCAATACACATGTCATGTTTCCTTCAGTGTAACTATCTCACTTTAGGCTATAAAACAACAGTGTGGAATACCCTAATTATGTTTGGATAACCCCTGCATGGTATCGTGATCAGTGGTGGGCAGATGAACTAGACTCTATGCCAACTGGATGTAGAATGATACACTGGAGGCTTTCATTCGTGGTACTATTGCTATCTCTCACTACTACACTAATGTGAATGAAAGTACTACAACAGTCAGTGGAATGGTAAGGGTGCACGTGGTCTTGTATTTTGACTGTGAATTGAAAGCTGTTTTGCTTTAATTTTTACAGCTGAAACAGCGAAAGGATAAGGGTAATATTTACTCTTTATATGCTCATGATGCTTTGTGGACTGTTGCTTTGGCACTTGATAGAGTAATCCAAACTATATCCATGCATATGGATGTTGGGAACCACCATTCCAGTGTGTTGTTTGAAGACTGTTATGCAATGACCAATAAAGTGATTCAGGCTGAAATTGAAAGGACTAATTTTGTAGGACGTTCGGTAAGATACTTATTTTGTATTAATGAAAATGCTGTGCTATGCAAAGCTCAAACACTTTTACACAGGGCTCCATTTCTTTCAAAAACCGAGAACGCATCTTAGAGTACTTAACAGTATTACAGTACAGAAAAGGTTAGTTTTATTCTGATTGTGGCTTCAATCAATATATGCGAGCTATTGAAGTAATATTTTATTGCCATTAAAGTTAGTTATTAATTATAGCATAATTAACCACAAAATCATTATTGTCCTAACAAAGTTATATACCATGAAGAAGAATTATTGCTAGTGCAGTTTTTGTAACTGGAGCATGCAATGTATGCAGGGTAGTTACTATGAAAGCCAATCCTGATTATCGTATGATAAAGATACACTTTGTTGCAGTAATATTTCACTTTATTTTCCTTCTTTAGTCAATGGCATCTTGACAAAGGTTGAGATTGCTCTCATCTCTAAACCAGAGTTGGAATTTGAATATTATGAGAATGAGAGCGATATCACGGTTTGGCCAGAGGGAATACCTCCAGATGGAACTCCTTTGCAAATTACAAACCAAATTCATACAGCAATTTTAGTCCTTGTCTACATTTCTGCTATTGGGTGCACCATATTTGCTTTGGTGTGTTTGGTTTTTAACATTGCATACAGGAAGAGGAGGTAGGTGTATTCAGTACCTGTATACCATTGTGTAATATTCGGTAAAGAGTATTTGAAAGTATACAGCAACTCTCTGCATGGGTAGCCTGGGAATGAGGCTACTTTCTGAGCAGCTGTGTATAAAATAGTCAGTTTTCTGCATGCAGCTAGTGATGGTCTGTGTATCTATATGCCTGTGGGCACAGTTAACAATATAATACTCATTTCCTTTGCAGATTAGTTCAGTTGACAAGTCCCCAACTCAACTATGTCCTCATAGTTGGTACAATTTTTTGGAATCTTTCAGTATTCACGTATGCATATCCACCTCATCTTTCACTCATTTCATACTCTGTGTTGTGCTCAGTAAGTTACATAGCTAGTTAGCTCAATAGCTATTTAATAGGTGAATTGCATGGCAATGTACAAGCCACATCATGCATGATTATTACGCATGTTGTATAATTATGTACACAAACTGTGTGGCAAGGCTATGTAACTGTGTGCATGTGAATAATGACTAAAATCTGTTCAATGTACGTATCTACCAGTAACAATAGTATGATTATATACACGAACAGCAGTCTCCATACAGTCCTTGATTTATCCTCAATTCAGCTGCGTTCGTGGCTTCCTAACTTGGGATATGATTTTGGCTTTGGAATCATCAATGTCAAGATGTTAAGGGTCTACTACATTTTTTGCAATCCTCATACAACAAAGAAGAGGGTTAGTGTAACAGCATTTATATATGTACTGCATCAAGAGGCGTATGTCAGTTTGGTAAACAGTAATTATTATTTATTAGAAGGAACATAATGTTATCAGAAACTTCATGTGAATATTGCTTACCTAAAATCTCGACAGCTGTGCAAAGTTTGTCCGGAAATCCCTTACGCATTGTATTGGCAAAAATTTTATAATTGGCCTTTTTTTTTTACAATTCACCAATTAAACTGCCAAATTAAAGCTCTCCCCAAATTATATCGCTATACGGTATGTGTGATACCTGGATGTATCATCTTTGTATCACTACAGGTGTGGAAGGACTGGCACCTGATGATAGCTGTGATCATTTTTTCCCTGATTGATTGTATCACTCTGATTGTTGTCACAGCCATTCCAAAAGAAAGAAATACTCCTCGTATTGTACCAGATATTCAGAGGCAAAGCAGCATTAGTGTGAGTTTTATATGAGCATTAGCCGGCTTGTCCCAGACCCACATGCTTGTTTTTTCCACATATTATGCATGGCTACAGTCTACCTGTGACAATGAGAGTATAATATACTTGGTAATGATTTTGCATTTTTAAATAATTATAGGAATAAGGAGTGCGAGAAGAATACACGGTACTGCAGTGCCAATCTGCATCTGTTCTTTTCTGGCTGATTCCAATTTTCAGCTACAAAATACTTCTGCAGTTACTTGCAGTATTTCTGGCTTTCCGAATCAGAAATATAACCATCAAGGGTCTGAATGAAGCAAAGGAGATTAGGAGGATCGTCTATATCGCCAGTGTAATTTTGTTGGTTGTAATGATAGACAACTTTGTTTTTCTTCGGTATATCAACATCCATGCTGCAGTATATGGGTTTGGACTTACAGCTGGATCACTTGTTGTTCTCGGACTGACTTTCATTCCAAAGGTACAGTTATAAAACAAGCTAGTTATGATAAAGCATAATGTTCATATTTTTCCCTTGGTAGATGATAGCATTATACCGGGATCCACATGGAGAGAGGATATTTGAAAGTGGCCCTCCTACAACTGCCAGCATACTGACACAAAGTGAAGACAAGGCCACTACTGTCGCTAATCTCAAGTGGAAGAGTTGGAAATGCAGATTGTTCAGTACAAGGTATGGAGAGAGTGATCGTGCCTATGCTATTCTGCATAGCACTCCTTCAAATCACTTCAGTATGGTGCTTATATTGCTCAATGGAGTCGAAATGGAGGAGGCTTCTTAGGTTGGGTAAATTGTAGTGGGTCTAATTGTTCAGCCCTCTAATTAGTGATTATCCACCACTGACACTTAAAAATTTCTACACTCTTGGTATTACTTACAGTACAGCCCTCTATCGCTCCTACAAAACTATCAACACACACACTGCATGGATTTAGGTTATGCATGCATATACCATTTCATACATAACTAAGTTGTAGACACCACATAGTGCAGAATCACTAACATGCAACTACAAAAATACTTGTGAGTGCAGTTGGGAGGCCTGCATATTTTCTAGAAGATAGAACAGCCACAGCACACTCTATACTTCCTGTTCATAAAATTATAGGTAATATTGCAGCCTGCTTGGATTTATGACCGCGTCTAGCACTGAACAGAAAGCAAAGAGATAAAAAACACTCTGATAGGGGACACGCTATGTCTTACCTGTTAACTCTAAGTAAAAAATAATGCTGTAACAGCTTACTGTGTGTCTTGTTATTCTGTGGAGAAAGCATGGTCAGTCTGCTACAGTATGCTCTAATTATTAGTACATCCATCATCACCTTATGTCACGATAGCCTCTAGCCTTGTACCCAGGCTACTCCATTTGGCCTGGGTACAAGGCTAGATAATCTCTTATCCAATTATAAGCCAAATATTATTTATGTTAGTCGCAGACTTTATCACCACAGATAAAATCTCTAAGGCATGGTAGGCTGCATGGATATGAGACTGGTGTTTGAATCTTTGTGGTGCCTTGATTTTTTCAATTATAGGCTGATCAAAAGGAGAGTGGAGCGGAGCAGAGTGTTGCTAATACTGTAGATAAGTGAATAAATACAACATACAGTATCACGTTGTGTAGAACATTGTGGTGTATAGCTAAGTGTGCATGGATATTTTTTGCTGCTTATTTCTATATTGATTTTATGTGTAATTATAGCACCACATAATCAGTTCCCAGTGTTGCTGCATACATGCATTACTAATGTTAGTTGCTGTTGTGCATATATAGCTTTCAGAACTTGCCATGTAGTCCCATCCCCAGACTCCTTAACTGGAGTATGTATACACACACAAAAAAGTCTACCATTTGTTTGCATCTGGGGATGAGTGCATGGCTAGTATGGCAGGATGCATTTATTATGCAGCCATAGTCAGTGGACCTCCATAAAGAAAAAAGGGTGATAGTACTAGTGGTGTGGGAGGGGGAGGGGGGAGGGTGTGGGGGCGTGACTGTACTGCATTCTAAAATTGGCTTCAGTTCTCGCCGTGGGGTGTCTAAGCGAATGCGACCATAGATAATATAGCTTCCCCGGGATTGGAAACTGTCCCAATTAGCACCTGATTAGATTAGCCTGGTAATGGCTGGTTTTCTTTTCTAGGAGTTTGTCCATCTCCTTGGAGCCCCTACAGTTGCCCCTCACAGGACCCTTAACAAAGGAGTTGACAACCCGAAGTGCCTGCATGTTCTTTTGGAATTCCTGCACACTAGGGTTGTCATGTGTCCCACCCCGCTGCCGCTGACAGCCAAAAAAGTTCTCGAGGGGGTCTTGCGTGTGATGAAAGTGACTGCATCTCAAGACGAGCCTTCAGTGCTGGCAGCGTACGTACTGGACATGTCATGTAGAGCTCACGGGGCAAGGAGATGGTGAGAACTGATATCTCCTTGGTCAGTTTGATAGAGACAACCAGAGATAGTGGCTTCTTCCTCTCTTGGTACTTTCTAACACTAAGACGATGCCTTCTCCCACCCATTTTACCCTGCAGGGGTAGATATCAATTGTTAAAAGGAATATCCAAATATAAACACCACCATGCTATACTATAAGGATTAAGCTATTGCTTAGTGGCCACAAAAGCTATTCAAGATCTACTATATAGCCTCAGCTCCCCCGACAAATTTATGACTGGTTTCCGCCATTTTGATACTTTTCACCCTTATACCGCATGTGATAGTCAACCACTGGGGAAACTAAATAGCTGGTGCAGTATAGCAATGGGTCAGCAACATATCCCTCATCAGCAAAGGTAAGGCAACATAACCTAAAGTCCAAACTGCCCCCTATATGTCCTGAGCTTGCAGCAGCCATTGCCTGACGTGTACATACACTTCCCCTGCTTCCCAATAACAAGACAATGCAGGACCAGTTAGCACCATAGCATTGTTCTTTGGTAGCAGGAGGTTCATTTTGTGCCCACAAAAGCTACATAGCTTACCAGCTTGTACTCTCTGGACTTGCTTCTCTCTGTAGTCTTCTCTTCTTTAGCTACCTCCTTGAACGTGGTGAAGTGCTGATCAACACCTTCAGAGGCGACGAAAACAACAACGCGGACAGTCGACACGTAGTAGCATAGGCACTATAGGATCACGTGATTTGTTTCCAATCCCGGGGAAGCTATATTATCTATGATGCGACTCGATCACGTGCTGATGCTAGTGCCATACTATTACGAAACGTAATACACGTAGTTATACAGTGAACAGCGGGTGGAGCTGCAGCTAGTTTATGCGATCACGATAATACTAAGTACAATTATAGTCTGTGTTACAATAATATATAGCTAGCCAAAAGCGATTTGCAGCTGAAATATCTTTATAGATAGTAGAGTAGTTATATAGCTAGCCAAAAGCGATTTGCAGCTGAAGTATCTTTATAGATAGTAGAGTAGTCCCACTACTCTACTATCTATGTGGTTTTATCAAATTCACCTGTCTTTCTCTCTGTCTTAGCACGACGGCCCCCTCCCCCGATTAATTATTGACGAACGTTCATTTTGCCACCCCCCCCCCCCCCCCCCCCCCCCCCCTCACATTTATTTGGGGGGGGGGGGGGGAGGGCGTGGATATTGGTAGCTAGGGGTGGGGCCAGACGCGAGGGCGCACAATCCACGGCTTAATGCGAATGCTGCGCAGCACTGGACGAAGTGAGCTGAAATCTTGCATGATGCAAAATTTACCCTCATTGATATCACTGGCATGGGCATTGCTTCTCAGCTGCGGCATCATTGATGTTTCAGAAACCAGTTTTGCGAATGGTAGTAGAATTCTGAATATCGTTTTGTTGGAGTCCCCTGATGGTCAGTTTGATACCATTGGGGTTCGATCTGCAGTTGAGACGGCTGTGGACCAAGTGAATATGGCCCCCGACGTCCTACCTGGCTACTCACTGAGGCTTCTATATGATAACCGCACCGGTAGTAGAGTTGTTGAAGAAAAGGTATATTTACAGTCTCACAGAAATGGAGCTATAGCTAACTGTCAGTTTGTCATTGAACTTTAGTACGCACTTATAATTAATTATGCATTAATGTGAATAATTATAGAGTCCTATAGCTAGCTATGCATGTACTCTGCTATGTATTTATGGTTGGGTATTAATGCTGTTATCTTTAAATCTGTGCTTACTGACTGCTCTTCTGCATTAGAGCAATGGCAGCAGTGCAGTCTCAAATTTCTTTCAAGCCTTACTACAATTCCCTACTCCGATGGCTATTGTTGGAGCTGCTTCTGTTGAGGACACAAAACGTATTGCAGAGATTGGCCAGTACTTTAATCTGAACATGGTGAGCTAGGGCTGGATTTCATAGTAGAGTGCATGGGGATATCAGTACATGTTTCTTCTGTGCAATGCAATTGGCTGTAACACAGTCTGATTCATACTTGTAGCTATAAGCAAAGGATACATAAACTGGATAGTACAAAACAATAAACGTTAAAAGAAAAGTAACCAATAAACAAATTTAACGTTCAAGTCACTTGCCACCCCTGAGAGAGTGCATGGGTTACAGCAATGTAGTAAGGTTTGGGGTATGGTTATAAAGGGTATAGTATTGATTTTTATGAATGAAATAGTAACATTGATAAAGGACATGTACATTTGGGAATACGCACCTGCCATTATAGTCCTTGGAGATTTACTGGTGTTTTGAAATTGTACATGATCAAGACCACTATAATTTCAAAACAATTATAGTTCTTGGGGATCGAATATGGTACTGCGTGTATCGGCTAATGACAGGTCTTGAAAATCTAAATGCCTTGTAGAATGATCATATCGTTAAATTGGTACTTTGGATTTAACATGGTACAAGATATTGAGACCTGTAATTAGCCTATAGCTACATGCAATACCATATCACAGTATGTACAAAGTCAGATACCATTATGCACAAAGGAGAGCCTGTCACTATAATCACAGGATCACAGACCTATACTCCGCAATTATAAAACACTTGCTTGCCTGTAGCCTTTGATACATCATTTATTGCACTTTGTCAGGGTATAGTGACATATAGTACCTTAAAACATTTGTGTCTTCTCTGACATCATGAATTTGAAAGCTGCATGATAATTTGTGTGGGTGGATCAACAGTAAACTCACAATGCAGTAGCTGACACAGCACCTTAGCTATAGCAAAGGGAAGGCATGTATGCATTGGTTCACAACTGTTGTTTCAGAGATATATTTTCATTTACAGTTTTAAAAACTAGCAGTTGATATATAGGGTTGCTTGCATACTTATTATTTATATGGTGTAAATGAAATACTGCCTGCTCGTACACATCATGCGTACATGCATATAGCTATTATACTAAAATAGCTTATTTTCACTATATCCACTCTTGCATGATCAGCTATACTGCTGCCTTTATAGTCATGTTTATACATGCACATGCAATCATTCTTCTGAATGAAGAGGAGGTTTCTTGTCCAACTATAGGTGTCTTCCTTTGCCTGCCTAGCTGGAAGTATTGATACAGCAAACAACTTCTGCATGCTACCCTCAAAGCAGTGCATACTGTATGGTATTACCAGTTTTATTACGCATTTTGGATGGCAGAGAGCTGCTATAATCACAGAAGACTGTAATCCTTTTGTTTTGGTAAGCAAATCAAGGCATGGAATACTCACAATAATATTATGCAACCATAGTGCCATCTGTTATTTGTGTATTTAAAGGATTCTGGTGACATTGCTCTGATGCTTCAAGAACAAAATGTAACAGTGATTGATAAAGTGTTCATCAGACCTGGAGAAAATGTGTCTGAATCTGAGAATCTTTTCAATTTTGTAAGTTGACTGGATGGATTATCTGTATTGTGTGCACAGTGTGCACATTAACTATCATGACTCTTTGTTGACTGCCCATAACATATTTTGTGTCAGGTTCCTGATGTCCATATTATTATACTTAACACAAGCCCAACTCAAGCAAGAAATATTTTTTGTGAGGTTGGTGCAGCTAAACTAACTTTTGATTCACATGCATTTCAACTATAAAATACTTGAATCAAATATTGTCAGTAGCTATAATTATGGCTTATAAGGATGTTGAGTTAGCTGGCCTTTTTATGTTAGTTTATTATGGAATGTGCATTAGTGAGTATTGGAACACAAGATAATCTGGTGTTTGCAAATCATTCATAATAACCAGTGTAGTACACATGAAATGACTTTAAGGCCACATGCATGGATTGTAGCTATATACATGTTTCCCACAGTATAATTACCTCACTTTAGGCTGTGAAACAACACGTCGAATACCCTAACTATGTATGGATAACCCCTGGATGGTATCCTAATCAGTGGTGGGCAGATGAACAAGACTCTATGCCAACTGGATGTAGAAACGATACACTGGAGGCTTTCATTCGTGGTACTATTGCTATCTCTCACTACTACACTAATGTGAATGAAAGTACTACAACAGTCAGTGGAATGGTAAGGGTGCATGTGGTCTTGTATTTTGACTGTGAATTGAAAGCTGTTTTGCTCTATTTTTACAGACGAAACAGCAATATAATCTGAATTATAGCAAGCATAATAATACTTACTCTTCATATGCTCTATCTGCCACTTATGATGCTGTGTGGACTATTGCTTTGGCACTTGACAGAGTCAACGAAACTACGTGTATGAATGTTGGGAACTACCATTCCAGTGTGTTGTTTGAAGACTGTTATGCAACCACCAATAAACTGATTCAGGCTGAAATTGAAAGGACTAATTTTGTTGGAATTTCGGTAAGGCACTTGTTTTGTGTTTACAAAGTGCTGTGCTATACAATGTACAAAACACTTCACACAGGGCTCTATTTCTTTCAAGAACCGAGAGCGTACTCTAGATCATATAACAGTATTGCAGTATAGAAAAGGTTAGTTTTAGTCTGAATGTGGCTTGAAACAATATGTGAGTTATTCAAGTAAACGTTTATTAGCAGTAAAGTTAGTTATTAATAATCTAATAATCACAAATCTGTATTCTCCTAACAAAGTTACTCACCATGCAAAAGCTGGTGCATAGCACCATTGGAAGCATGCATTATGCAGGGTAACTACTACAAAAGCCAATCCTGATTATGGGACCATAAAGTTTCAGTTAGGTATTATAATGTTTCACTTGTACTGTTACTTGCCTTCTTTAGTCAATGGCAGCTTGACAAGGGTTGAGATTGCTCACATCTCTAAACCAGAGTTGGACTTTGAATATTGTGACAATGAGAGTGATATCGCAGTCTGGCCAGAGGGAATACCCCCAGATGGAACTCCTTTGCAAATTACAAACCAAATATATACAGCAATTTTAGTCCTTGTCTACATTTCTGCTATTGGGTGCACCATATTTGCTTTGGTGTGTTTGGTTTTTAACATTGCATACAGGAAGAGGAGGTAGGTACTATAATATTCAGTATCGTATACAGCTGGTCTCGATCTCCAGATAGCTATAACCTGTGTTCTTTTATACACAGCTAGCAATAGTCTATCTATACTGCAAAAACATGAGGATTGTTTCAACCCAGGTTGGTTAACTCAGTTGCAATTCCAGGGTCACCTCATATGTGTGCAATTGCAGGAATAACAAGTGGTCAGCTTTCCCTTGTTAGCTACATGGGAAAGTATACAGTTAGTGATTATGTTTTGGTTTCCCTAACTGAAAGTATGTGGTTGTATTGGCTAGCCTTTCTGGCACCAGTGAAAGGGAGTATTTTTTGTAAGTAAACATGCAGCAACCAATTGATCTGGTGCCAAAAGTATGCAATTGCAGGAAACTCCTAGACTAAGTACTTTGCTATTCCTGCAATATACATATACGAATGAGGTGACCCATCTAGCACTCTGCAACTGCAGTAACCACACAGTGGTTAAATCAATCCATTTATTTTTACAGTGATATATATATATGCATGTAGGCAAATTTAATAATTATAATTATTTCCTTTGCAGATTAGTTCAATTAACAAGTCCCCGACTCAACTATGTGCTCATAGTTGGTGCAATTTTACTGAATATTTCAGTATTTGCATATGCATATCCACCTCATCTTTCATCAACTTCATACTCTGTGTTGTGCCCAGTAAGTTACATAATTAACTTGATAGCTATTTAATAGGTAAATTGCATGGCACTGTACAAGTCAAATCATTAAATGCATGCCATATATGTATGCAAATTGTGTGGCAGTTCAATTTACCTCCTGGTACATACAAACATTAATATGTGTACTTTAAAAAGTTGTGTTCCCATACAGTCCTTGATTTGTCCTCATTTCAGCTGCGTTCATGGCTTCCTAACTTGGGATATGATTTCTGCTTTGGAATCATCAATGTCAAGATGTTTAGGGTCTACTACATTTTCCGCAATCCTCATACAATCAAGAAGAGGGTTAGTGTAACAGCATTTATGTACTGCATCAAGAGTTGTATGTCAGTTTGGTAAACAGCAAATATTTGAAGAAATATAACGTTGTCAAGAACTTTGTATCAGTTATACCATGCCTACCAGGGCTTTATCATAATAAACAAGTGATATCCAATAATTCAGAGGGTGGAGCCCTGAGGGAGTATTGGATATCACTTGTGTATGTATTATAACACCCTCCAGTAGGCATGGTTTAACTATTTTGTCTCATGGCAACTGATGATTAAGAGGCATTAATTAGCATAATTTGTACATGTGTCGGGTAGCTACAAGCAGTTTTTGTGCATGTGTAAGGCAGTCTGTTTGTGCATGCCTAGTATATGCATATAATTTCCAGTGTGATATTAGCTAAGCAGTTACTGTAGCTCTTATAGCTGTATATCACCCAGTCTGCACATTCCATTGGGTCGAACCTGAGCGAGCCCCACACTAGCACATTTGGTGCGACAGTTTCTCTGTACTTCTATACTTCTGAGGCCAGGCGTCAATGGAAGAGGGTTTACCAATGAAAGAGAAGGCAGGAGGTGCCCCGGAGGAGAGGGGGGTCAGGCATCAATGGGCTATATACAGAGACCTCCAATAAGATAGAAGGGTAGGAGGGGCCCCAGACGAGGGGGACTACTAATGAGAGAAAAGGGTAGCGGTGTCCCAGAACCAGACCTGGTGAAATAATAATTACATTCAACTGTCTATACCATTGCTTACATCCTGTATTTTCTGTGGTAAATATCATTTGAGTGGACATACGATGCTCGATCAAGCTCGCCCCTCGATGACTGTAAAAGGCTACACGTGTGTAATATTAACAAGGATGCTTGTGTTTTACATGCCCATGCTAAACAGTCACACAAGTCAAACAACTAGAACACTTCCTGAACAGTGAAAAGGAAATGGCAGGATATGATAATTCATCTGCATAGTGCCTGAGCTTACAATTTCAATTTGTAATATGTGTGATACCTGGTCGCATCATCTTTGTATCACTATAGGTGTGCAAGGACTGGCATCTGATGATAGCTGTGATGATTTTTTTCCTGATTGATTGTATCACTCTGATTGTGGTCACAGCCATTCCAAAAGAGAGAAATTCTCCTCGTATTATACCAGACGTTCAGCGGCAAAGCGGCATTAATGTGAGTTTTATGTGAACATTAACATTGTCCCAGGCCCACATAGATGTTTCATTTTATGCTACTAGTCTACATGTATAACAAAGTGAAACATGCATGACATAAGGGTGTCATATACTCTGCGATTAAGGCAATGACCTTGCATTTTACAACTCTTATAGTAACTGTAGTATTGCCTTGCAGTGCATTGCCTTGTATTACCAGGACCTGTATGAAAATCTACAACACATGTAGATACAGTATTCCTGACCAAAGAAAGATCTAGCTATCTGTCTGTCTGTCTGTCTGTCTGTCTGTCCATCCATCCGTCTGTCCGTCCATCCGTCCGTCCGTCTGTCCATCTGTCTGTCTGTCTGTTTATCTATCTATCCATCTATCTATCTATCTATCTCTCTCTCTCTCTCTCTCTCTCTCTCTCTCTCAACATAGGAAAAAGGAGTGCGAGAAGAATACACTGTACTGCAATGCTATTCTGCATCGTTTCTTTTCTGGCTGATTCCAATTTTCAGCTACAAAATTCTTCTGCAGATAATAGCAGTAATTCTGGCTTTCCAAATCAGAAATGTAAACATCAAGGGGCTGAATGAAGCAAAGGAGATTAGGAGGATCGTCTATATCGCCAGTGTAATTTTGTTGGTTATAATGATAGAAAACTTTGTATTTTCTCAGTACATCAACATCCATGCTGCGATATATGGGTTTGGACTTACAGCTGGATCACTTGTTGTTCTCGGACTGACTTTTATTCCAAAGGTACAGGTATAAAACAAGCTAGTTATATGATAAAGTATAAGGTTCTTATTTTATCTTGTCAGATGATAGCATTATACCGGGATCCACATGGAGAGAGGATATTTGAAAGTGGCCCTGCTACAACTACCAGCATACTGACACAAAGTGAAGACAAGGCCACTACTGTCGCTAATCTCAAAAGAAAAGTGAAAGAGTTGGAAATGCAGATTGTTCAGTATGAGGTATGAAGAGCTATGCTGGTATACAAGTAGTCTGCATACCACTCCTTCAAATCACTTCAGTATAATGCTTGTATTGCTCAATAGAGTCAGATTATAGCCTCATTACCAGGCCTTCACCCCAGCTTTTGTCGCTTGCTTGTGCACGGGGGAGCTGGAAAGTGAGGAAACTGTAGTAGGTCTAAATTGTTCAGCCCTCTAATTAGTGATTATCTATCGCACTTACACTCTTGGTATTACTTATAGTATAGCCCTCTATTGCTCCTAAAAGGTATCAACACACACTGTTTGGATTTAGGTTGTGCATGCACGTACAATTTTTTTATATCTGGCTAACTTGGAAGGTAAAGTTGAGTAACTAGCTATGGCCTGTTTTTTAAGAAAAACATAGAAGATAGAACAGAAGTCGTAAATTTCAGACTTGCTATTCTACACAGAAAGCGTGGTCACGGACATTCTAATTATTCGTACACTGTATGTCATGATAATTCAAAGCTAATTTTATGTTAGTCACGGACTTTATCACCACAGATAAAATCTCTAAAGCATGGTAGGCTGCATGGGTATGAGGCTGGTGTTCGAATTAGTGGTTGCTTTGATTACGGTGCCTTTATGTTTTCATTTATAGGCTAATCAAAAGGAGAGTGGAGCAGAGCAGGGTGTTGCTAATACTGCAGATGAGTGAATAAATACAACACACAGTATATCGAGTTACTTTAAAACATTGTGGCTAGTATATAAGTGTGCATAGATTTTTGTTGCTTACTTTTGCTCACTGTATTAGAATTTTCATAAATGGTATAGTTTTATGTGTAGTTATATCAAGTGTACAGTTTACTTCAATCTTGCTATAGTAGCCACTCATGCAAAAACATTGATAGACTTTTTGCGGCCCATATTTTACATTTCATGAACAGCAAAGAGTCAGTGATCCCTGATCAGGAATGCAAGCAGCTTGGAGTTTATACTTTTAGTATATTGAGGGTTAATCACTCTGCCAAGTACAAAGTATGGCGGCTGAGTAGAGATGTGGATGTAAAGCTGGGCGGGGTGATTTCTCGATCGTGCAAAGGGCGCGAAACTACAGATGCAATTTTGCATACGCAAAACATGTGGCACAGAAATGCAGGGCTGTGAGGTCAAAGTGCACCAATTCTGTGTTAATTTGAGGTACAAACACTCAAAACTGAGAGCGGTGTGGATTTTAAAAATGACTCAGGATCTTTAGATCTCTATCTGCAACATATTTTCAAGAATCAGCTGAGGTGTGCGATTGTGCTACTACATAGTCCTTGTTTCATTCGATTTTAACACTCACTGCTTATATTGGGCACCAGCCACTGTGTGTCCACCATTTATGATGGGTTTTACCTGGCCTGCCCTGTTTTTCATACTGCAAGCAACAAAAACCGAGATGGTGGCCCGGGAATGAGGCTAACACTGCAAAACCTCTATAACAGTGCTCTATTTTGTAGCCTAATGCATGGACGCATCAAAGGTACTGAATATGTTAGGTCAACTAACTGCGGAGCACTGCAATAATTGAGTTGGACAAAATGATTGCTTTTTTTTACAAAACCCAGCATGATAAGCCAGAAACAGCTAAGAAATATGCAAGAGAAAAAATCAGCAAGTCTGTTTCAGAAGAACTACTGCAAATGGGGTAACATAGAAAGCAGTACAAAATGATACTGTATGAGATGCTACAATATAGCGCAGCAACAATTGCTCTTAATGTGTGATGTATATTTTGTATGTGCATGTTAATTATTTGATGTATAGTTCAATGAGCTGCACAAAGGTATCTGCTGCAGATGATGATGAATACCCATCGCGGTCACAAACTCTCATTTCAATTAAATCTGTTGTTGGAATAGCGAGCTGTTTGGTGAAATAAGGTGGATAGTTGAAGGTACAGCAAGTGTTTTCTGAGGTACAGCCTCTGCCGTCCCATAGTGGGTCATCACCATGCAGCATCCGAGTGTAGGTACCAGGTATCCCCGACTCACAGAAGTAGTCTTGTCCAATGAAAGAAGGAATAGTAGCACCATGAACATGTGGAGCACATGGACAACCATCCCTTCTAGGTAAATTTTCAGAAATACCTGTAGCAAAGGTCCAGATATGCTCTCTCCTTCCTGGTTGTCCATGTGTTAGAGTTACACCGTCTACGTAGTATGTATCGATTGTAAATGACCTTGCTGACTTTTCTGCTGTGTACCATCCAAATGCGGTGGTATCACCATACTGGAAGCCCACTAGCCGACCACAAACGCTACTATACTGCCTACCACCAGTTGGAAATCTTGCAGATACACAAGAAGCAACTGGAAGGGGCGCAACTCGACCACACACCCTCTTCCCCTCCAGAGTGATCTCCCCAAGCCCATGTGGACACCGATGGGAGCTATTGCTCATGTCAACAAAGGTGACCTGTGTCCATCCATCGGATTCACCGCAAGTCATTGTTGTCACTTCTCTCTGGGAACATTCCTGGTTGTTGGTTTGATTCTTTAATGCTTCTAGGTCATCTTTGATTTCTTGAAGTTCATCTTTGATTTCTGTTGCATCCCTCTTGACTGCCCCAGTCAGTTGCTGTGTCTTGTTCTGTAGAGTTTCCAGGTGTCTTGTGTTCTCTTCGAGTGTTGTTCTGTAGGTGCAGAGACGGTGCTCCTTTAGAATAGCAAGAATAGCATCTTTCAGTGTTGTCATCTCTTCTTTTAAGTTGTCGATTTTCCTTGTCATTGTCTCCTTCAATCCGTCAATCTCCCTAGTACACTGCTGTACCTCTGGATTGCTAGAAGATTCTGTATGGATCAACACAGCTTAAAGTATAAGCATGGTGTAATTCTGTGGTACACAAGGCTATCTATTCGAAATATTACACACATATTGCTTCTTGGTCCCTCAGCTAATTGTCAACTACATGCATATACACGTATATCTGTTTTATAGGAATCTAACTAAGATCTATGGAGAGCTTCCCACTTTCTGCTGTTGGTTGCTGGCTTTGTACACATCCTAGCAGCAGGAGTGTGAGGGTCAGAGCCAGTAAGGCGGCAGACACTGAAGAGACTTTATTGAACATGGTTCCCTTATTTCTCAATACACTTTGCTGTTCTCGTATACATATATAAGCGTACAGTGCAATGCATCATCACTAATATTAATACTGCAAAGGTTGTTGACAATTTTCTGCTGATCGAGCTACTAGCTAAGCATTGGCTGAGTAAGCTGAATGCCCCATTGCACAGGGTGGGATAGAAGTACTGTGGTATAGAAATGTCTCATTACCCATAGTTGATCCCATGTTTAGTAGCTGTTTACAACTATACTAAAATGAAAGTGCATGTACAGCACATCATTTATTTAGTCATTAAACCTCATTCCTCCCTAGCCAAAACATCTAATGGCGTCTGAAGTTCTTGCTGAGCTCATCAGTTACATATTATTAAGTATTTCAAAGGTGCTTGCATGGACGTGGTTCTATGCACATGCCCTTTGCTGTACTTCAATCATGACCAAAGCATGATTAAAACGTCGCAAATTATAAGCCGTTACTGTCCAAGATCCTTTCTATTTGTTACTGTACTCCTGCTGTTCTCTCTCTTCTCCTCGTAGTGCTCTCGGAGAAGTACCTTGTGCTTCATTTCTCCAAATCGCTAAAACCCAGTGACGATTGTTGAACTCACTGAGGTGACATACACCATCAATCACTGGCTTCTAATGTGTATGTATTAGTTAGACCATGCCTACCAGGACGTTATCAGTTATCAGTGGGACAGTTTCTCTGTACTTTTATACTTCTGAGCCCATGCATCGATGGAAGAGGGTTGACCAATGAAAGAGAAGGGTAGGAGGTGCCTGGAGTAGAGGGGGGTCAGGCATCAATGAGATAGAGACCTCCAATGAGATAGAAGGGTAGAAGGTGCCCCAGAGGAGAGGGGCCATCAATGAGAGAAAAGGGTAGCGGTGCCCCTGATCCAGACCTGGTGGAACTAAATAATCATCCTGAATATATTATGTATTATTCCCTGTGGTAAAACTGATAAGCAAGTATATACCACCTGCATACTTATACATGTGTATCGATCGTTTGAGTGGACGTGTGACGCTTTCTGTGTAGAATAGCAAGTCTGAAATTTACGACTTCTGTTCTATCTTCTAGGTTTTTCTTGAAAAACAGGGCATATATAGCTGGTTACTCTGCACTATGTTCTAGTATAGCTATACTATAAGTGATACCAAGAGTGTACAGGTAAGTGTTGCAGATAATTACTAATTAGAAGGCTGAACAATTACACCCACTACAGTTTCCTCACTCTCCAGAACCTAAGAAGCCTCTTCCAATCTGACTAGCTTCGTTCCCAGCCCCCCCCCCCCTGCCCGACAAACGTTGGGATGAATGCCTGGTAATGAGGCTACAATCTGACTCCATTGAACAATATAAGCACCATAGCCTTTTACAGTCATCGAGGTGTGAGCTTAATTGATCGAGCGTGGTCACCGACATTCTAATTATTCGTACACTGTATGTCATGATAATTCAAAGCCAATTTTATGTTAGTCACGGACTTTATCACCACAGATAAAATCTCTAAGGCATGGTAGGCTGCATGGGTATGAGGCTGGGGTTTGAATTAGTGGTTGCTTTGATTACGGTGCCTTTATTTTTCATTTATAGGCTGATCAAAAGGAGAGTGGAGCAGAGCAGGGTGTTGCTAATACTGCAGATGAGTGAATAAATACAACACACAGAACATTGTGGCTAGTATATAAGTGTGCATAGATTTTTGTTGCTTATGTACTTCTGCTCACTGTATTGGAAGTCTTACAGATGGTATAGTTTTATGTGTAGTTATAGCAGTGCATAATCAGTTTCCAGTGTACAATTTACTTGCTACATACATACATGTACATACAGTATATAAAATAATAATAATAATATACTCATGTTGCTGCCGTAGCGCTTACGCCATTGACCATGCACCCACAATCGCAGGCGGAGCTTGTAAGACCTCCAGTCAGAGGACAAGAGCAAGAACAACCAGAGACCACACAATCCTAATCACCATACAATTCCTTCTTCCTAGTCTCCCATATCAATAATACAAAGCTCTTAACTAGCTTTAATAATGCTTTAAAATCATCCCTGTTCCAATTCTCAAACCCTAAAATAAAGCTTGCCTTATTAAAATTATCAAGTGTACTAAACTCCCCAAACCTCCCCCCCAATAGATTTTCTAATTCTATCATGAAATTATTTCTAATGCTGTCATATGCTGGACACTCCCAGAGAACATGTACCACACTCTCACATTCACCCCTGCATAATTTACACTGCCTATCATCATTTTTACCCCTATGTCTTCCTAACTCTTCATTCAGACCGTTCGTACCTGACCGAAACTTAAACAATAATCTTGTACCCGGATCACCTACCCCCTGCAAATAATTCTTGAATTCTATTTCCTTACAGAAAGACTTGTACAGATTCAACTTAACTTTAGTATTCAAGCTGTCATTAAAGTCCTTGTATTCTCTATCCCTCAACGCTTCGTCTACCGTATCTAAAAACAAATTAATATTATCCGCAGCTAATACCTCTTGGCTATCTAAATCTAACTGCAGCAGCAATTCATTAATTACTTTCATCCAAGTTTTACTCTGCCTACCTCTACATGATTTCACTTCCCACTCAGCATCTAATAGTACTCTAGGATACCGCTCATTATCCAACTTATTGACTTTATACCACCACTTAAGTTTGCTTCTATCCCTCCTCCCTTTCAAGGACTCTAACCCCATATCTCCCCTTACCGCTTCATTACACGTTTTGGAAGAGCAGCCAAGTATCTTCTTAGCTGCTCCTAGCTGAATGGATTCTAAGGAAGCTGTCTGCCGTTTATTACAAGCCCACACTTCACTACCGTATTCTAAAGTAGGACGAAGTACTGAAACTAACAATATCTCCTTGCAACGGTACTAATATTTCTATTACTTACAAACTGGTGCAAACGATTAAGCTTTTTCTTCCCATTATCAATTACCTTCTGTACATGACTATCCCATGACCCATTCTCAGCAAATTCAATCCCCAAGTAACAGTATCTTACAACCCTTGGAATTACTTTATCTCCCCACTTCCACGCACACATATCTGTAATAGCCACCTTAGAAAATACCACAACAGCACTCTTTTTGACGTTAGATTTCAACCTCCATTTGTTACAAAACCCTTGTACTACATTAATCAACTTTTGTAAATCCTCCGCATTAGTAGTTAAACCAACAAAATCATCTGCAAACATTAGTCCCCCAACCTTAACATCATTCTTAATGATTATACCAAGCCCAGCTTTCTCAACCTCATCTAGTAACTGATTAATAAAAATGGAAAATAGGATAGGCGATAGACTACAACCCTGTGCTACCCCCTGGCTTATATCAAATGGTTTGGATTTTCCCCCCTCCAGTAAAACAGCACTCTCTGTAATGTCATACATCTTCTTAATAACGCTCCACATCCTACCCCTAACACCCAATTCCCACAACCTAAACCATAAACCATCGTGCCAAACCGTATCAAAAGCCTTCTGGACGTCTAAGAAAAAAGCATAAGTGTGTTTTCCTTCTCTTATTCTGCCTTGTATGATCTCGTTCAAAGTAAAGACATTATCAACACAACTTCTTTTCGCTCTAAATCCTGCCTGCCCCTCATGAAGAGCCTTTTCCGATTCTAATCTTATTACCAAGCGATTATTTAAAATCTTACAAAACAGTTTACCAACAATGTTCAATAGAGTAATGCCTCTGTAATTACCTGGATCCTCAGCATCACCTTTCTTATACAAACTAACAATTAATCCTTGCCTCCATTGTTTAGGAATACCCTCTTCTGTCCAGACTACTTCATATAAAGCTTTCAACAGATTCGCCATTCCAGAGCCACCATACTTAAAAAGCTCCCCAACTAAGCCATCATTACCTCCAGTTTTGTTATTCTTTAGACTTTTCAAACACTTTTTAATTTCGGCATAACTTATATCCCTGTCTAAAACCTTATCCTTCCATGCACTAGACATCTCGCTGTACTCTGACACCTTATTCTCTACATGCTCTCTCCAGCTATGATCAAACATACAGTATATATCCTTTTTTCTTTATAGAGTTTCACTGCATGGTGTGGCCACGTAACATAATTATTCATCCTGCTATAGTAGCCACTCATGCAAAAATATTGATAGCTAAGACTTTTGTGTGCTCCAAGGAGCAAGTCCTACAATTTGTGACTGGAGGAACTAATCCTGGACTGTGCAAGGAATGTTTTAATTACATGTACAAGAAGCGCCATTGCAGCTTTTCTGCTCTCATGCCCACCCCAAATATTGTGTCTCCGCTTAGGTGTGTGTTGCCTGTGATTATTTCAAGCCTCTGACATTTTGCACAGAATTTTGAGCTGATATGCATACAAGGCCTCTCCCAGGTTACGTACTTACTACTGACCCCCTTGCTCCCGTGGGATCAACTATATCAGACGGATCATGATCAGTTGGGACTGTGAAGGCAATATTATCATAATTTTTGGCCTAATTCAGCACACAGCGGCTGGAGGATAATTACTCATTATGCATGGTTACACTAATGCACTTACATTTAGTCTCATAGTAACACTAAAAGTATACAAATCCAATCGGCTGTTGGCCCAGTGGACTCAAAGATGCTGACATGTGTATTCATGGTATTCATGGTATCCATGGGTTTGGTTACCTAGCTAATGACCCATGCAAGGAAACCAGACTAAGTTAGAGATGCTAATTACCACCCCAGACAAGCTATCTGATCCTCTAGGAGGCTAGGGGAGGGGAGGGGAGGGGAGGGGAGGGGAGGGGAGGGGAGGGGGGAGGGGAGGGGAGGGGAGGGGAGGAGTTACAACTGTATCCATAGATATAAAGTTATGTTACAGGTTGGTGAGAACAACTGACTCCAGTAAGTCCAACAATCTAGTAAGGCCCCACCCCTCCTGAGAAAGGCCCCATCCCTTCTGAGTTGGATTGACCCCAGCGAGACCCTGCACTTCCTGGCCTTAATGCTCACCTTGTCTGCTGTACGATAGTGGTGAGTGCCCCTCCATCGAGGTACTCCATCACCACCCAGAGCTCCTCCCCCACCAGGTGAGAAGAGTGAAACTCTCATGAGGATGGTCGCACAGCAGCATCACCTTTTGTATGTGTGTGTGTGGAATGAACACATCACTATATAAAGGAGGCTGCAAAGCAGCCGAGTATAACTTTCAGTGCACAGTGTGGAAAAGTTTTTACCCCCTTTGGGTCAGAAAGGGCTCTCGTAGCGTCTCTCATGTGCAGTAGACTGCATGAGATAGGCATACCTTACTGAAAGGCCAAAAGTGGTCCGGACAAACGGACTGGTTCAGATGGCCCTGATGTGAATATGTCTGTATATACATAGTACCAAATAGGTGTGCAGTAGCACTATGTATTATGTCGTAGATGTGGGAGGCAGCAAGGGTAGTCAAGGTGGGAGAGGGGAGGAGGCGGTGGTGGGGTGATTTGATGAATGGTCATCTGATTAGTACGTACTCCAAAAGGTTATACGCTTGGGCAATTAAACTTTGTATTAACATTGCCACACACATTACCATTCGCGTGTGGGTGTGCGCACACTGAGCAAGGGATATGACTATATCACACATTCGTGTGTGTGTGTGTGTGTGTATGTGAGTGTGTGATGTATGACTACATGAGCCAACTATATACATTAGTACTACTGAGCTAAGGAGTTTATGTGGGCAGCTAAGTGATCCTTGCCAGAGAAATCTAGCAATATATCGAGGTTCTACTGTAACTCCAAGGGCTCATGACATCAATTATACCATCACTTGCCTAATTGGCCAATTATGCTCAATGCTAATTAAGGACTACTGCATACACATGTACATGCATGTATTTCACTTAATTTATAGGCAATTATTATGACTTCCAACTATATTATATTCTTAATGTCAGTACACTAATAGTGATATGTGCCATTAATAAGAGTGTGTACTGAAGACACGATGAACACACATCCTAAGCAACACACAGTGCATGTATAGTGCTATCAGTACCCGTGGGCCATGTAGTGGTGGGTGTTGGCTGGCAAATTAGGCGTGCGTGGGGGGACAGTCACAAAGTGCTGTCGTTTCAAAATACAAACTTTCGATTTTATTGCCCAATCTGTTTCTCCCTCGGTGGTTGGGGTTTGGGTTAGGGGTGGGCTTGGGATTAGAGTTAGGGTTAGGCTGGTCTGTTTACTGCATGTATAGAATTGCAGAGGTTGTCGGCTTGCATCAGAGAAGCAGCAAATTATTTAGAATGTCCTATTATTTAACCCTCACGCATGTGTGTAGCGTGCCGGTTATTTAGGGGCCGTCTCCATTGTGACATAAGAGCTAGAGGGCGGGGCACAAGGGATAATTATACACTTTTAAATTATGTCTTGTACCCAAAACTGCCTTGTAGGGAGTAGTCTGGTTGGTTGGCTCTCGTGATCAGAGGCCTTCCTTAGAGTCTAGCTTCATGCAGACTATATAGAACCTCTTCCTGGCAGCAGCATATTAGAGCAATATATTATAAGCTGCCATGATCAGGACTGTATACTTTTCTGCATGCTGTCCAGTTGACACAATGAGCACCGTATTGTCCCCATGGGCACTTACAACTCACACACACACAGGGAAGCTCATAGTCTTCTCCCCCCCCCCCCCCCCCACACACACACAATACAGCTTTAAGAGCTTAGGAAAGATGTCTGAGTCTGAGCTGCTAGAAAAGGCCAGGCAGATAAAGGAGACCGGCAACGATCACTTCAGAAAGAAGGAATTCAAGGAAGCAGCAAAATGCTACACCAAGTCACACACATACAAATTGGGTGTGGGTACTTACACATGGAGGAACCCATATGTTCCTCTATCGTAGTAGTATACACTTCCTGGATATTTATGTAGTTACAGCTGCTGCGGCCAATCGACATCCACCACTGGGCGGGAGGAGTGGCCGTGGGCTTTACCCTGTATTGGGCTTAAGCAACCTTGTCAGAGAATAGTCTCGTGCCCCCCTCCACCACGCCTTGACATCCAACTTTGAACAGGAATGTCACTGCTCACTTTCAAAATGGGACCCCCACCTCCCCCCATCCCATAACATAGTTACGTATACGTGTGTCAATAGCCTTGTTCCCGTGCTTTGCACACAAGATAGAACTTATACATGACATGAAATAAAAACGAGGAGAGACGGAAAGGCATTGTGCACAGGCAGAGACTGAGCAAGAGATGACTTAACACAATGAAGAGTGAAACATCAAATTTTCTTGCAGAAAAAAATAGAAAACGAACAATTGGACACAGTACATACAACTGATTCCTGCATTGTCCCATACACAGTCAAGGAGAATATACACCATCATAAAATGATGTGTACATAAATGTGAAAAAGGTATTACACAAGCCAAAAATAAAAAGTGACATCTTAAAATTGTACACAGATGAACTTGAAACAAGTTTAGACTAACATCATCTCTTTTTCAAGAGGTCTGCAAGTGAGCTCGGCGGAGCTGCTAGTCTCAAGAAAGGATGTTTTAAAAGTTCTCTGGCTGTTGGTCTCTGCTCCGGGTTGCGGACCAGTACCTTGGCTAGGAAGTCCAGTAGCAGAGGTGATGCCTGGGGAGGGGGGGGGGGGGGGGCAGGGATGTTATGAGATTGCTTTCAAGTTGCAATGGCATGCACATACTAATACATGACAGCATACATCTTTGTGAAATCGGAAAGCTTTGAGGTTAGGTGATTCTGTAACATTGTATGTCTTTCGCAAGTGCATAGATTGGTGCTCCGGCCAAAGGGTTAAAACTACAATGTACATGTAACATGCAATCTACATGAGTGGTAGAGGGGTTATAGCTGTGCTGCCTTATAGGGACAGGTTAACATACACGGGACTATGCTAATCATTACAACATGCACTTCTGAGCAAATTATCAGAAGGAAGACCTTTAATTATCCCTACCTTCTCTGGATGCTTGAGCTGAGGAGGGTTGAGGTCTCTGATGAAGCCCATGGCCTCTATGGGTCGGCAGTTGAAGTAAGGCGGCTCCCCGTCCACCATCTCTATGGCCATGATGCCCAGGGACCAAATGTCAACCTGCACAGAGGGAAAATTGAAGAGTCTGTGAACTACATATAGGAAAGTGGCACTGCATGGCCACATTGAGAACCTTCCATAAAACCTTGGGCACCAATATACCTTCAACAAGGCTTAGAGTATAAAAACAACACTCTAGAACTGTCAACAACAATGACTCGGCAGTGTGCGATATGTGCCATATGACATGGGTGGAGCCACGACTGTAGGTTTTTTCCTACTTTGGGTTTATACTACTCAAGGTGTAAGTAGGTTGGCCAGGCAAATTACATATATATAGCTTTGCATTAGGCACTCCATCAATTTACGTGTGAATAGGTGGACAGTAACATTCCAGTGTTTGTGTACTGCATTACACAATGATGCTCTTATACTATTTTGTTACAGAGCACAGCACGCAGTGTGCACATACAATTGCATGTAGTCAAAAGATATCCTGTCTTTTTAATCTATGGTCCACGAGATTACAGAGTGCCCATCTACAGCTACGAGTTTGCATCATCACAAATGGAGCATCACTATTTAGCGCGAGGTGGATCACATGATGAATATGTGGCTGGACGTGAGGGGTTTGATGGGGATGGAAGTGCTGATGCGACACCATACATATGTAGTTTGCCAGGCCTAATCATTGAAGAACCCACAGTGAATGTCCCCACTGATATCTGCTCGTAAGCAACCCACCTCAGTCTTGTAGTACTGCCTGGCGATGACCTCCGGGGCCATCCAGTACGGTGTTCCCACCAGGGACTTCCGGCGAGGTCGCTCGGGGGTTACTCGGGCACAGAAGCCAAAGTCCGAGAGCTTTACCTGCACAGGGAGAGAAGAGAGTATGGTCACTCACCAGGTGTTTGAGTAGCATCAGATCCCAACAGGAGGTACAGTATGACTCAGTACATACAATTAACCAATGTCATGCTAAACTCTTTTCTTGCATATAAATAGACATGGTGATACTATATTGACAGTGCTGCAATAGTATATCATCATATTTGAAGTTCATGATAATCAGTATTGCGATTATCAATAATATTGTGAAGGTATTATCATAATTCCTGGTGGTGTGACTAAGTGCATGCCATAAGCCAGCCACATGTAATTATCCTCCAGGACTGTGTGCTAAATATAGTACTGCTAAAATTATACAAATCACCACATCAAATCAGCTGATGGCTCAGTGGTGGTGGTGCCTCACTGCCAAGATGCAACTTCATCATGGTATCCATGTGTATCCATGGGTATGGCTACCTAGTTAATGACCCTTGCAAAGGAAACCAGACTAATTTAGAGGTGTCAAATTCCATCCCAGACACGGACTGTCTAGGCGGCAACCAACAGCCTATACTGCTCAGTCTTCAACACTGCATGTGCTACCTTCCTACTTGTACTTGTACATTCTAAAGTTTGGCTTTCCGTCGCAGATAATTCAAAAGTGCACTGTGGCCATCTCAAAGCGGACTCTGTAGACTAAATCTAAGCAGTTTCTGTGGTGACAGGAAAAGTCAGCAACAGACTCAGCTTACCTTTCCTACTCATACACGTACAGCTTTAGCTTTGTGTCTAGACTACTGCACATTCTTTAGTGGACTCCACAAACTAGCAGTTAAATGAATGCACTCTATAGACTAGCAGTTCAACGTGGTATGTGCTATAAAGTCAGTAATTGCAACAAAAATTCAGTAGCGACACTGCTAGCTTAGCCTACATGTATACACAGATTATATTCACTGCATTATGAATTCCTCCTCCGTCAAAATGGCCTCAGGAAAAAATAACGGTGAGCAGATTCATGCCAGGCATCAAGTGTACACAGAGTGCTACATCCCAGTGCACATGATCCAGAGAAAACACCGCACTGCTAACTTAGCCTCGAGTACTCCAGCTTTGCATGGCCTTTGTTAAACTAAAGAGGCAGTGAAGTTTGCTATAAGACCTGAGATTAATAAGGAGGGAGGGATCAGGCAACTGCACATCCAGACTTTGGCTGCATTAGTGTACATGTACTAGACGACTTAATGTACTGGGTGGGTTACTGAAGTTATTTTCTATCACGAAGTTGCCTAATGCCCAGTACAGGAACATGGGCAGAACATCCTTCCTCAATTAAGTCACTGGCAAGAGATTGAAACAGCTGTGCTGGTGTTCTGACCTTGCCCTCCTTGGTGAGCAGGATACTGTCGCTCTTAATGTCCCGATGGATGACTCCCTTGGAGTGGAGGTACTCCAGCGCCTTCAGGCAGCTCCTTAGCACTGCAGCTATCTGATCCTCTTCGAGGCTATGGGAGGGGAGGGGAGGGGAGGGGAGGAGTTTGAACGGAGGCATACGAATATCTGCAAATGCTCTTTGTATTTAATTAATCTACTACATTGAATATCTATCCATAGATATAAGTTATGCTACAACTTGGCAAGACCAGTGCTAGTTAAAGTCGGTGAAAAGTCCCTTGACTCCAGTAAGGCCCCACCCCTCCTGAGCAAAGCCCTATCCCTTCTGAGTTGGCTTGACCCCAGCGAGACCCCGCCCTTCCTGGCCTTAATGCTCACCTTGTCTGCTGTACGATAGTGGTGAGTGCCCCTCCGTCGAGGTACTCCATCACCACCCAGAGCTCCTCCCCCACCAGGTGGGAAGAGTGGAACTCTACGATGTTCTCATGAGGATGGTCGCGCATCAGCATCACCTGTTGTGTGTGTGTGTGTGTGTGTGTGTGTGTGTGTGTGTGGAATGAACAAGTCTGTGTAAAGGAGGCTTGAACCATAGGCAAACAACAGCTTAATACATACTGTTTTTTCAACAGTGGACAGAACTACTAACACCACATACATGTACGAAAGGGCTCGCTTAATTAACACACAGTCCAAAGAAAACAAGATTAAGCACAACTACATGATATTGTGTGTCTGTGTGTGTCTATATATACACAGTACCAGGAGATCAGATAGGGGGTGTGCAGTGAGTACAGCACTATGTATTATGGCGTAGGTGTGGGAACATGGGTAGTCAAGGTGGGAGTGGGTGGTGGAGTGATTTGATGAATGGTCATCTGATTAGTACTTCAAAAGGCTATAAGCTTGGGCAATTAAACCTTGTATTAACATTGCCACGCACTGCAGCAAGGGATATGACTGCTTGGAAACAAACTTGCTGCATGAGGATTAAGATCATACAAATTCATGGCAGTCTGTGCATGTTATTATAGTTCTTTATGGACACAGTCAAATGACGCATGACTAAGCCAACCACATCAGGTACTGATGAGTTTAGGAGTGGACAGCTTCATGACCTTTGCTACTATCAAAGGCTATGTGACGTCCTACTATAAGTCCATGGGCCCATGATGTTCTATGTCAGTTACCTCAATAGCTAATTACACACAGTGCTAATACGTGCTGCATATACATGTATGTACATAGAGAGAAGGCTTTGGATAGGCATAGGGTTTATGCACTATAATCATGTCATTTTTAACATACTACGTAAGGTATATACACAAGTAGTTACATGTATAATGGCTAATAGCAAGAGTGTGCACTGAGGGGACCACAAAGGACACAATGAACACACCATCCTAAGCAACACACAGTGCATGTATAGTGCTATCAGTACCCGTGGGCCACGTAGTGGTGGGTGTTGGCTGGCAAATTAGGCGTGCGTGGGGGGACACTCACAAAGTGCTGTCGTTTCAAAATACAAACTTTCAATTTACTGCCCAATTTGTTTCTCCCTCGTGGAGACAAAACTACACGAGCCCAATCATAATCAGGGAACAATTGCTCTATATATCAGTAACAGACCGGAGCGGTTTGGCTCGGGTAGTTTTGTACACAATCACTTCTTTACTTCCGTAAATGGAAGACTCACTGTGAAGTGGTTTAGGCTAGTGGTGATATTAGATTGTAATTGCACCACTCAATGCAATCAGGCAATAAGAACACGTCTCCGAGTGCAAGAGCCGCAAAATAAGGACACTCTAAAGCACACGTGTGTGCACACCTCCCACCCTTGAATGCGGGCCCAAACAGTGTACTAGTCAGCCTCTGAAGCAAGAATACCTAGCTCCAAGACAATGTGTCCAAACTAGCATCGTACGCCTACTTAACCTACATGAGTCCATAGCTATCACATTAAAATCTGTCCTCCTCTTAAACCGCTGGGCTTACTCTATAGACTTTACAGTGTACCGTCACATGATCTTTAGTGACACAATACCATTGACTGTGAGGAGGTCACATGATCTAATTAAGCCACTAGTGTCTGGTACACAGCTTCAAAGGTACTTTTACTGTCTGCATTCCCTTTGTACCCACACAATGCAGCTGCCACATCACCGTCCACAGCCCTCAAGGGATATGGGAATTGGCACAGTTCAAACAGCAGAGTAACATCATGAGATTCAAACAAGAAAGCCAGTCAAAACACCAGCACATGTACCTAGTACACAGGATATAGTACAACAATGCCTTGAGGATGGAGTGCCAGCATGTCCATATATGGTTTGCTCATTTAAAAGGGGAATCTCTAGTGTTGATTCAAAATTTGTGAGAAACAAACAAATTCCAAATGCTGTTTCAGTATTTCGTCAAAGTGAAGCGTGTAATGGATCAGACTGCTAGGAGTTGCTGGTTGACTCTGGGTGCAGAGGGTGGTTAGCTGCTGGTCAGCAGCAGTCGCTGTTAAACTCTAGGTGCTACAACCGCACTGACGAGGCCCAAATAGGCTGAAATAGCTATCTGCGGTTTGCATTAGCAGGCACTTCATTTTAAAAAAAACCCTCATGTACGTAGCTTTGAAGATGGAGCAGATAAACCATTCATACACATGCGCCCACTAGGCAACCACGCACTGTACATGTGGAGTGACTTTCCTTGCTCTTGTCAAAATATGGAGTGGCATGTTTGGCCACTTAGCTAGTGCAATAAACAGCCAATTTGGTTCAATAAAATGAACACTTTAGTACCATAAACTAAACCTAACCTGCCATAACAATGCATCTACAGGTACAGTACAAGTAGAATCACACCTACTTCAAGAGTGAGCTATCTGGCCAGCTCATAGCAAACAGGTAGACAGCCTGCGAAGGATACCTAGGATTGGGTTACCTCATGAATAATTGCCAAACCCCCAGGCCCCCACCTACAAGCTCCCCCCCCCCCCCCCCCCTCCCTGCTATGAATACACTCCCCTGCAGCTGTGAATATCACTGGGTCACATCTTCTGATTAAATCTAATTTCCCTCCAGACTACTGTGTAAACATAAATGAACTGTGTATTCCCACAGCAAAGGTATATACTATGAGAACTAACAATACTTGGAAAAGGGAGTTCATGGAAGTCTGTAGTTGCAGTGCTTATATACATACATACATACATGCCTTATTATACTGTTTACCCATCAACTATATGTCAAATACCACACCAGTGAATTTGTGAGCACCTAGCGTTCTGCCCACCCCTAGCCCTGGGTGTATACATCCGCTGCCACATAATCGAGACTTACTGCAAAAGTGGTAAGAGTATCCGTTATGCCTGGATTATATTTAATCTCTAGCTCAATTCAGTTTTGCTAAAACTTTCATGCTACAGTGAACAATCATCTTAAGGTTTTCCTTGCACCGTAAAGTGAGACAGAAACTGGTCACAACTAGTAGTCTGTGTTTGATATTGGTACTGCTATTGAAGGAAATTGTGAAGTTAAAAATAAGCCAAAGGCACAGTTTACAAAACATTTTGCTAGGGACTCTGTTCTAGGCCTCCCACCAGTTTGTTCTTCAAGGACACAAAGTTTGCCAACTGTAGATCCAGTAGGGTGGACTAATTGGTATGGTTGTGACTTTCCAAATGGCCTGATGTACAAAACACTACCACCAATAAACAATTTCAGCAAATAAACATTTCAGGTTTTAGAGTACAGCTGGGGACTTGTTCTAAGCCTCACACCTGTTTGTTATAAAAGAACCAGCAAAGTTTGCCACCTGTAGATCCAACAGGGATGGACTAATTGAATTTCCAGGTATGGTTTGGCTTTCCAAATGGCCTGATGTACAAAACACTACCACCACCTCACAAATAAACAATTTCAGGTTTTAGAAATAAGGAAGCTGGGGGTTTTGTTCTAAGCCTCACACCTGTTTGTTCTTCAAGAACGCAAAGTTTGCCAACTGTATCTCCTACGGGGGGGGGGGGGGGGGACTAAATTGGATTTCCAGGTAATGGTTGCGGCTATTCAAATGGCCTAATGTACAAAATTAACACTGCCTCCAGAAACCTAAAGCTTGTCGTGCGCAGTTCGAGCATTCCGTATATGGAAGGCATTGCTCTTCTGTAAATGGAATAGTAGGCAGTCAGACAGACATTCTCATAGTGATGATGGCGGAAAGCGAAGGCTGCTTACTGGGCAGTTAGCAAGCCTATCAAGTTTAAGTATCAAGTGATGGCTAATTAACTACTAGCTTTTCAAGTATTAATTAACGGTGCAACCCATAATGCCAAATTTGCAATCTATACATGTAGGCTCTAGGAAGCCCTTACAGTATTGGAGACTGCTGACTGTATTGGAGGGACGTGCTCAATAGCCAACACGTCTGCCAGAGAGACTGAAAGTGTAAATGTGATAGTAACTGTTCCCACAGTGCGACAATGCCCAAACTGAAGCACTTTACGACCACATGCGGTTGGCAGGGAGAGGGCACTATCTCTTAGGAAGCTGCCCACAAGTACAAATGGTGTGGTCCCTTACTTCAAAAGCTTAACTTCAACCTATGTGAAATCACAGCCCACAAACAGTATCAGCCCACAAACAGTATCAGAGAATACATGCACATGCATTTTCCTTAATTTATAAGGATACAACAAGCAGTGATAGCAAGGGGAAAATAATTGTAAAGGAAGTGGTTAGATAAAGGAAGGATGAACTTAATTAATATCCTGTTCATAGCAGGATAGCCTTATCTGCACAGCACTAGCATCATTAAGACACAAAAATAGCCTTACTTGGTCCAGGCATGCATCTACTATACTATTTTCCAATTCTGCTCAAGACGTCTTCCCACATGTGAACAGCACAGCAGGTGTACCGACGCAGTCTAAAAACGTGTCAGTAGCTTAGTAGATCGTGTCTTAGACGAGGTCTGGAGGTTTAGCGATTGCAGCTGGCTCGTGAAGCTAACCTCGCTGCAAGGTTCCTCTCACTTGCTTTTAAAATGCTGGAACCGTGAACATAGACTGCTACTGAGCTAGCATAGAGAACACTAAGTCCACAACTTACTCATGTCTTCACTATTTTGCACTCACTCACATGTACTATTCTTGTAAATTACCCGATTATTCCTGAATCATGCTTGATTCATTTACGCACCAATTCATCAATTTATCGGACGCATGCTCAGAGAAGAGTGAGTGAAGTTAATACGCAATGTATCTTAGACTAGGTGGCTTCAAAATTATTATCTAATGTCCACCTAATCACCTTGTGATAATCACAGCTAAATAAACCTTGAACATGCACACATGTACAAAGCCATCACTAAATCCTAGGGCCACCTGGGACACTGATAAGGAGTGGCTGCCCAGAAGAGATTCATAGAGCACCACAAAAGATGGTCTTTTAACCCCCTATGACAACAGGGTACTAAGTGGTCTGCACTGCCCTTTGACCCTTAGCACCCATGCCTGTGTACCATTAACTTCAAACTTTCAACTGATGTCATAGCAACAGAAGGCTTAGCGGTAACAAACAACAAGGTGAAGTTATAAGGCTTAATGAGAACCCTACTTCAGCAGGAGGAAGTTAAGAGGGCTGTTGTTTGGCTGCAGCTTAATTGTCTGGCGTAATTGTCTGGCAGTAGTGTACATAGCCTGGGGCTGACAGCCGCCCACTCCAAGTGATCTCATTGGTTGCCTCAGCTCTAGCAGTCTAGTTGTTGTTTATATAGCATCTCTTGCTAAATATCCATTACTAACCAACTCAACATATAGATTGCCAGAGAGGCGAAAATAGACCATAATTATTCTCGTGTGTGTCATCTACACTTTTGAGCCTTCCTAAATTTTTATCTTACGGACACTTAGTCAGTGAAGGAGGTCCACGCACATACTGTTTCGCTGTTGCCGACATGCGTATATATGTGCCATCAGTAAATTTTTATTAGCTTCAGTGTCTATGCTACTCATAGATGGCTTTCCAGAGGTTGGGGTCTGGTGTAAGTTGAGGACCTCTTTCTTATCTGCCAAGTCTTAGGACACGTATTCTTTGTTTTAGTACAGCTCTGTTGCTACTTTATATGTAAATTTACAAACTGTTAATCCAACCACCACAAACAAATGCCAAACCTGGCAACTGCTAAGACTGGCTTCCAGAGTCTAACATCATTACCCTCATGCATTAGCTAATGGTTCACTGGGAGCAACAAGTACCTCCTTTTATAGCTTCTGTGTACTAAGGTCAGGTGCTTAGCTCACCTATTTTCCCACCCTGTCTTCCTTTGCATGCAAGCACTATTTCCTGCAATACTGACAATACCCTTCAATGACTACAAGATGTGCCTGTGGGTCTGCTGTATCCTAGCAACTGCTATTCTGGGAAGAAGCTTACCTCGCTGTGAAAAGCAGTTCATAATGAACCTGGCATGAGAAGCACACAGTACCTACAAGCTGTAAACATCCCCTACTCATTCATGTGAGCTAGAGTACCAAGTATCAGCCACCCCCCTACCCCCCACACTACACAACAAACCACACAACCCTCAGCTTATGGTGCTATAGAGAGTGGGGAGAGAGAGACTACCGCAGCTACTATACAGTTGTAGCTTGCTCCGTGTGGGTATGGACTTCCTACACTCCGCAGTATCTCCCCCGTACACTGCAGGTCACGTACACTCACTAGCACGACCACCCGTCAATACTATACTGCTGTATATATACTTAACTGCCAGGTGAGTAGTGGTAATTAACCCTGAATCCAATTGGTACTGGTTGCCATGTCAACGGGAGCACACCAAACTTGTGCAATAGAACGGACCAACTCCCAAGAACAGGTGCAAAGGTCAGCTTGCACGTCTAGGTACATACTTGCAGGCTACAATTACCCTACATCCTATAATTGTCCAACAAATTTCGTAGGGACATTCATACCACCTGTTAATACAAAAACAATTGGCAGTACTTGTATGCACATCTCCTCCACATATTATGCATACTGTCCACTGGCACAACATCAAGGTCTATAATGCTCCATCCTAGGACTAGCAATGGTACATGTACGTACACCTACATGTATAGAATGCATGGTTTAGAAGTCATATTTACCCAGGTTAGTTGACTAGCAAGACACAAAACAGGCTGACTTAGCACCTGGGGTCAACAGCAAAGAGCACCTGGAGACTGTAAATAAAATTCTGATATTCACAGGTTCTAGATAGGATTCATACCCTAGCCAGCTAATTCAGGTTAACCCATAATCATGAATGGAGTGTATCTACTGCAACAATTATGCCCATATAGCTGGCATAAACACACTTCAAAGGGGAGTCATTCAAGCAGACAGCAAGTGCACTTGGACAGACTCACAATAAGCTCGGTGCTGATTGAAACTGGCATAGAACTTGTCAATACGGTGCACACCCACAAATGAACCTGGTTCAATTACACATGTAGCCAGACTGCTAGCGTATATTTACTTCAAGTTGTAACACTACACGTACTTTATAGCTAAAGCTGAGCTAGCGAAATCTGAAGCCACTTTGTCTAATTGAGAGTACCAGCAGCAATTCGTATCATTTATGAGTTTTACCTGGTATACCTTCGCAGCTGAAGCCAAACCAACAAAATCAGAAGCCACAATGTCTAATTAAGAGAGTGCTGCCAATAGTCCCTGTAAATTTAGAAGCATCTCATTCCTAGCTACTTGGTGCTGGGGTGTTGGGGAGCAGATCAGTGAGGGCAATTTAAGAGCTGAACGGATGATCAAGCCCACAATTTTCCAGTACATTGGCTGATAATTACACAGTTAGCTGATTACAAGATCCACAAGCGAGGTAGCCAAGGCCTGATGCTTACGCCACTTTAAATGTACTTCTTGTCCTTTGAAGGAGTGGGATGATGGTCTGGGTATGAGACTAGAGCCATAGCAGTGATGGAATAGGGATGCTGCACAAGTGCCTCAGTGTAGGATCTAGGATAGCAGTTATATAAGGCAATCGTATTTTAGGCTAGGCATACACACTTATCTCAATTCCCACACATTGCACACATGTTCAAACAAGGGCTTTGATAAAATTATTGGTCCAGGCCAGTTTGTTTTGCCAAATGTGATGTTTCGAAAATTTACCAAGTTCTAGCAGTTCCATCCGTGACTAATGCCAGGCTTTAGGAACTACAACACAAACAAAGCACACACATCAACAACTCAAAACCAAGCCATACTCTCTGTGAAATGATCACAGAAATGACACAAACATCACTCCTTTAGGCCTTTACAAGCACACCACTAAAACAAATTACCTTTCAGCACTCTGAAGCAGAATTAAAACACAAGACTTACAAGTAAATGTGTGCACACAAGGCTCGCTAAGAGACTCAATAGCAAGCACTCCAATAGAATTAGGAAGCTTTAAAAGGTATAGCAGAGCTTGGCTACGTGACTTCACTACGCAACCTAACAGGGAAACAACCTAGAGTTCCAGTTACAGTAGTGAACCCTGGTATATATTATCTAAACACAAGAGGCGTGGGTGAATGGAAATCATTGGATGACCATGAATTTAATATTCGGAATGGAGGTGTAAATGTACATGCGCGTACACACTGAGAGTGAGAGGGTAAGATTCGTAATGCTAAGTTCTTACATAATACTCAAAAAAGTTAGCGTTGTTACAAGTAAGAATGGTTCACTGGATTACTGACACACACTCAAATGATATACATCGTGCTTACGGATGTGGCTATTATGTGGGTATAGGGTTCGGCATGATAGGTAGGTAGTTCTACGGAGTGAGCATAATGCAGTAATGAACGGCAGAAATGCAGGCATAATTGACCTTTCACATGAGAAGAAAATGGCTACCAACAGCAGTGCCAGTAACCCACTGAGCTAAGTATCTGACAGACTAGACTCTGATAGTGCAGCTTCTTTTACCTCTGTTGTTTCACTGTCGGATAGACTAAACGGCTGCAGAGATCTCCTGAAAGCGCCAAACTAAGACAAATTCACCTCCCGTCGGCAAACGGCAGTGTTGAGGGAACGTCGCTATGGATCCCAGGAGTATTGAGCCAAGCATGTGTGTCCATTCTTGTGAAATGTAGTGAGCGTAATTGGGCATAGTCTGGCGCATTGAGGAATAGCATAAAAGATTTTTTAGCATTATAGCCGCATCCCTAATCATGTAGTACCCACGCATGTCTTCCTTATTAATTTTTTACACTTAATTGCTCATGAATCATTAAATGCTACAAACTTCCTGCAAGTATTACCAGAAAAGCCTGGGGGCAGTGTCCCGGCACCCCTGCTGAAGTTTTCCCCAAGGAATCCCACCCATGCCACCACCAGTGCTACAGTACAGCTAGGTACGATCTTACTGAGCAAGTGCCCACACACAGGATGCTGACAGGCAGAGGATAATCAGTGGCTTGCATAGGCAGGTGACTTCCATATTTAGGCCCAGATAATCTTGATTGAGGTTTGTAGCCCAGCAAACATAAGCATCGCTTTATATGTAGTAATCTGATTTGTGCTAATGACAATGTTTTTGCAACATCTCGATTTATAGTGTCAGCAATACGAACCAATCGGTGAACAGAGTTTACTAAATTGCAGTGACATGTTGGTACTCTACTAACCGGATTTTGCAAGAACGCTGCTACAGCATTAGGTGAAGAAAGTGTGTATCATGTTTCAGATCCTTACCAAAAAAAAAAATTCCTCACTCTGAAATAACTATTGATAATGACTGACAAAGAGAAGCCATGCTGCTGACCCTCTATAATCCAGACTTGAGTTGGAAACCATAAAAAAAAGACCACTGATAATCGAATCACCTCAATTTGGCCAGAGCCTAAGCAAACACTACATGTACTTGCCTACCACTGAGCTTAGCTCATGGAAAATCAGCTGTGAGCCTCATCTTTTACAGCGAAAAGGCATAAAATGAGGAGCTAGGTAGCTATATATCTGCTGCCGAACACTTTTGTTTACAAATTTACAAGTATGCATGTCCTTTGTATGTGCGAATGCATTATTTTGACTAATAAATGAGTTTCCAATTAAGGCGCAATATATTACAGAGTCCCAATCATTTAGACCCCTCTGAACTCATCAGTTTCATCAACAAATTTGGTGGGATAAGGGAGGATTGGCACATTTGGATTGGCAAATTTTTTTTGGCGGGACAAGACAAGGTTGGCACAATGGCTGAAATCTGAGAAGCCAGAAACTGGGGATAGCTGAAATTTGAGAAATTGAGCAGCCAAATTATTTAGCACTAAGTGATATCGTATCCCTTCCTACAGTCTGGTTCATACTAATAATAACTCTCCATGGATACTAGGCCATGCTTCACAGGCTGGAGCGTATTGCCCGCCATCCAGAGTCCATTCCCTAGCTCAACCGGGTATGGGAGTCTGGGGACGAAACGGGGACACTAAGGGACTCTGTGTTCACTAAGAATGTGGTCTCGGCCAAGTAGTCTAAATCAAAATTTCTGCTTGCAAACTTAGCAGGATATACTGGTTCTAAATAAATATTATGTCCCAGTGTTGCACATAGGATGATCTGACTAGTAGGTAAAAGTGTGTTGTTAGAGAACGCCCAGTGGAGAACTTATGAAATACAGTACTGTCTATGACAGCCCACATACCAGGCCACAGCGTCTAATTATGTTGACATGACAACCCAGAGGCAACCACCTGGCTAATTTAATTCCTTCTGGCTTAAGATGAGGAACTGCTGTCTGTGTGTATGTATTGGCAGCACCCTCTGCACACACATAAGTGTTGAAGCGTGCCTAAGTGGCTTCCAAGGTTGAGCAATACTCAAGCCCTGGGCCTGCCCTTCCATTGCTAATTTGCTAGGTTACATGCAAGCCATAGACATCTACTTTCTGGACTCCCACCCATCCAGTCCCCAACAACGAGGGATTGCGCAAAACAGATTATCCGTGTGAAGCCGCTGGCGGAAGGGGTTCTGTTGACGGTAACAACCAGACATCAGCAAGGCAGCAGCTTCTTAGGCCAAGCATGCACCCAGCCAAGAAACAATAGAAACTAATGCTGGATTTAGCTAAGGAAAGGGAGGGAATCAGAGCGAGCAGTTTGTATGCATCAATAGTCAATGAACCACATCTCCCCGCTTTAAGCATGCGTGGTATAAAGCAGCGACATGCAGAAGCTGTCAAAAAAATACCTACATACAGCCTTTTAAGAAACATTGCAGATGCGATGAGATTATATCCACTGTAACTAAAATCTAACCCAACAAAAGCGGCTAACAGATGAGAGACAGTTGTCCTATTTATATCTTAAGAAAAGTACTTGTATACTAAATTCAATTACTCTTCTAGTCGCTCTTTCTATTATATAGCCCAGACCATTCCCACCCCACCCTCAGTACCTAAACACAATACTGGCTCGTGTATGCTGTTACTGTATTCATTGCTCTAGACTCCGCTACCTCATACAGCCCTAACCGGAGATGAAGTCACCTATGGAAACAGACTTCCCTGAGACCCCACCATTGAGGACTATGAATGCTGCATGCAGTCTGAATGGAGACATTATGACTGCTGCACTGCCCTTGGCAAACACTTTCTATATTCCTTACTGTACAGCCTGGATGCTTCTGGCAGTAAATGATAGGCACTACGGAATATTCATATTCCAATAACGCTCGTTAGCACAAGAATGTGCAGCTTCTACATGTAGCAAGCGGTTGTTGATGCAAATCAGGTACAATACAGAACGGCAATGTAGTCTTTACGGTACTGTCTAACCAATCAGATTGCAGATTCACTGCCATAAAATATGCCAGGTGCCTACATATACATCTGAAAATTCATAGTGCATGTACTCTCTCTCTCACAATAATGTGGGCAGAAATTGCTAATTAGTTGTCTTTTGCTGCAACAGTTATCAGGAAAAGACAAACTGACAAGATGCACAAATGATAACAGACAGACACTAACCTCATTGAAGAGCAGCTCTCTTCGCTGTTGCTTCCACAGGTTCATCTTCTTCACAGCCACTATCCGATCCCGGGAGATCTGTCTTGCGGTGTACACCGATCCCGTCGAACCCTCGCCAATCTTTTTGAAATCTGTTAAATCAGCGGTTGGATTCGATCGATTTACAAGCAGCTCCATAGTTGTACGAAACTGTTCGTTTGTCATCTTTCTCTTCTCTTTCTCCTTTCTGTGCGGTGTGTGTGAGTTACTGCCGGTGATATGAGCTGGGGTACTGGATTTTTGAACAAGTGGCTCGTGGAATGCCCTCCCTTCTAACCTTTCATGATAACGACCATTTCCATCTACATAAAAAGTGCCATGGTCTTTACTGTGTACTCTGGGGGTTGTGCCGTAGTGCCCGGGGCAGTAGTTTACCAGCATACTAGCTCCTTGACCTAAGGGGTGGGGTCTAACGGAATGGGGACCGGGGTCTCTGTGATAGCGGACGGGTCTCTGGAGTGAGCTAAACCTGTGTTGCCCATGTGACATTTGTGGGTGACTTTCTGGGATTTCGTTGGGGTACAGGGGCCGATGGGGAGAGAACGTGGGGGGATTTTGGTGATTGGGCGAGGAGACTGCAATCTGTTGAATCGAGGACATGCGGGAGCTATACAAACTGGACATCGTACTTCCAAAGTAACCAGAACTTTCGCTGGGTGAGTTAATTCTCGAGTGGGACGTAACTGTTCCACACTCAGATGCATTCTCGCTAGCACAGTCGTAAAGACCTAAATCAGAACGGACGACTTCATTGGGTGCACTGAGGCAAAAAGCCGAGGGGAGAGGGTCGTTTGAGCGACTCATGGTACTTGTGCTACTGGAAGTATAGGAAATGATTTTTCCTCGGTTTACGGGAGACGTGGTGGTGCTCGGACCAAGCTGCATCAAGGAACCAGTTCTGGACCTTGAGCCAAAGTGGATCTCTAGAAACTCCTCCTGGGGCTCATTTTCTCTGCTCTCCTCAGGAGTAGAAACGGACCCGTAGTGCTTCTTTACGTATTTTAGCGTTTCTTCTAGGCACGACTCGGAGCCACGAATGATGGGGGAGGGTCTTCTGACGGGAGGTCTGGGCTTTGCAGTGCTGTCCAGTGCAGGCTCTAACTCGGAAGACTCTTTGGCGTCCAAATCTCGCTTCACCACCTCAACTTTCTCCCTCTCCAGCTCAGCTTTCGGCGGGCTCACCAAGCTGCACCACTGCTGCGGCAGTCCAGTAAAACAGTCTGTGCTCTCGTCGAAGCATGCATGGTAACAGTGCTTGAAGTCCCTGGGCTCGGATATGTCTTTCTTCTTGATCCTATGCCCCTTCTTGAAGCGGTAGGACTTCCTAAACCACGGCATGTTGTAGTTGTCCGACTCGGGGCAAAACTCAATGGTCTCAATCTCACTCGTCTTGACAACTTCGTGAAGACCGTGACGCCGTCAGGAAACACAGAGTTCTAGGCCTTATAGGACAAACAACTACACCCAGTCTACTGTACGGCTGAATATGGTGTCTGTTAGGCCAATAGAGGCTATTATCTTGGTTGCGGGAAGACCGATAAGTGGAGACACAACTTGCACAATCAGCTCCGCATCCTCTTCAGTTCCTCATGCTGAGTTTGCTTCAAGGTGTACAAACAGCATAAAGAAAAACATTGGCTGAGATTCAAAGGCTACTACAGCAGATTAGTACATTCACAGCTAGGTGCAGTCTAGCTAGACCATAGACATAATTTGCACGGTCGCAGTTTTTAATACAGCTGTGAGCACCACCCACTTTGAGATCCGGGGTGGGCGTACTGTCCAAATAAGGAATTCCGGCGTGACAGTCACCGTATACGTGTAAAGTGCGGATCAGAGCTGCGTTGAAGTACCGCTCGCGCTACCGTAGTATTGCGATCGGTGATGGCCCCAGATTTATAAGTAAGCTGAGTATAGCTGCATAAATTCAGTAATAGAATCATTTTTCTTTAGCGTAGGTTCATGTATTTAAGAAAGGGACTGATGCAGTGATGGTATAGCGGATGTATTTTAAATAGAGCACATCAGTAATTTGCCGCCATTTGCAGGCGTTGAAGTGGCTAACCCAAGTCTCATTCTCAGACCTACCCCAATCCTTTATAAACGAAAAGAAGGCTCATATGCTTTATGTATATGGTATACCTGGGCCTGTCGTCCAGCTGACTTAGGGGGCGTCTCCAAACTATTTTGGTCTAATTACATGATCATGGGGACACTAAATTTTGACCCCCACTCCCCCCCCCCCCCCTTCCTTATAATGTCATGCCCAAGGGTGTGTTACAATAAGGTACTCATACCTACTGCAGCGATTTTTCAAATATTCTAATGTAAAGTACGCATGTATATGTACATGTACTAAATGTAGCAACGAGAAAATATAGTTATTCAACTATTAGTTTTGCTGCACGCAGCCTGCATCGAAATTCAATACTCCAAAGCGATGACGTTGCAAGCCTACCAACAAAAAGGATATGCCTAAGCTAGCTACAATATTGATAATCGTTGTTTAACCAGCTACATTGTAGGGGCGGGGTCAGTATGTAATTATCAATTGGTTGTTGCTAATGTAGTCATGTGAGGATCACGTTTTGACCCGAGTCTCGTGTCACGTAAGGACATTTTGGTGAAACTGTATTGTACAGAAAACTTTCCTTGCACCCTACAGGGATGCCAAGCAGTTACACTTCTAGCCATGCTAGCATGGTACTTATGTTTGAAGTGTACATGTATGCATTTAAGGCTGTACCTGGTATATTCTCAGCAAATGAACACATTAGCTTGGTTAGCTGTCTCTGATCATGGACCTACATGAACAGTGAAAGCAATGATACATCACTATTGTGGCGTGCTTCCAGTGATCACAATATCCAACCCTGCCAGAGATTCTAAAGTTGGATCTTAATGTCACTGCATGGCTCCTACATGTACATGTACATGTTGCATAATACCCTAGCCTGTTACATGTATTCCTTCCTTCCAGACTAGGTTCCAGGCTTGGCAGCAACACACTGCGTTACACTATTCATCAGCTCATCAGTCATGAGTTACAGGCAGCCCCCTCACGGCAGCATTCCCCCCCTCCCTCCCACTCCCCCTCCCCCTCTCCCTCCTCCCCTCCCACCTCACATCCTCCCAACCCCACCCCTTCCTCATCAGCCCCTCCCACCTGCTCCGCCTCCCTCCCACTACGACAGTACCCCACTTCCTCCGCCAAGTGAGTTATTATATAATTCCTCCTCTAAAAAAGAGACAGCCTAACCCCGTATTTTAGTTAGGGGATTTCATATAATGATGTTAGGGTTGGGACATTAGTGCATGGAAGGAATTCTACGGGTCTGGGATATCTCTGTCCTCGTTTCCAGGACCATGTGTACATTTCACTTTAGCTAGCTATTTGCCTGGTATTTTTTCTTACGTGCGTGACACGTACACGTAGGGTAAAAGGGTGATTTTTTGCATGGACAAGGACGGCTGGAGTTCTCAGGCAACCAAGGAAGTCAGTGAATCTAGACTTCTTGTAGCAATTCTTTGGCATCGGTTTGTACCACAGACAGATGAAGCACTATCACCAACAAAGGTAGAGAGAGAAGTGCAACAGTCTTTCAAGTGGTCCCTGCCCATGTGTGATTATGCAAGTGCCAGGCTCTCTAGTGAGAAACGCACATGAGGGCGTAAGGACGGGACTAGGGTGTGTCTCCTTTGTCCTTTATTTCTTATTCCCTGGGGTTGATTCTGCCAAGTACAAGTAAAAAGTATGTCACTTGAAATGTGATCCTTGCCAAAATCCGAGGGAGGGGGAAAATAAGTAAAAAGGGAGTTTCCCCATGTTTGCCTCCTGACTTAATTAAGTACCTTTCAACAGATTATATATCCTGTTGTCAAGGAGTTGCTATGTAAGACCAGTGTGATATATTTCATACATGCAGAGATCTGCCTAGGTCACTTTGAGTGGTGGTCAAAAATCGATCTCCCTGATACTTATTTTGTGCTAAACTGACTTCTTCCTATGTACTGTAAGTGGTGGAAATAGCTGAGAGGTGGTCAAAAAAGCTGAGAGGTAGTCAAAAAAGCTGAGAGGCGGTCAGGCCCGACCACTGCCGACCAGTGTGGGCAGAACCCTGTACATGCACACTGTGTGTCTTAAATTTTAAGATGCACTACACATGTTCATTGAGCGCAGGGGTCATGTTTAAACTACTGAATGTAGCTCTACCATCACTTTCTCAACACTTGAACGACTGGAGTGGAGCTGACTTGCTACACGTATACTATCTGGTAGCCTAGCTACCTTCCACTTTGTATACGGATATATAACAGATATAGCACTACGGGTTATAAGCTCACTGCCGTGCTACATCTTTTACATACGTTACGTTTAGTACGTGCTGCATACAGTGGGCTCAGAATTAATTGAAAAGCTGGATGAACCAGCTCCCAAAAATTGGCTCTGTGTAGAAAAAAGGTGCTACTGGGTCGAATGACGATACTCAAACTCAACTGTCCTCCACTTTAACCACAAGCTCAAAACACTTGTGGGTTCCCTAATGCTTAGCATTTAGGCATATAATTAGTGTACTCATGTGGATGGTGACACATATTGCGTACATGTACCTGACCCATAGATGTATATATCGCGTATAATACACCGTACAAAGCACAAGTGATCTCTTTTTCTTTATTTCCTCTATGATGTAGTACCAGGGGGTCCTCCCCCACCCCCTCCCCCTCCCCCCTCGCACCCCCCATCCCCTCGCCTCCCACCCGACCCCCCATCACAACCACCACCCTCCATCCCAAGTCTGATGGACCTGGACTTCGGCGGCAAAGCCGGCCCTAGCAAGACGGCTCCTGAGCAACAGGTACTGCTCATAGCCTCAAGTGCCTGGTGTCTGCTAACTGCACGTATACAGTATATTTACATGGCAAAGAGTAATACAGACATAGTTATGTGTGTGGTAGGCCTGGACTCTGCAAACAGTATGTTTGCCTGTCACTCAAGCCAACAAAGCCGGTAAAATGCTATCTCACCAAGGATTGGTTTAGAGATTAAGGTATTAAAAATGAACGGACCAAACTCAGGTGCATGTAAGATGGAACTGCTGATCACTTTCAAGGCTGACTTGTAAGTGTAGCGGCAAACCCTTTGCCACAGTACGACAGAGCCTGCCTGCCTTTCATTTCTCAACTGGATGAATGTGTAGTGGGAAATAAACCAGCCATATGCAGTATAGTGAGAGAATCCAGGAACAAATTAGGTATTAATTACTTTTAATTACTAACAGAGTGTTTTTGCTGTCGTCTAGTAGTTCCTTGCACTTTGTGAGCTGTTTTAAGGGCCGTTTGTAGCTCTTGTATTTATGCTATTACCAGCTGCTGTGCATGTGATTTGTACACTCAAGTGAAAATGAGGCAAGTATCATTGATGGCATTATACATGTAGTTCGGCAATAATTAATGTGAGTCGGGAAAGCAAAAATTCCATTATGCAGAAAAGTCCTCGTATTAATTCATATAAATGAGGACTAGCTCATTTCTCAGGCCCATTTAATTTCGGCTTCTGTGGACCTTATGCTCTTCTCATGCGATTCTACTGGCAACAAGAAATGTAATTTTGCTGCCTTCTTTTTGTGCCAGACCTACAGTAGCTGAAGTGAAATGTGCACGTGAAACTGTGTATAGATGGGAGCTAGAAGTACCTACATGTGCATGTGTGTACATGTACAGTATACATGTACATGTACATGTGTATAATGTATGTCTCTATACAAGTGTGTGTAGGTGTGATACCGTATAGCGGGTTATGTTTGTGAGTGCAAATTTTCGTGAAAAGCTCGAGAGGTCATTTTTGTGGTTCTAAATTTCGTGGTGATTCGATCGCGAATGCGCGATGACGTAATAAGAACTTTGACTTAGTACACGTAGTTCGATCAGCGACGATTTTGCATGACTGAGATGGAGCGCTTCAGCATTGAGTCATGCGTGAAAGGCTGCCAAGTCTATAAAGGCATATGGGAGGCCAGTATTGGAGAAGAGCTACCACACCACCGTGGTAATGGAGAGGTACAGGCCTCGCTTTTTCGTTTCATATCACCTCTGCTTTCTTCGATCACAGCATGAAGGGCGGCTTGCAACAGAGGACCGTGTGGATCCAGGGCATTGTCAACAAGTACTATAGAGAGCTATAGTGAAAGTCTGCCCGGACTTGGATAGCTTATGTAATTACGTAACCAATTGTAAAATTTGTGGGTGGAAAATTTCGTGACTTGTAGGTTAACCACGAAAATAACGAAAATTGGCATCCCACGACTATATACGGTACATGATACCAGTAATTGAGTGTTACCATACAGGTAATTTAAAGAGACATTTGACCCCTCAGGAGTGAATGGGCTATTTATCTGTAGTGTGCATATACATGTACATGTGTACATATCATCTGCCTCTCAGCCAGTTATGTATACATACATGTGTTCCTATCATGTTACATGCATGTTGTTGGGTACACAGCTTACATTACATGTACATGTACATGCAAACTCATACTAGCCTTCAGTCTAGTAAGCCTACTCCACCCCCTACCCCACCTACACTCATTACTAGCCTTCAGTCTAGTAAGCCTACTCCACCCCCTACCCCACCTACAAACCCAACCTAATGCTAAACTTAACACTAATCTCATCGTCCATGAAGCTGGGGAACAAGGCATGTCACAGTATGAAATGAGGAGAAGTCAAAGATACATGTAGATGAGGCAAAAGTAATAATTAAGCTGCAGACAGGACACAGGGAACCAGAGACCACATGTACATTGGATTGGGGGATTACACCTGTACATGTGCCTTGTAATGGTGCTGCAAGTCAGTTTAGGACTTTGGATTCCATCCCTAAAGCTGGATTATGGGCCTAGCTGTGCAACTGGACTTTGTGTGCTTGTGTGTGTGTGCATACATGTATATGCTTTAATTTGTGTGTGTGTGTGTGCATACATGTATATGCTTTAATTTGTGTGTGTGTGTGTGTGTGTGTGTGTGTGTGTGTGTGTGTGTACATGTACCTACTTGTGCTCTAGGTAAGCTATAGTGCTGTTGTACTTTGACTAAGTGTCTCTCTCCACTTACACAGCAGCCCTCCATTCCAGGCAGGTCTCATCCCAGTTCTGTACAGGAGCTTCGCCCCCCGGGCCCGATTCCGGCCCAGACCGGTGGCAGTCCCCAGCACTATGGTAAAGATTATGAACGTTTTGAGCACGTAAGAGACCAGCCTGCCCTTGTTGGTCATGCCTCCTCTTACCAACAGGTGTGTGCTGCATGCCGGTTAGTTAACTATTGTAATTATTGCAGCTAATTACATGTAGTAGTGCCCATGCAACCTACCCTTGTCAGTCTTAGTTACCAACATGTGCATGCTGGTTAGTTAATTAGTGCTAGGTAATTAGTGCTACTCATGTGACCCTCAACGAATTAGAAACCTCAAGTTCGATCACATGACAGCGCTTTACACGCTTTAATGTGCACACTTTCTAAATGTTGCCCACAAGACTTAGCTAATGCTGATTCAGGTCAGTAAGCGCACTAAACCGTTGGCAGTGCATTTTGGGACTAAATATAAAGTGCACTCAGGCATTGTGGTAACAGTCTTGGGAAGATAGTGCAGTCGCCTTTGATTCTGCGCTCGACTGTTACTATATTGACCTCACACATTAAATGAATCCCACAATGCACTGCAAACTGGTATCTAAATGGTATTGGCTGAAAGGTGTGTGCTTCGTACCAGTTAGTTAGCTATTCAATGGTGCTAGTGTAGTCATTAAGTTTACCCAACTTGCTGTTGTTGGTCATGCCTCTTACCAACAGGTGTGTATTGCATGGTTAATTAAGTGCTAGTGTATAGTTACATAAGGATAATTAGTATTGCCTAGCCTATAGTTGTAGGATATACATACATATACCTCCGCTTTACCAGCAGGTGTTCATTTTCAGTAGTACTAGTATAGTTATTAAGATTGCCCGACCTACCCTTGCTGATTGTTCCGGAGTGGCACACAACCATTGGTAAGAGGAAGACCGCCTCTTACATGGTTGTGTGCTGGTTAATTATTGGTTAGTTAATAATTAGTCAATAGCGCTAGTATAATATGATATTGCCTGTTGGTTATGCCTACCCTTAACCATTGGTGTACCAGTTACTGGTTAATCATTATTATCTCATGCTAGTGTTACAGTACTCATTGGTACATGTAGATATGCTGTCATGCGTTGTCACTTATGAATAGATCACGCATACGTATACAATGTACAATGCGAGCGTGCAGATCTATTTTTAGGCTACACCTGCAGAGGATGCTGACTCAGTATGTATACATGCAGGCATTATACTGTACATTCCTATATATACTCAAAGCTGGTACATAGCCACTGTTGCTATGTCAACCAATTTTGGAAGTTTCTAGAAGTCTTTGCAATTGAGAATACATGTACTGTTACTACTACTACATGTACTACATGTACATGTACTACTACGTACATGTACATTGCATGGAAATTAAATCGTAGACACCTTGGCTTTGTTTGGGATTGCTTGGCATTTAATGGGCCTTAACCGTAAAATTATAATGTACTGAATCATGCCATTATAATAAGGTTGCTATTATCCTCCCCCCAGTATACCTGTACATGGAGTATCATACAGGGGTCCAGACAAAAGATTGTGTGTGGTATAATGAGCCAAGATTTGGTACACATGTAAACATTTAGTGCATGTAGCTAGGTCACTCAAAGATGTGATGGTCCATGATATTATTGCTTCCTTGTGTACATGTTCACGTTAGCTTTGGACACCTATCATACATGTACACACGTACTGTACACACGTATATGTACTAGCCTCGTTCCCAGTCTCCACTCCCAGGTTTTTTCCACATGTAGTAAAAAAGCCGTACATTCAAAAAAAAAGCTGGGAGTGGAAACAAGGCTACATACATGTACATGTATGCTAATCTTGTTCCCAGGCTACATTGTCCAGTGTTACGCATGTGCCCATGTAGCATGCATATGTCCCTGTCTCGACTCCCAGATTTTGAGTGAAACTGGGAACAAGGCTACATGCACATGTAAAGCTTGCCTACTGCTCCTCTGCTCAGGAGCTCCAGTAGCTCAGTGGGTAAGAGCATCTGACTAGTAATCAGAAGGTCCTGGGTTCAATCCCCGGCTGGGCTCCAGAGTTCCAAATCACTTACATAATATGTGTTACTTGGAAGTAATATGTTGTACCTTGAAGTAACATGTTGTTCTCATACCTGACCGAGTTTATGTCTAGATTTTAACCTGGAAAAAACTAGGCCTGGGTATACGTATGAGCTGCTTTTCGAAGTCTCGCGGGGCAGCCTCACTCGCACAGAGAAGTGAGTCTGGACACTAAGGACAGCTTTGTAATATGTTGTACCTGGAAGTAATATGTTGTACCTAGAAGTTCGTCATACCTGACCCAAGTTTATGTCTAGATTTTATCCTGGAGAAGACTAGGCCTGGGTACAAGTACTAGCTGCTTTTCCCACTCTTGATGTGCATGTCTGCGTGCAGTGTTTAGCCTAGCCATTTTATGGTGCTAGTCCTGAGTCTCAGTTGTGAATATTCCCCCAGAGGTTTGAGTAGTCTACCTCTCAATGGAGGTACCATGGACTCCCCTGGCCTCAATTGTTGGCTGGCTGTTGTCATGGCTGGCTGTTGTCAGGACTGGCAGTGTAGCTCAAATATTGGCTATAGGCTGTGGTTTCTTTGATTTGGTCTAATGTTTCAGAGCATTCTTAGGAGTGCATGGATTGTACTTTTATGTGTGTGTTCTATACATTGTAGATCTGCTGTACATATGCATACACCTCCCCCCACCCCCAGAGAGAGATATATTTTTCTTTTAGAGCCTAGCTACAAGAGGACTGTGTCAGGATTTTATTTAGAAAACCACCCAAGGGAAGGGGATCCGAGGGGCTTCATAAATGAAATTTTGACTCTCTAAATTGTGCAACCACCAAACTATGTGTTTACACATACAGCTTTATAATACTAATTATATAAAATATCAGTGAAGGCAGATCCTATCTAGCCTCGTTCCCAGGCCCCTGCTTTATTTGGTTGCACGGTGCCGCTTTACCTTTGTGCAACCGAATGAAGCGGGGGGCCTGGGAATGAGGGTAGATGCTATCTACATATCCAAAAGTACATGTAATAGAAGATATTACTGCCTTTACCTCCAGACCCCTTCAGCCAAAGGCTGATCTCCCAAGGGGAGGAGGGATAAAGAAACACTTTACCTATCAGGCAATGGTAGATTCACTTGGCAAAGTGGTCTAAATAGTTTATCACTTGTTCTTGAACCCATGCACCGCTATGGCTTGGGGTTTATCTACAGGGCATCTAAACCTGCAGGCAGCACTTATCTGGACAGTGGGCACATAATACATGTACATGTGGCAAATACACCCTGTTACATCAGGAACACTTGTGATTCACATGTGGCAAATACATGTACACACTGATATCTACAACATACTCGGTGATTCAGTTTACGCAAACAGAATCTAGAAACTATACCACTAGACAGCACTAAAGGAGCCTGTAGACTGTGTGGGTTTTATAAACATGGACCCTGCACTCTATGCCTAGATACATGTACATGTAAGTTTGCATGTGTGCAATTTAAGGCAATAGCTACCCATCCAAAGGATGTCCTGTCAGTTGTATGCACACACACACGTTTGATTGTATGTATATAACTGTCTGAGAGGTCCATTCACAGTAGGATAGACCTCTTGTCTACGAATGTATCTCATACAGTTACGTAAAAAATGGGTGTGGTCATGGTGACGTCTCTTATTACGAAAGTACAATGAATGGCCAATCGGATGCGCTTTTCTTTACTTCCTGACGAACATACGTCTGTTCGTCAGGAAGTAACTAATTAGTGTAACTGTCATAGCAATGCACATGGACCCATAGGGTCATTTTATAGTGTGACGTGGTGGGGCCTTCTATGAGATGGGCCTTCCATGAGGTAGACGTTTACCTGTGGTGGGTCGATCCTTATTCGAGGTGGGCTGAGGTTCAGTTCAAGTGGGTTTCTTACCTGAGGCGTGCTCTTACTTGGGGTCAGTTGAGGTTGGTTCTAACCTGGGTCGGTGAGGTGAGCTCTTACCTGAAGTGGGCTCTCTACGTGCGGTGGGCTCTTTTCTAGTGATGTGCGCTTTTTTTCTGAGGTGGGCCCTTATCCTTACCTTTGATGGTGGACTTTTACCTAAGGTGGTGGCCCCTTTACCTGAGGTGGTTCCTTACCTGAGGTGGTTCCTTACCTGAGGTGGCCCCTTACCTGAGGTGGTCCCTTACCTGAGGTGGTCCCTTACCTGAGGTGGGCCTTCCATGAGGTGGACATTTGTCTATGTATAGTGGACTGATCCTTACCCGAAGTGGGCTGAGGTTCAGTTGAGGTCGGTTCTTATTCTGGGTTTGTTAAGATGGGTTCTTACCTGAAGTGAGTGAGCTGTGGTCCCTTACCTGAGGTGGGCTCTTATCTACATGTAGATGTGGGCTTTTATATGAGGTGGGTCCTCGTCCTTATTGTGGTGGTCCCTTACCTGAAGTGGGTTGTTTAGGTTCTAACCTGAGGTGGGCCCTTACCTGAGGTGGGCTCTTACCAGAGATTGCCACGCATGTACTCCAGGACCCATTCACAGTCTGTTAGTTACTTACAATAGCCATGCCACATCCCATTGCAAACCGGTTTAGAACACAATGGATCATTAACCGGTGTGTTTATAGCAGAGCTTGTTCCCACTTGTCGCAGTGATGTGAGGAAGGCTATGTCATGCACATCGGGGCAGCCTAATATGTATTCCTAATGGGTGTTTACACTTCTAAGCTTCTATGCCACTTGCAAGTGTTGGGTGCTAGTGTTTGCGTACACGTATAACTAATTGGGCTGTCACGTATTATGCATTATCCCTGTAAAAATGTCAAGTTGGCTGGACTTCTCTAGCGTGTACTGGCACTGCTTTTCCAAATATGGAAGTTGGTCGGTAGGAGGTGTTGATGTAGGCAGAGTGCCATTGACATTGTGGTTGCATGTCCTTAATTGCTCAGAAGTGGGTAAGCATCTCCATGTGACCCGCTGAGCGCTCACAAAGGGAGCCGCCTGTTCACTGGAGAATGTCTTAATGGTCTTGTATGCACAAGCACAATGTGCCCGTTGCCAAGTTGTTTTTTTCATTATTTCTGCGTCCATATTAGCTGACAACGTGAAATATGTACATGTAGATGTACGTTTAATTAGTCAGGCAACTGCTGTCCAATAGCATTTACTAAAGGAATATGTGACTGGATTTGCACCACATTCCACATTTTTTGATGAATTTCAAACTGTTGTACGTGTATCTCAATAAACAGTAGCAAGACATGAATGATTGTACAAACACTACCCTTCAAAGAAGTCTTGCAGCTCTCTCTGTTCCTGAGATATGGGGACTCAGCAGCATTGCGATTTTTGGGAATGCTGTGAACTCTGCCCCGTATCTTCCTTTCATTGTAGCTTGGTTTCATTTCCGTGTACACTAACGCCTCCCGTAAAAATGCGGGATGTGGTCCCCTTCTTCAAATTTCGTCACGTGCAGGGGTTCATTTAGGAAAATCCCTAAGGGGGGGCAAAAGTACATTGAAAGACGTTATGGGGGGGGGGGGGCGTGTCTTATATTGAACGGTGTTCAATTTTGAAGGGTTAAAATCCCCAAGGCAGGCACAAAGTTTCCAAGGGGGGGGGGGGGGAATGCGCCCCCCCCCCAAATGAAGCCCTGACATGTTTCTTTGCTAAGTACTCAATGCACTAGTTTCTAGGAGCCAGACTTGTGACTTCTCTTGTGAATCCCGGAGCCCAATAGACCATATTCGGTTAAGATGACTTCGGGCATTTTTGCTGCCATGGCAACAATAGTTTCTTGCATGTAATGTTTATCACACAGAAATCAAATTTGAAGTAAATTGGACATTAATGGAGTAGATATGATCTATACACATTTTATATGGATCCATATGAGGGATTTGCACTGGAGGCACTTCCTGACCAGTTCCCTCATATGAGCCATGTTTATGGGTTTGTGTGGTCATATCTACTCCATTTAATGTCCAATTTACTTCAAATTTGAAAGATGACATTTCTGTGCGATAAACATTGCATGCAAAGAACTGTTGTTGCCATGGCAGCAAAAATGCCCGAAGTCATCTTAACTGAATATGGTCTATTTCAGCCCGGCCTCATTTCCAGCTGTAGTCACTTACAGTATATACTGTAGCAACAAAAGCTGGTTGGAGAGAAGGAACATGGCTAATTCCCATTCTTAATTCTGTAACTTTTAGATGGCAAGAAAGAGTATGGTGTGGAAACTGGGAGCAAGGCAGTGCACAGCATTTTAAAGCTACACTTCTGTGTTTTCCCTCCAGGGTCCTCAGCACCAGACCTACCCTCCATGGCAGCAGCAACCTCTGTCACAGCCCCAGTTCGAGCATCAGCAACAGCAGCAGCAGTCCCAGCCTGATTCCATCCATCCCTGGACTAGAGGGGAACAGAACCAGGACTCAGCATCAAGCTACGCTCATAGTCATCGCTGGGAAGCTGGCGGTATGGAACAGAACCAGCACTCTGGTACCTCGAGCAGCGAGCATCCATCAGTCTCGAACTCCAAACAGCCTTCTTTGGGATATGGACGACGTGAACAAGAGCCAAGCTCTCAGGCTGAATATGGCGGCCATCCATGCCTGTTACCATGGACCTCTGACGGGGAACGCAGTCACAGCGAACTTCACAGATCCCCAGAGCATCCTAGACCGCCAGAACAAGGACAAACGCCTGGATACGGCAACCGCTACCCTGCGGTTAGTGGGAAACGTGGTCAAAATTTACCGCTTGTTCCCTCCAGTCGTCAGGATCTGTGCAGACAGAAGGAACAAGATCATTCGTCTGATTACAACAACCGCTATTTACTTCCGGACGGTGGGGAACACGTCCAACTTTCAGCTCACAGACCCCCAGAGCTCCATGATGCCTATAACCATACGGAAGAGAGGAGACCAGCAGACTATCCTGCTGACCATTACCACCCGAGAGAGTTTGAGCGCACACAGCACGATCCACACGAACCCCCTCTGGGACGACAGTTCCACGAGAGTGGCCCTTACGAGAGGAGTAATGAGTATCGGCATGAGTATGACGAGCAGCCGTACCAACGTTCCAGTAGACCAGAGAAGCCTGCTCTCCTGGCAACACCGCCACAGCCGCACGACCCAGCAGACTACGACGGTGGCTACAGACGCGAAGAACTGCATGTGCATGAGAACAGATTCCATTACCAGTGCTCTCCCAGACGATCGCCCAACTACAGCCAACAATATCACCACCCTGATGACTATAGCGGCAGGTCTCCTTTGAGCGAACACTGGCTACCAGATGACCGTGCGGGGTTTCGAGACCCTTCTCCCCAAGCTTTCAGCTCTATAGACCGACCTCCTTCCATTAATCCCAGCGTTCTCGAACACAGACATCCCGAGCACCGAATAACTGATCGCGGACATCCTGAACAACAACTGATTGACCATGGGCATCCGGATTACCGCGAGCCTGACGGCTGGCAGGACCCTGGAGCCCAGGAGAGTGACAGTGGAGGATTTGGTAGCTATAGGGAGTGGGACGACAGAGATCTAGATAGACCTAGACGGCATGAATATAGCCAAGAAGGTATGTGCTGGTATATCAAGGCTTAAAACATCTGGATGAGGAATGCTACGTACAGTCTTGCAATTCTTTTTTAGAAGTATACACTGTACATAATTTTAAGCCCATGAGGCCATTTATTATTTTTTGGTGGGTTAGTGTCTTGAGTACTGTAACCTGTTTAATATGGACACTTTGGGACCAAGCCAAGTATATTGTGAATCTGTCTTGCAGCAGAGATAACATCCTCAAGATGGAGGTTTCCTCCTTTCAGGCTAATTTCAGGCATCCCCACTATCATATTCCTTTTTTTTTTCACTCACTACTTGTGCATAATTAGAATACTATATTGCATCCTCTTCTCAGGTCCCCTGCTCCGAAACCACCCTTATCACCCCCCGCCGCATGAATTTCAGCATGACCCCCACTTTCAGGGGGGCAGATTTGATGATCCCCGTGGGCATTCACCCCGCCCTCCTCACGAAGGTGACGCAAGTATGTACCAACGTCAGCCACCCCACGAAGATCACTTTAGAGGACCATATGATGAATTCCACCAACATCATCAGCCAGGAGTTGCCGAGAGAGTTCATGATGAAATTCCCCCAGGGGCTGCGATTGTTGGCCGATTTTTTAGGCCGGAAGTGAAGACGGTACAGGCTGAGAAAATATTTGACCCCCCCGGGAGGAAAGACCGCCCCAGCCATGTAAGTACATGTACATGTACATTGTATATGTAACACCTTCAGTGTACGTGTAATTGATATAGCAATGTGTGTATCTGCTACTCAACTTCATTTGTGGGTAGATAGGGAACACTTCTGCACTTCACTGTTTTTAGGGTAGGATCCCCTAGGGAAGTCTATACGTATATGCAATATGTACATGTACATGCATGTGGGTGCTCTGAGGTTGCTTCAAGGCTTTAGGGACCCCACAAGGCTACCACTGCATGTGCATGTAGATGTGTGCATGTGTAGCTACATGTGTGACTATTCTATGGTGTGGTGTGGGTATAGGGAGAAAGCCAGGATACCACCCCCCCCCCCCCCCTCAAGTCCATAATACTGTAGGACCGGTTTTAATTGCAAGGTTCTAATAATTGTGAATTACGAATTCAATAGCCAGGTCGCAAAGTTTAAAACGCAATGAATAAAATACTGTGTGCATCCATCTTGTAAACCTGTTGATACAATTGCAAACCCAATAACCTCTCAAAACCAGGAAACGCAAGTTTTTACTGTGCAATTAAAACCGGTCCTATGGTGTACTGTAGTTGTACTCTGTGTTTAGGATCATGCCCCTGTTTGTGTACCCCAAATAGAGCCCTCTCTAGATATGTAACCTCTTCCCAGGCTCTCCTAGCCTAATTCCCAGGCTCATTCCCAGCCACATTCCCAGGCTCATTCCCAGCCGCATTCCTAGGCTCATTCCCAGCCGCCTTCCCAGGCTCATTCCCAGCCGCATTCCCAGGCTCATTCCCAGCCGCATTCCTAGGCTCATTCCCACCACTAGAACGTTTGGGAGCCGCATAGCCCACACAATTGCTGGTAAAGCAATGACTACACGAATGGGCCTTCAGGAGGCAGATGTCTCTGTATACAACACAGTTCCAAGGACCAGTTATGGCTGCTACACGAGAGCAGAGTTGCTTGAAACTCACGTTTGTATTGCTCGCGATCGGCTACACAAACTCTAATCGTGTTGGAGCTGTAGTAAGTCTACCTGGGTAAAAAGAAGTGATTGATTTGTCCTGATCTCTGATCCTTCGTGCGCCAGAAGTACAAAGGCGGCATCCATGTAACTGGTAGGGCACCATCTTGAACACGTGCTTGCCCCCCCCCCCTCCCCCCGGGTGGCCCCTGGGGCCGAAAGCATTACAGACATAGATATATATATACATACACTAGCTCAGATTCGATCCCCACACTGCAAGATTACTTGCCTCGCGCAAAGGCGCTCAGCAATAATGTGTAATTGAGCTAATTTGATTTTCATAAGGCAGCAGCAGGGAGTGTAGTTGGTGGCTTTCCCAGGAAACCGGATCCCCTGTGGGGGAAACTTTACAAAAGGAAGACCAGACAGTTGTTGAGATTCTGTTGTAGGCTCAGTTTGAGGTAAGGTAGTATTAGGTGTTTCTGCTGTCAGGCTGCAAGTGTGGACGTTGCCACTCTCTTGTGCTCTGGACTAGAGTGTGTGGTATACTGTCATTTGACCTCCCTGAGGTTGTAGGGCTTGTTACCTGGTACCGTGCCAGAGGTCGGCGACATCGCTGTGATTCGGCTAACTGGGGTGTTGCTATGATCCCCGCTCCGGTTGAAAGCATCTTGTCCAACCGCAGACTGAGCTTATTAATGAATGTATTGGTCAGTGAAAGGGAACCTTATATATTCTCTTGGGTTCGGCGACATCGTTGTGATTCGACTAACTTTGGTGTTGCTATGATCCCCGCGCCGGTTGAAAGCATCTTGTCCGACCGCAGACTGAGCTTAACAATGACCAGTAAATGCAATTTTAAACCATACACTCTTGGGTTTGCCGACTTCGTTGTGATTCGGCTAACTGTGGTGTTGCTATGATCCCCGCGCTGGTTGAAAGCATCTTGTCCAACCGCAGACTGAGCTTAACAATGACCAGTAAATGCAAACTATACACTCTTGGATTTGCCGACTTCATTGTGATTCGGCTATTGCTCTGATCCCCGCGCTGGTTGAAAGCATCTTGTCCAACCGCAGGCTGAGCTTAATAATGTATTGGTCAGTGAATTGGAACCATACACTCTTGGGTTCAGCGATTTTGTTATGATTCGGCTAACTGCAGTGTTGCTACGATCCCCGCACCAGCGAGAACCATACTGATTTGTGTTTAGTATTAATGGTGCCAGGTTTCTTCTATACTTCCATTAGACATGGTATCACTGTAATAGAGAAATGAGTCTTCAAAAGGGACTGTGTAAAACTTTAAACGGCTGGAGTGGGATAGACTTGATTTTGATAAGCCATAACAATCTACTTTTACACACGGTCCTTATTCAAAGCTTACATGTATTATGTAGTTTATTTACTGACCCCCACACTGCCATAGCACTGTTTAATGTTCTAATCTTTCAAGATGAGTGCCTACTATAATTACAGACCTTTGTATCCTACCAGCCCACAAAAATATGTGCCTTCAACATAAATATATTATTAAGAAGTTGCCTCCAAAGCTCAGAGTTCCCCCCCCCCCCCCCCACACCAACATGGTCATGCACATGAGCAAAATTACAAACCCCATAGTCAGCAATTGAAAGTGAAACTTGAGCAAAATGGGGGGGGGGAGGGGGGAGAGGAGATGAGCATGAGTTGGGGCAGCTGCAGTTCTCATGGTAATGAAAAAGTTTGTTGTTAGTCTTGGGACCTATTTGTGTCCTGGACTGATGCCTGATTAGGGTCTTCTGTGAAAGGCAGAGACACTCGGCCGTCTCCGTCTTCCCCTGCCCACGTATAATTGAAGGAAGTGCATGATAATATCTAGGCAAGATGGCTTCCCAGAAGCCCTTGAGTAGGTCTGTTTGCTGATTACAGATTTCACTAATTGCTGAGCACAAGGCCAGTAATTGCGACGTATAGGCTCAGAATCTCAGCTAGCGTTTCTTACAGTTATAGATTTGTTAGTCACACTCTCCTGGCCTTGGTGGGCGAGTCATGTGGCATCCCTGGTAGTTACAGGGGATGGCATCTTTGAACTTGTGGTACACAAAGAGTCAGAGATGTGGACAAATCTATCGCATACAAGTAGTTTTACCAAGGGAGGCTCTCCAGCGTCACCGATGTGCAGTATAGTTGTTTAATATTCTCATGAGTAGTCTGTAAAGTTGCGCGAGGGCTAGTGCACGAGTGTATCCTGATTTAAATGAATGATAGCCTCATTCCCAGGATCGTCATCGGGTCTGTTTAGTGTACCAGGCTTTGGGAATCAAGGGAGGAACACGGACGGATCCTAGGCCGTACTATTTGAGATCACCGTGGGCAGCTGTTTACGCTCCTTTATGACCAGTTGCCAGAGCAACACAGTGTAACTGAAAGGGAATGGAGTCAGTTAGTATGTGTAGCTATCTACCAGTTGGCATGTTAGCCCCTTTAATGTACGTGTAATTCTAAATTTGATTGTTTATGTACACATATACTTCTGCTGTGGCTTTTCCACCCATAAGCCCCAAGACAGTACAGTAGTACTGAAATTAGGCACAGAAACATTGCCAGACACTCAGGAACAACCCGAGCCCCCCTCCCTAAGAGCCATTGAATTAAGAGAAGCTGTACGTAGGTGGTCTTCGTTGGCTGGGAGGGAGGGATGGAGGAGGGCATACGCTTGTGCATGTGTCTTCGATGTCATGTGGCAGGTCTGAGTTAGGGTGGGGTCTGTGTGTTGGTGGTTAGGGCTCACACTGGAGCTGGCAGGAGTCCAGAACTAGGGTTGCTGGTTCCTTCTGGGAAAAGTGTTATCACTCAATTGAATTACCACTCCCTCTCCTTTGCTAGCCTCTGGCTCTTGTGTTTTGGTGCATGATAGAAAGGTGGAAATGGGCACGGTGCAGTTGGCTTGCCGCTGGTTGTCTGGTGACCCTGTAGGTATTCCATCTCTTAGTTTAACGTCCAAAGTTCACCTTCCAGCATATATAAGATCTATATCATGGTGTCTTCTGGCTCCCTTTCCCTCCGTCAACTAACCAAGTAACCAGGATTAGAAACTGTGTGTTTGGCTACTTTATCCCCCTCCCCTCCCCTCCCCTCCCCTCCCGCTGCAGATTGTGATAATTCTGAGAGGGCTACCAGGCTCAGGAAAAAGCCACATTGCAAAACTCATCAGGGTGAGTTAATTTGTCATGTTAGAGAGTAAGTGAGACGGTGGTTAGAAAAGAATAACCCCGTCCAGTTGGGAATTGGGCTGAAGACTTAAGACCTGGTACACACACACAGACATACACACACACACACACCTGTCCAGTCCAGTTGTATTGCTCCCGTTAAACGGTTAACTACGCTACCTCGTTAGTAGTCTCGTCATACCACTTACTCTCATCCACCTCAACGTCCTTTAGATCTTTCCAGATCACATCCCTCCACACACACACACACACACATGCACACACGCCAGGAGAAGGAGGTGTCCAGTGGTGGTGCGGCCCCGAGGATCCTGTCCCTTGACCCCTACTTCATGACGGAGGTAGAGAAGGTGGAGAAGGACCCCGACACTGGGAGGAGGGTCAAGAAAAAGGTAGGCCAGTCTCATTCCCAAATCTGGGACCACCTATATTTTGTCTGATTCCTCAGCCCCCCCCCCCCCCCTCTTATGTTTCTCCGACTAAAAAACTTTGTTTGTAATTACATGTACATGTACTGTATTTTATTGATTACCTTCATGGGATTCTGATGTTTGCTATATTGGCGTGGTTAATAAACCTGCGAAAGTTTCTAAATTTTGAAGAGCGCTATGAGCCTAAGGCATGCACTAGCTGGCTGTATACATGGAATCAAACAATATTTTCGCTGATTGTTTCACCTGTATGGTAACTGCTAAACCACTGGCTGTCTAGACAAAAAGAATTCATGAAGGACAAGAAGTGACATCACACCAGCGTAACTGCTTCAATCAACCTTATGTATATATATTACAAAGCACATGTAGTCAGTACACCAGCCATTAAAAAATTATCACAAATTAATAGGCACTGCTATTTGAAAAAAGGGTAACACATAGCTATGATCTGAACAGCCATACTGCAAATTCTTTCCCACAGGTTGAGGAGTATGAATATGATGATGCAATGGAGCCCAACTACCGTGCCAGCCTGTTCAAGCTCTTCAACAAGACCCTGGCCGAGGGCTTCTTCCCCATGATCGTGGTGGACGCTACCAACCACAAGGTGGACACTGCACAGGCCACGGCATTGGGGAATAGCTAATTGGAAGCAGAAAGAAGAGCTCTTTATGTACACAGTCTCATTCCCAGACTCCTTCAATCACCTGATCTGGAAATGAGACTATACATGTATATAAATATGCATTGCTGATAATTCATATCTAAAAACCAGCCATTGCACGCCCTTCAGTGAAAGTGCTGACTCGACAATTTCATAGGGTGCTTCCAGTTAGCTGCCAGAACTTGCCAGAACAGAAGTATCATCACTACATGTACCTACCAGTTTTTCACCATCTAAGCAACACAGAACTAAGCTAGCTTGATGTGTCCTGGCCTATTGGGCCTGCAAACTTTCTCTGTGCTTGTAGCTGTACTAGCTGGCATAGTAATGTAATGACGTAATTTGGCGTACATGATAAGTCTGGACGCATAGTCAGACAAACAAACGTGGGAAAAGTAGTCTTAGGACTAGCCGATATTCCCGATCTACGGTATAACTGTTTTCCCTCTCCAGGTGCATCATTTTGACCGCTTCTGGAGCAACGCCAAAATGAAAGGATTTGAGGTGAGCCAGCTAATTCCCATCGTTTGTGCCATTATTAATGACTCACTGTGTCCCTGCCACCATGTACAGGTGTACGTTGTTGAGCTGATTGAAAGTATTGACCTGTGTCTAGAGAGAAATATTCACCAGAGGACCAGAGAGGAAATTGCAAAGGTACTCTCACCTCGTAATAACCCATTGTTTATCGGACACTTTAGTACTTGTAGCTTGCTTGCAGGCCACGATGAGAAATTGTAGGTATGCTATACCAATTGGACCATAAAATATTGCGTTTCACTTCACAAATACATGCTGTTTATCAATAGTGAGATACGCAATGTCATGGACTTTTTCGCCAGCTCTCAATGGCATAAAAATGGTTATTGAATATGTCCCGTGCACATGTATGTATATATGTATGTATGTATGTATGTATGTATGTACATGTATGTATGTACATGTATGTATGTATGTATGTATGTATGTGTGTTAAGTGTGTATGTATGTATGTGTGTATGTCTGTATGTATATATTATGAGTGTGTTGTACCTTCAGGGAGCATATGCACCCAGTCTCTTACCTTCCCATATAAATATGCACAACGCACACACACACACACACACACACACACACACAGTTGGCCCAGCAGTGGGAAGAGACCCCACCCCACTTCACTCGGCTTGACGTGACCTCTCTCCTCTCGGACTCCAACATTGATGAGGTTTGGGACGCTTCGCTAAATTTAGCTGTTGTGACTGTGCAGACAGCTATGTACTATCAAAATTTATGTTGTGGGGGTGAGCCTCCACGAGAATTGTGACTGGGGAGGAAGTGTTGTGTTCCGATATAGCCTGTTCTGCCTTGTTGGCATTCTATTTCTACATTGGGTGGCGGCATTGCAGGTAGACCTCTTGCTACGGTAACCCATCATAGTACAAGCTCTGCTGCACACAAGGTCAAAGGTCAGTATGGTGCATGCAATGATGGGCATGTCCATTGCTTCTGGCTTCAGCATATTTCCGGCTTCAACACGCTTTCAGTTTCAGTAGACGCTAACCCATTGACAGCATCTATGTGGGGTTGATTTGCTATAGCAATAATACTGTAGCGCTTAATGGCTCTCAACCTCCTGAGGTTCATATCTCAGGAAGGCGAGAGCTGTGTCTATTTGGTGTAGGTTAGCGCTTGTACTGTTTGCAGATTCTCATTGATGGATGTACAATGTAGCCTCGTTGCCAGGTTCTGCTTCCCAGCTTTTATCACACAGTGTAGCAGTAAAAGCTGAGGGGTGGGGGGGTGGGGGGTGGGGTGGAGCCTGGGAATGACGCTACCTGGTTGTAGAGATGAGAACAGTCAAGAAATGTGAAAAATGTGATGCACTGCATGAACCCCCCACACTTTGTCGCGTTTTTACAGTTTTTGCCAATTTTTTGATCAACAAGCAGTAGTGAGACTATAAGTATTAGCCACAAACCCATACTAGAAGTCTGTAGCTCTTTCAATTCCCTAAGATACACGCCTTGGTAAATCGTAGCACCATCTTTTTCAGAAAATTGCTGCGCAATATTGTACATGTAAACTCTGCTCTATCTATCTACTTTGTGTGTGGCAGAAAAGCTTCATTTCTGGGTAGTGCAGCAACGCCTCCTGTAAGAACAGCCCACATTTGATTTAGTTTATGCGTAGCGTTGCAAAGTGATGCATCTTTAAAGTTGACACGTTCAAAAATGCGGGATATGCTGGGTAGTCATTCGGGCCACAGATGCTGATTTTTTTGCGTGTCCAGTCATTCTTTAGAGCTGTACTGCCTCATAGCGGCCACTTTTGATGTACCTTAATAGTTTTTTCATTTCTATTGGTGTGAATAGGTTGAAATGGAATGTACAGATTCAGATGAAGAAAGCTCTCAGAACAAACAGCAAGATAACCAGGATCAACAGGTTTGAAAAACCAGTTCAGCTAGATATATATTTCAAACTGATTACACTGAATTTGTGCATGAATTTCCAAAGTGAGCTTCCAGTTTAGCAGCATTGGAGACAAGGGCGGGGTTGTATAGCTTTTTTATTTTTTGATGCCTTTATGCAAGGCGATGCTTAAAATGTAATACATTGTCACTTAATTCTGCACTGCTGTCTATCTGTCTGTATATCTGTAAGTCAATAGTCTATGAGTGTATTAATGGAGCAGTGTTGCAGTATGTATGTGACTTGTGTGCTGTATGTATGCAAGTGTGCCCCCATCCATCCTGTACCTGACAATGAGTGCCTTTGTATGATGCCACAACCTTGTACCAGGCACCAGTAGTGAAAAGTCGCTGGGAGGATGCTTCAGAGGACACTCTAGGTTGGTGCTACTTTGGTAATACTTACAATTTCAGGACTAAATAGAACCTCAGAGGTAAAAACGAGCATTATTCCGTCGCGTATTTTAATTGTATTGCAGCATTCAAAATACAATATAATTGCAAATATACGACACAATTGATAGATATTGAGGCATCTCTGCTGCTCTTGTGAGCCCCGCCCTTACCAGGATACTATGCTTTGAACGCTACCATGTGATTGAAATACACTACGGAATAATGCTCATTTTCTACCTGGGACTGCCTCAAATGAGTTTTGCTATGTAACTACAATGCCACCAACACCTGCACTACTGAATCTTTCTGAGCAAGTATACATGACTCACTCATAATCCTACAAGCAGGCATTCGCAAGTTTGCCATTTGGCAGTCAGAATTTGAGTCAGCATGACCACAGCTATGCAGGTGCCTGTTTTAATTTCTCTTCCTCTCTACCTCCCTCCTCCCTCCTCCCTCCTCCGCCAGATAAGCTGGATGGCTTTCGTCGGAGGAAGCGTTTCCGTTCGGAGTCCTCGGATGATGATCAGGAGCTCAGCCTGACCGAGTACCTTGGCAGACGGGAGCCAGAAGGCAGCAGCCCCACACCCAATACCACTGGCAAGAAAAAGAAACGGGTGTGTTCACTGTGTCCTGAAATACAGGTTCAATGGAACCTCTGTAATGTGATTACCCTAGCTATTAACAGCCACTTCTCTATAAAGGCACCTTTTGAATCACAAAGTGCACCCTGCCTTTTATAACTGGCCCATAGGTGACCACAGTACAAAGATATATTACAGATAAGCATCGTGCGTTCAAATAACATTTGATAATTGCATAGCATATTATACAGTAAATAATTAACTAGGCATGTAGAAACATGATTATAGCCTCAGGCTGGCTAGCTCTGTGTATACAAACCTAGTAATAGTTGGGCAGTGGTTAAACCAAGAACAATGGAAACGGAAACAAAAATGGAAATGGAAACCGAAATGGAAATGGTCTAGCACAAGTATCAAGCGTGGATAAGATTAATATCTACTCTCTAATAAAATAGATATGTGCCCTGTACCGAGGTCATACAGGGTCAGTCGTGAGACTTAGTCCCGCGTGGCCAGACTCTCGAGACTTTGGCCACGCGAGACTATGCGCCATGCAGTGCAGCCCAGCCATGCAGGCTCCGCCCTTTCGCAAAGGGGCGAGCTAGCCTAGGTCTGGTCACGAGACTGAAGATCCAGAGCCCAAGATAATTGCTCAGAGTTTTTGTTGACGGATTCTGACGTTTATAACACGCCTACGTATTGCCATGCAATACTGTAACACACACTGCACCGATGCTTAACTATTTACCTGGACGGCATAGCTGCACTAGGCGACGGCCCGTGTATGGCCGTGGATCGAATGCTGGCCGACGACCAGGCTCAACTCCTCAGTGTTTTTGAAAGTTTGAAAAATATGGGTGGAAACGTTGGGTAGTGTAGCCTGCTAGCTGTGAGCCAGGAACAGTAAATCAGTTGGGGGAGGAGCCTGACTCCTTCCCACCTACTGGAATACAAGAATGATCGTACTGTATTAATGTTAGGTTGTTGTGAGATTAAGCTAGCCTCGTTCCCAGGCCTCCACCCAGCTTTTGTCGCTTGGGAAGGCCAGGGAACGAGGCTAAAATTAAGCTATAGCAGGGTTAAAGTTTGGGAGAGGACAATGGGGGCAAAGGCCCTCTTTGGCATCTTAACTTTAAATTATGTAGTCAATCCTCAAGAAGATGTGTACATGTCCACTGCTGCAGGTTCGCTGGGCTGATTTGGAGGCTGAAAAAGAGGAGAAACGCAAGCGAGAGATAGGGTTCTGCATTGGTAGTACTTGGAGTAAAGTCTCCGAAGAAGAAGCAGAGACCATACTGAGGGGAGGACCGGCAGCGAGTGCAGCCGCTGACGAACAAGACTGAATTGTACAATTTGTTGTACAAATGACCGTGAAATCATGCTGCATAAATTTACCTCTTGCTTCTCTGTCTCTGCTTTGTTCTCTTGTACACAGTTCCTCCCCATGCCTGATCAGTATTTTATTGACTTAGTGGCATTCCACTACTGTCAGTATGCACACAATAAACTTTTTCCCAAAAGTGGCCATTTTCACCTATGAAAGACATTGCTGTTTTCCTGTGTATGCTTCCCCAATGCACTGTGTTTACTTCCTGGAAGCCAAACCCTTTGGGAGGAGTGCACATAGAGTGCCCCTGCTGGCATGTTGTCAATGATATTCATGAGCTCATAAATATCATTAACAGCAAGGTCAAAGGTGGAGATTGGCCCAATTTTGCAACAAGGTGTGCTGAATTCAGCTCATTAATTAAAACCTTTAAGCGTATAGTCGTCATTTTGACCCTGTAGACTTGTAGTGGCTGTCCTGGGAAGAGGAAACACTCTATTTCAATACTTTGCAAAGAGCAGCTTTTGGGACGGGGAAAACCAAAATTGGGCCATGTTTCACACGGCTTCCAGCATTAAAACATACAAAGATTTTTAACTCTTTGAATGCCATAGGCACATTTATGTAAAATAGAGAAAAGCATGTACATATAAATTCACATTAGCCTTATGGATGATTGTATTAAAACTTGGCTGGGAAAGGGTTAAAGAGGGGAGGCACAGACGTCACCATGGCCACGCCCATTTTTCAATATATTTACGTACCTGATACACAGACGCGGGAACATGAAGCACCAGCCGAGCGCATGCGAAGTGCGCGCCCGGCTGGTAAAAAGGAGTGGCCTGCACAGTGTGCTAATAGAATTATAGAAGTAGGACAGGAGGATAAGATCCTCTGAGGGAAGGTTAACGCCCTCCATGGCTGATGATAGGAGAGAGACCCAGGATTTGGCATTATTGGAGCATAGCTGTTCACAAAGTAGATCTCTGGGGAGTGAACCCGGTCAGTGGAAGGCACAGGAGCAAGTGCAAGAACACAAGCTTTCTGTTGAGGATAGTGTCTGTAATTGGTTTGGCGCCTATACCAAAGACAAGAGAGCTACAGTGGGACAACGAATTGGTAGGCCCTGCATGGTTCTCAAAATCCTTCTGTGGGCTCTTTCCAGCATCAGGAGCTCTGACGTAGTTGGAAGCCAGAGCTCAGAACCATACAGCATTCAGGGTAGGCACACAGTCAGTGCCATATAGCCTGAGGGTCGTGGTAGGTGCATGCAGCCAAATCGGGATCCACAACGGTTCAAGGAGAAAAACGATGCTCTTTCGAGGCTTATATGGTGTGTTGTACTAGAGATGGTGGAGTTCCTGGAGGATCTGAGGATGCCAAGGTGCTAGGGACCAGAACCACGAGAATCACTGCTGCGAATTCCTAGGGTCACCAAATATCAGGATCTTCGACTTTTTGGGATTGATAGAGTACCTCCATTTCCTAGCGTATTTATCAACAATGTCAAGCATACTCTGTAGCTCTTTAGGGGAGGAAGCCACCAAGGCAAGGTCGTCTGCATACATAGGCGAACCACAAACAAGTTCACCCACTTTTGCACCGAATCTTGAGGATTGTAGTTTCAAAAGGAGATCGTTCACGAAGATGGAATGGGTGAGAGAGCTGCCCCATGCTTGACACCCTGGCTGATGGGGAACCCTCTGGAGGTTGACTCATCTCAGAGTACAGCACGTTGGAGGAGCAATACCAAGAGCGGAGTAGCTGCCGGCATGGTCATGCATTCCGGTGAGGAAGAGTTTATGGAAGAGGCCGTCGTGTCAAACCGTGTCAAAGGCCTTGCAAACGTCAAGGAGGGCAACAAAGGCTGTCTGCTTGTTCTCGCGGAGATACTGTATTGTCTCCTGGAGGACAAAACCTGTGTGAAGGCAGCTAACCCTTTGCCGGACACCACCCTGCAGTGGCGATAGCTTGGAGTTGATACCATTCCAATCGAGGCAAAGAAGGATAACCTTCTCCAGCACTTTGCTCATTATCGGTGGGGGGGGGGGGGGGGGGGGGACGCCACGAGAGTTGGAGGGGTTTGAAGGATCCTGGTCTCCAGATTTCGGAATGGGGATGATAAGACCAGAGCGAAAGCAGTCTGGGATGTGCATTATAACCTATAATCAAGGATGCAACATGGAACAGTAAAGGCTCACCACCAAACCTCAGATGCTCGGGTTGAACAAGGTCACCACCAGCTACTTTCTGCAGGTGAAGAGATTGGACTACCTTCTTGACTTAATATTCCTCAAGCGAGATACTTATCTTCCAGTGTATGTGCAATTGGTGAGGTATTTGGATTCAGACTCCATTGCCATCAGATCATTGAGAATGGACAATTCATGGTCTTCATCAAAGGTGTCTTAAAGAAAGCGCTTCGAAGTGTGTGGACCAGTTTTGGGGGGACCAATTTTGGAATGATAGGACACGTGCCTGGGGGAGGGACTGTCACGGCAAAAATGGACCCCCAAAATTGGTTCTCTCTGGAACTAATTTTGTGAAAAATATGGACCCTCTGAACTTATTTTACTGCAAAATTTGGGCCCCCTAGATATCTGCTAGAAGTTATTTTCGCAAACAGATATGGACCCCCCCCCCCCCCCCCCCCCCCCCCCATGGGAGATGAGCTGTGCTGCTTGAAACTCACATTTACATCGCTCAATCATGCCATCCATTTCTAGCACTCGTATCTCTACAGAGGCTACACAAACTTTATTAACTGTACTAACTGTAGTAAGAAATCTTTATACACCTCTGACATACACTATTTTAATCTTGGGGCCTTTGGAGATGGGCCACATTTGCACTGCTCGATCATGTCGCCTGTTTCTAGCGCTCGTATCCGTCTACTTCTATAGAGGCTCTGACACAGTGTACTTAGCCTCGTACCCAGGCCTCCCCTTGCAGCTTTTTTGCAGCCGTGGAAAGATGCTGCGAGGGGAGGCCTGGGTACGAGGCTACAGTATACTACCCTGGGAGCTGTAGTAAAGGCAAAAAAAAGTGTCTTTTATACACCTCTGATATGCACTGTTTAAACCTTGGGGCCTTCGTGGAATGGCCAGACAGCATATCTAAGCTTGCGCATGCAGGCCTTTGGTAATTTTTTCAGGACGGTCCAGAATCGTTCCGTGGGGAACCAATTTGAGCGGGGTCCAAATTAAACGTGACCGGGACCCATAAAAATATCCCCCCCCCCCCCCACAAAAGAAAAAAAGAAAGCGTACCTGCTAGGATTTGAACTTAGTCTGCATGCCGTGATCAGCTTAGCAATCAAAGATGTTACCACCACAACACTGGAATCTCATTTATAGGGCAGCTTAACTAAACCGATTTTAGCACGTGGGGACCACTTTCGTCGGAACTTTCGCTGCCAAATCTTGGTCTGGGCCGCCGGACCAAATCGCCTCAGTGGGCACGAGATACAGAACCCTGCACGTGACCCAATGCGGTTTGAGGTCCTAGTACTGGATTGAAGACCTCGCTAGCGCTCAAGGCATACAGAGCCGAACTCATTCTGCAATTGTGATTACTCCGCTGGTCGTGGTACTCTTCCGGAAAGGGAGGCAACAAAGAAAGAAAGAAACTGGATACTTAGGCTACTAATTAATGTGCGACGATACGGTACAGTGCAGAGGCTATGGCCGCGATTCGTCGTATAAAAGGGGAGTTGCGAAGCCTGTGTGATGAAAAACAAGTTATCGTAATGGTCCCTGACCCAATGGACCTCCAAAATCTGAGAGGAGTCGTCATCTCACCTCCAGGAGCGCCCACCGAAGGATTCATTTTCTTCGTGGATATCCGAATGCCGGATCACTACCCTTTTAAACCTCCTGAAATCGAGTTTGCAAATGCCGTTTGGCATCCTAAGATCGGACAAGTGGGCGGTTGGGTGCGTACCCCGAGGCGCAGTTTTGTTTGCTTGCCTGCAATTTCTCTCATAAATTGGAAGCCGGCCACACGACTGTATACCATTTTGCTTACAATGCAGGATATGTTACGGGATCCAGGTGATGACGTTACCAAAGAAGGTCCTATTTTCAACGCAGAGGCTGCTAAACAATATCTGCATGATAGGGCTTTCTATGTAAGAACAGCCAAGGAGTGGGCACGCAAAGATAACGAAGGTTATGGTCTGGTAACCTTTCAGAATTATAGGATATCTGCTATTCAGTCTGTGCTTCGGGTGCCTGGAGTGATCGGATATGAAGGTCAGGTTTTTTGCAACAAAGACGACAGGTGCACATGGATGGTAACACTGGTCATAATTCCAGGCCTGGCCCTGTATCATGAGGGTGTTGAACAACTGTACCCCATCACCAGCCATCAGTACCTGAAGCTTACTCGCTTTGACTTCAGCTTTGACAAGGACACTGAGATCACCCTTAAAGTCGGAAAAGGTATAAGTCTAGATGAGTGCTGGAAAATCGAAGTAGTTGGTGCAGATAAAATTGTGAAGAGTGACGCTGATAGGTATGTACCTCGTCAAAACACCCCAGCAGTGTGTAAGCTAAAGTTAGTGTGGATACATGAGGAGAAGGAGCCACAACGACTAATTCATAACATCTGCATGGTAGGAGCGGTGTCTCAATTCAACTCCTTTGATATATGTATCAACCCAAAGGATTATGTACACGGAGAGGTGCTGTGCCCGCTGAGATGTTCTGAGCGACCTACATTACAACAGCTCTTGAAGTGTCCAGTTAAAGGGGAGCGAAAACATGTAAACATTCCATCTGAGATTGGTAGTCGGTATAGTGAGTTTGGGGTATTTCTACTCAATGACAGCACTGGTAATATAGTTGATAGCATTATCAAAGAAAACAGAGGTAATAATGCGGATATCAACCGAGAGATTTTTAGACGATGGCTCACAGGACAGGGAAAGAAACCAGTTACGTGGAAAACACTTGCAGATGTCCTCTGTGATGTTCACCTCAATGAACTAGCTAATGACATTCAAGTTATGGATTAATAATCTGTTGTTTTTTATTCGGTAACATGTAAAACCTGACTTGACATAATTATATCATTCTGTATTAGCTATGTGTATATCTTGAATAAGTTTACCATTCCTTGTGATAGAGCATGTCATTGTACAATATAATTCATTATCACTATAACCCATCAGCCTGCCATAGGTGACCATATATGGAGGGTATTTTGGCCACAATTGCTTTTGTAGGACCATTTTTCCGGGATCAAAATTCCAGTGGCTGGGCCAATTATAGCTGGTCTATCCTTGTTCCCAAGGCCTCCCACCCACCCGAATGGTGCAGCTGCTTTTGTACAAATCAGGTACACTGCTCCCACTGCACTCCAAGGTATAATATATTTTTTATAGGATTCACCTTTAGTGTTGTAGTGTAATGTATATTTGTATCTCAGTGCGTGGGTGGATCAAAAGTGCCAAACACAGGCTTTTAGAGGCTAGAAACCACCTAGTCTCATTCCCAGCCCCCTGCTTTATTCCATTGCACAAAGGTAAAGCGACCTTGCAACCAAATAAAGCGGGGTCCTGGGAACAAGGCTAGAAACCACCTGCTTGGTAGATAACCCCAAAGCCATATATAGGTTTACACACTGAAGCCTAGTCTTGTGCCCAGACGTACACACCCCGGGCCCTGGCGAAAGAACGTCTGGTGTTTTCTACACCTGCAGGTATATAGTATCAATGCTGAAGCCAATGGCAGTAAATGCATGTACATGTATGTTATGGTTATACGACTAGCTGCTGTGGTTTATCAGGAATACACGAGACAGTTATTCAATTAGAGGCTGAGGTGAAGCCGAGCCCTGGGCTTCTAAATTGAAAAGTACAAAAAAACATTTTCAAAAGAAAAATGTAAAAAGATGTAGGGATGAAAGTGCCAAAAAGCACTGAAACAAGGTGTAGGAATAGCTTATACCACTGAAGCCATACTTTACAAAGGCACAGATGAGGGAATATTAATTTTGTGGAAGACAGGATGTGGTGAGGGTGATATACATATCACCCTCATTAGAAGCTGTACATATACAAGTCACTGCCATGTAAGCAAGGCTTATTCTTGGTGGAGTGTTATTAGTCTGGAGTTGCAAGACAAATACAGTAGACACACAGAGAGCAAAAAGTGATTTTTGACTTACAGGCTCATATCTCTACAACTAAGCATGATACAAGAAATGTAACCACATTTTCATGATCTCCAGGAATTACTGAATAAAATGGATAGGTGCCAACGACAGTCACATGACAGTACATGGGGGGGGGGGGGGGGGAACAGCCCTGGGTCAAAAATTGACTTTTAGCATGGTATTTCTACAAGCATTATAGTTAAGGTCCCAAACCACCGCCATCAGATTCTCACCAAGGTAAGGTCGTATCAGCAGCTCCAGAGAGCAGGGCCAAAGTAGCCATTTCTGAGTCCTCCACGCCTGTTGTTCTGCGCCATACATTTCTCTCCCTCTCCATCTATTCTCGCTCACTAAGACCATACCTGTCAGAGAAAAACAAGATGTCAAAATGAGCAACAGTCTATAGCTATAGCAGAGATGGTCTGGCAGGTATTTGCAGATCTCCAGATACAGTTTAGCCGGAATAGAACTGGCTGTCTGAAGTGCTGCTAACACTATTCTTAAGCCTAGAATGTTGATTGGTATTTTGCATGTTCATTTAGCCAGTGTAAATATTGTCATTTGCATGTATGGGTCTTATTGAAGATTGGTTTGTAATACGCTTAACCAAGAAAGGAATAAATTACTTTATTCTATACTCCACCTGTGCATAACATTATTGTTACGTAGAGCTACCGTGCAATATTATCCCGTATTGCACGGGCAAATACGCATGCGCAGTTCAACCGTAAATTTGAATTTCGTTACTTGATTGGCTGAACAGTGGCCACATTTTTGCCAATTTTCACGCTGTCATATCTCGACAACCATTAGCGAGACATGAATGATTCTTGGTACAGTGCAAGTACTATCTGTGAACTAAAGGAACCCCACGCTAGAAGTCTATAGCGCTCTCCGTTCCAGAGATGCGCACCTCGGTAGCATCGCCATTTTCAAGAACTTGCCGTGTGATCAAAAATTCCGCGAACTCCGCCCCATATCTTCCTCGCGGTTTGGCAGAATGACTTTATTTCCGAGTTATTACTACATGAAGATTTTGAGCCACAAGTGGCAAAAATCGCCTATAGATATTTTCACCAGAAGGTGTGAAGGAATGTTAAACGGCAATAAACGGTGGAAGCAGAGGTGCATGGCCATTGGTTAGCCTCGTCCCCAGGCCACACCCCCTGAAAAATAGTGGAAGAAGAAGAAATTTTAATGACATTTAGGCCGGGACGGCCCATTAGTCAATATAATTATGTGCTCTTAAGATAATCTGTCTAAAAGTAATTTTCTGTGTTTAAAAAGCCTGTAAACATAGCTACTGTCCTAAAACATTACACTCAGTTATGTCCTAGTGTATGGATACAAAAACAATTGGTGATTATCCACAATGCTCTCGGGCCAATCTATACTATTTACAAACTGAAATCGCATTAATTCGTATGCAGGGCACTCAGTCAATAAGTGTTTTTCAGTTTCTGCTTGACCAGTTTGGCATAGCCTACAATGTCTTTCAGTTCGGGGTGTGCCGGTACATCTGCCTAGTTCGATTTCCAGGTTGTGGTTTGTTGTTCTTAGTTTGGTTAATGCCGTTCTATAACAGGGAACATGAATGTGCTGTAGGTAAGGTGATATGTTAAATGATGTCTTGTAGGATGAGTATGAGTCCAACTTTGATGTTCGCCTTAACACATGCAGCCACTCCTCAGCATACAATTTCTGTTCTCGGTCCGAGTATGTAGCTGGCAGGGGGTTGATGTGGCTCATTCACACTTCTGCTAGTATCATGGAGTACAGTAGTACTCCATATAGCTATAGGGATGGCTCCAAAAAAAAATGGCTGCCCCATTGCATGTGTACAAAATGACATGTTCAAGAGTCTGCGCTACATTTTAGTCATAAGCTTTTGTAGACCATACATGTCATTCTCGAGTGTTTTCATCAGTATTAAGACCCTTAAAGCCGTCAGAGAGCATCGCGGGAGTGCCAAATCGGCAAGTCGCTATAGGAGGACTTCTTGCAGAGGTGTGAAGGAATGTTTGCCACCTTTTAATCATATTCATTGCACTTTCAGGAAGCTCCACCCAATTTCCTGTCACGCCCCTTGGTGGGAAACTTAATACGCTCTATGGAAAAATCGTTACTTTAAGGCTCTAGACCAGCACTGCGATACCAATTTGGAGAATGCTGCTTACCACAGTATGCGAAGGTGCAGTAGATCCATTTTTCCAACCTCACACACACACACACACCAATCCCTGGCATGCCACACCAGCCATATTCACAGCCAATAGAATGTGGCAATTGCAGCACTTCACAATGCAACACATATCACCCCCTCACACTACAACTTATCCTCAACATGCAGCAATACACACTCTAGACTACATACATGTACCACTTACACCACATTCTACGCCACAATCCACACCTACAATGATGCCTACACTCTTCCACCTGTGCATGCAACAACACTCTTTCACTTTGCCAACAGTAGTAGCTATGGAACACATTTCCAAAAACATTACTCTATTATACCAAAGTACTTAAAAAACACCTAATCATCTACACCACAATCTAACATCCTGTCATCCCATGTAACTAGCACTTACGAGACCTAGTTGCAAAAAAGCAAAAGACATAGGGATGACAATCCGTAAGGGTATTGTGGTATCATTCCTAGCTTGTTTGGTTGCTTTTTAGGGATTCCATCCCTATATGTTCTTTCATTTTTTTTAATGTTTTTTTTTGTTACTTGTATCTTTTAGGTGACGAAACCATGGTAGGTTGACTTCTTTTCCAAGTTGAAGACAATCTTGGACGTACAGGGATGGTGAGTTTTGTACCTTATCCCACCATAGAACCTTTTTTAGCTTCAGTTGAAGTTCCAGTGGATACCTTCCAAGCTCACCCAGAATAGCTGCTGTAGGGGTTGACTTTCCCACTCCAAGTACATACTTACAGTAGGACAGGTGTATTTTCTCAAGCATGTTGAGTGATGTTCTAGTTGCACCATCGAGTGGAGGACAGGATGATTCCAAGGTACTTATACTGATCAGTGATAGCAATTGATTGGCCATTGTACTTAAAGGTCTCTCTCTTCCTCTGCCAAACCTCATTATCTTCGTTTTGTCTATGTTCACTGAGAGAGCCCATTTATCACAGTACTCTAGCAATGCATCCAGACTCTTTTGGATTTCTTCTGTGCTATTGGCCAAAATCACAACATCATCAGCGAACATAAGGGAATGGATGGTCCGCTCTCTCACTGTTATACCTGGTAGACCCTTCCCTTTAAAGTGCTGGTCTAGATCACGTATAAACAGACTGAACAGCAGAGGACTTAAAACACATCCTTGTCTTACTCCTCTCTTGTGTACAAAGGGTGTGGTGTGTCTATTGCCGATTCGAATAGCGCTTCTAAGCCCAGTATACATGCTCTGAAGTATTCGAAGTACTTTCTTGTTGATACCTGCCTGTTGGAGTTTGTCCCACAGGTGCTGGTGGCATATCGTGTCAAATACCTTAGCAAAGTCTACGAATATCGTGTAAAGTGGTTTCTTCACTTGCCTCTTCCATTGTATGAGAGTGCTCAGAGTAAATAGGCTATCAGTGACAGATCGTTTCTTTTGGAACCCAAACTGGCTTTCAGGAATTAGCTTATTTTGTTCAGCCCACTCTTCAAGCCTGTTCTGGACCACTCGACAGAAACACTTGCTGAGGCTATTAAGAAGACTTATGCCCCTATAGTTGTTCACCAGCTTGCAATCTCCTCCTTTAGGTATAGGTACTATCACTGCTTCCTTCCACTGAGCTGGAAATTGTCCAGTATCCACTATTTTCTGGAAGAGGACACACAATCACCGTGCCAATTTGTCATTTCCTGTCTTCAATACATCAGCCGGTATTCTGTCGGGTCCTGGTGCTTTTCCAGTTTTCATTTGCCGAATCGCCCTATAAATTTCTTCGGTTGTAAATTCTATATTACATACACTGGTCTCATCTGCGTGTAGCTGGTCACAGTCTCGGTGGTTATGTGCTGGTGTTCCCACAATCCTCTCAAAGTACTTCACCCAATTCTCATCACTGATTTCCTCTAAAGCATCTGTCCTTATGTCTTTCCTGGGCTTTATTTCCTTCCAAAACTCTTTGGCGTTACTTTTCCTCCAATTTGCAAGTTTTATACTCTCACTCTTTTGAAACTCTCTCTTCTTTCTGCGTATCAGGTTCATATACCTTCGCTTAACCAATAAAAACTCCTCTCCTGACTTTATACCATTCTCTAGTTGTCGTCCGAAGGATCTAACCTTTTGTCGTAGAATTTTGCAATCACTTGTTGCAAGGGAATTTATTTGTATGTTGTCGACGCTTCCGTTCCATTCCACATTTCTTCATACAGCTATACAGAACTTTCTATATGTCGATTAGCATGCAGTTCACATTCTGTAAAGACTGCAATTGTAGCATCAGTGCTGTAAACATGTCCTCTCCACTATCCGAATTCATGTGTCTGATCAACTTTGCAAGTGACGCATTATCCGCTCTGTAATAAAATTCACTGCCCTTTTGGGTTTGACCCCTTGATAGGTTCTTGTGGGGTTGGAGCTTCAAGCTCATGGCTAGTGGTGAATGGTCAGAAAGCTCGTTTGGTGGGAGTATAGTAAAATTCTCAACTTCTGGTAGTAGGCTCTGAGATGTAATTAAAAGAAGTTGCTAATCCACTTGTAAACCATGTTTACACATGCACTCATTATTCGCGCCTAATCCAGTTTCAAACCGGATTCAAACCACATTCTGAGGTACATAACTAGATAATAGTTAGACGCCGAGACCAAGGGATCTGCGCGATTTAGAAACCTGAAGGCCCAAGGCTGTAGCGTCCCGAGCGAAGCGAGGGCGCTACTAAGGGCCTGGGGGTTTCTAAATCGCGTAGATCCCATTGGTCGAGGCGTCTAACTTATTTAGAATATAGCAACGAATCGGAAAAACGAATTGTGGTGTGTCTAAGTAGTATTATACCACATTACATCATCTATAATAAACGCGATTGGCTGAAAAGTATTGGTTACATAGGCTCATAACCCACACTTTTATTCTTACCGCTAGAGGCAAGGCGTTGCTACGTGGCGCTGATTGTGCGCATGCGCAATGTGGTATAAGTCAGATAGACCACACCCACTAGTGGATTATGCGCAGTAACCCACTTGTTTGCATTTATCCCTCGGCTTCGCCTCGGGATAACCGCAAACTCGTGGGTTACATAGGCGCATAACCCACTCTTGGGTGTAGTCTATCTTATACGTACCTGTCCGTATGAAACAACATGCCCCAGTGCTGCCGCTGTAACGGTAACGGGCGCTGTAAGGGATGTGTATGTGTTCGTAGAGGAAAACACTGTACTAACTGCACGCCGAATCAAGCAAGTGGGAAGATGCGAGAACCGTGGAGGTGTGGCCAGTGCCGAGCCTGACAACCAGGACCATGCAAGGCCGAAACTGCGTTAACCAAGATTGTGCACTTGTGAACGGCCAGATGGAGAACCTAGGTCAGCCGACCGAGAGGGAGGGAATGGAGCTAAGTGATGTTGAAGTGTTTCGTGAGTCGCCTCTCCTTGACGACCGAATACTCGGCGTGGAAACCGTGATTGAAGCGACGCTTCCCCTCGGCATGACAACCGAACATCAAGCATGGAATCTGTCACGTCAGATAACTACGAAGACTCGTGGCCACTACCCTCTGGCTCGCAGCCCAATTTTCAATGGGGATCCAAAGATGGAAAGGCTTTTTGCGATATGATAGATGAGGCATATGATGATATCGTCCATTGGAAACACAACATCTACCATCAGGTGCGGCTGGAAAGTCATTTATTCAGGAGATCACTCGTCTATTACTTGCTTTTGCAGAGGGCTCGGCTTTAGAATGTATTGCACTCAAGGCAAGCTTCGTGATGCAAATCCTACTTCTTCAAAAACCAAGCCGTAAAAGCAAGAGTAAAGACCATGTTAATCACCTGAAGAGACGACTTGAATTGTGGAAACAAGGTGATATTCCATCTCTTATTCAAGAGCGGAGGTGTATTCAACGCTATCTCCTCAAGACTATCTGATGATGATGTTATTGCACGAAACTTCGGCAAAATGATGGAGCAGGGAAGAGTAAGAAGTGCGCTGCAATATCTGTCTCGCAACACAAGTGGGGGTATTCTTAGCCTCGATGACATGATTCCTACTGGTTCACTGAACTCTGAACCGATATTGCGATCAACCCGTGCATGATGTCCTCCACCCGGCTGGAAGTCTTCCTGACCCATCGTCTCTACTCACTTGCTCCCCTGAATCTGACCTCTTCAACCCAATCATCTTTGAGAGCCTGAATGCTGACTCCATTCAGCGTGCTGCCATGCATACTCACGGTTCAGCTGGTCCATCTGGCTTGGACTCATTTGCCTGGAAGCAATTATGCTCCTCTTTTGGGGTAGTGTCTCATGACTTGTGTTCTGCCCTGGCTGCAGTCGGACGTCGCCTGTGTTCATCATTGGTGAACCCAGAGAGCATCAGTGCCTTTGTAGCTTGCCGCCTTATCCCTCTGGATAAGTGTCCCGGGGTGAGACCCATTGGCGTCGGAGAAGTGCCAAGACGCATAATAGCGAAGGCAATACTATGCATAATTGGATGCTGCGGGGCCCCTGCAGGTATGTGCTGGTCAAGATGGTGGCTGTGAGGCTGCAGTCCATGCAATGCGATCAATATTCCAGGATACCAACACTGAAGGATGTCTGTTAGTTGATGCCTCCAATGCCTTTAACTCCCTGAACCGAAAAGCTGCATTACACAATGTCAGTATCCTCTGTACATCATTGTCACCAATTCTAATCAACACATACAGGGCTCCTGTGAGACTGATTGTTGTCGGGAGTGGAGAAATATCTTCTACTGAAGGTACTACACAAGGCGATCCACTTGCTATGGCTATGTATGCCCTTGCTATAGTGCCATTGATCCATAAACTGAGGAACAACTCCCCCAATGTGAAGCAGGTCTGGCGACGGGTGCAGGATCGTGTGAATTAAACTCTGAGACAATGGTGGGAACAGATTGAGCGTCTCGGCCCTACCTTTGGCTACCATCCAAACAGTGCAAAAACCTACCTGATTGTAAAGGAGGAGCATGAAAACAAGGCGAAAGCACTCTTTGCTGACACTGATGTTCATGTTACCATCAATGGCAAGCGTCATTTAGGTGCTGCACTAGGTGCCAACACCTTCACCGAAGAATATGTCTCAAGCAAAGTTAGGGAGTGGGTCAAAGAGGTCATGCATCTGTCGGTAGTAGCTACTACCCAACCTCATGCAGCCTATGCAACTTTCACCCATGGTCTCTCCAGTCATTGGACCTATATCTCCAGGACTATACCTGATATTCAGGACCTGCTCCGTCCCTTGGAAGTAGCCATCCACCAACACTTCATCCCCGCACTCACTGGACGTGAAGCCTGTTCTTTAGTTGAACGTGACCTCCTGGCCCTTCCTGTCCGACTGGGTGGAATGGGACTGGCCAATCCCATGTCTGAATCAACTCATGCATTTGAAACATCTAAATGCATCACAGCTCCCCTTGTAGCTCTGATTGTGGCACAAGATCCCCACCAGGTGGTACAAAGAGACGAGCTCCAGAAAAGGAGAAGGGAGTTACAAGAACAGTGTGCACACGAAATACAAGGACAATTGAATCCACAGCTCCAACGTTCGATAGAAGGGGTCTTCAGCATGGCTCACAGTTTTGCCCGTGGCCAAACATGGGTTCCTTCTACACAAGTGGGAATTTCGTGATGCATTATGCCTACGGTACGGATGGAACCTCAAACACCCCCACTTTATGCAATTGTGGCACCTCCTTTTCGGTGGATCATGCCATGACCTGCCACATGGGCGACATTCCAACTATCCGCCATAACGAGATACGTGACATCACGGCAACTCTGCTTACAGAAATTTGCCATAACGTTGCAACTGAGTCACTCCTCCAGCCTCTTACTAATGAGTCATTCGCTCATCGCTCATCCAAACACAGAACCAAATGCTCGCCTTGATATCCATGCTAGAGGTTTTTGGAACACAGGCCAGGGCGCATTTTTTTATGTTAGTTTTTTTTTTACCCAAACGCGTCTAGCAATCGCTCCATGACCACTGCTGTTGCATATCGCAAGCATGAATCAGCAAAAAAGACAGAGTATGCCCAACGTGTTCGTAAAGTGGAGCATGGTGTTTTCACACCCCTTGTTCTCTCAGCAACGGGTGGAATGGGCCGTGAAGCTGCAACTTTTTACAAGAGATTGGCGGATGGAATCTCCAGGAAGGAGCACAAAGAATATTCTGCCGTCATGGGATGGATTCGTTGTCGTCTCTCCTTCGCAATCCTCCACTCTGCTATCCTATGCATTCGTGGAAGCAGATCCTCTCGCCACCGCCCAGTCCATGAACTAAACATTGCACTAGCTATATCAGAGGGATGTGTTCCCTCTGCTGTGGAGCGAACTCTAAGTTTTATTGACTCTATTATTAACTTTCTAAGGCTTAGCCTTGATTTTTTTATTAATCTTCATTGTCTTCATTGTCTTCTGTACACATATAATATTATATTATATTTATTCGTTATAAGCAACGGATCGGTTACTAAGGTATTAGCTAGTAGCGGCGTAGTAAACTGCACGGATGAGACCACACCCATTACAACGACCGACGACCGAGCCCCACCTACCAACTCTCAAGACCGGAGGAGGAGCTCGACGCCTTGCTTGTTGCACTAGTCCATACCAACACCTGTCATATTGCTTGTTGCAGCAATGCAAGAGTTTGAGAGCTCTCAAGGTGAAGCAATTACTACAACTAAGCTTACCTACAAGGCAAAGACGAAGCAAGCCAGACCATTTGCCAAACCGGTGTCTACTGAGGACATTGACAAAGCCATGCTAGGAGCTGTTCCAGAGAAAACACGAAGAGACACCAGGTATTGTGTACGAATGTGGGAGGAGTGGGCTGAACATCGTGCTACTTCAACAGGAACAGCACTACCATGCTTGAAGGATATGACCAAGAGCCAGCTACAGCACTACATGTGCTGTTTTGTCTTGGAGGTACGGAAAAAGGATGGCAGTGAGTTCCCTCCTAACAGCATACATCACATTTGTTGTGGAATTATGCGGTTCCTCAGAAGCAACGGAAAACCCGAACTCGATATCTTTAAGGACAAGGAATTCGTACAGTTTCGAGCAGTTCTAGACTCTGAGATGAAGAGACTACAGGGGCTTGGCATCGGAACTGCCCAGAGGAAAGCAGAACCAATCAATTTTGAAGAAGAGGAGCTTCTTTGGCAGAAGGGTATCCTGGGTGATAGTAGCCCCCAATCTCTTCTAGATACCATGTTTTACATGAATGGGCTCTACTTTGCACTACGTGGTGGGAAGGAACACCGGAACCTGCGACATGAGCCATCCCAAATCCAACTGGTGGAAAAACTAGGTGAGAGACCATACCTCTTATATCGCGAGGATGTATCCAAGAACCATCCTGGGGGATTGAGAGGTAGGAAGATCAAGCCGAAGGTTGTAGAGCACCATGACAACATCCAAAAGCCAGAGAGGTGTTTTATTCGTTTGTACAAACTCTACCACAGCCTCTGTCCATCTGATCGCCCGCGCATGATGCTTACTACCTGCAGCCACTGCAGAACCCCCAACCAGGATGTTGGTATTCATCTCGACCTGTGGGCCACACTAAGCTGGATAAGACTATTAGTCGAATGTGCAAGGCAGCTGGAATATCGGGATACCGTACCAATCACTCTCTACGAGCCACAGCAGCAACCCGACTGCATCAGTCAAAGTGTGTGGAGGAGCAAGAAATTATGGCACGAACTGGACATAGGAGCATTGAAGCTGTCAGAAGCTACAAACGAGCGTCCACACAACAGCAGGAACAGGTTTCCGACATTCTAAGTAATGGGCATCCAACCAAGAGGCCTTGTAATGCCCTTGCTGAACTAGATTATGCAGTTTCTGTACCACCTGCTGCTCAGTTTAACCCACCACAAGTTAACTCTGTATCACTTGGTTATTCCTCCACCAGTGCTACTCCAGTATTTAATTTTACTTCTTGTGCATGCATCTGTTACTATTAACTATGCAAAATAGGACACCATATTAAATACAACTCTTACTATACTGTGAATATGCATTCAGTGAATAAACTGTACTCTCTGTATTAAAACCCTATTCTCCAAATAATCAGTAGTAAAATAACCTGAAGGAAGTGTTAAACCGGTTTCTAAAGCGGTTTAAAGGCCTAGTGTAAACGGGGCTATAGACATGTGGGGTGCATAAATCAATAGATCAACTTAAGCCATCAGCCTCCATACAAACGGTATATTAAGTGAAGGGTGGACTCATTTTGGATGTTGTAATCGCTCAGAATCTGGTCACCTTTGAGTTCCTTGCCCCCATAAACGAGACGCTGTTGAAACGGCTCCATTTCAGTCTTTTGAGCAATCATGGTCTTAACATTTTCGATTGTATCGGTTGCTTCAACCTGAAGAGTGATTGTCCTTCCGTCCAGAGTCTTGACAAAAATTTGCATGATTGCGGGCTCGGAAGCGTAAGGTAAGGTAGGGGGTTTCCGGACAAACTTTTACGAGTGGTTGAAACTTCCGTCTGCGACTCTGCAACTGTGGTGCTCCTCAGAACTTCGCAGGTACCGTTAGCTAAAGTACTGGGTGAACCATAGATAGTAGAGTAGAATATCTATGGGTGAACAAAGCGGCAGCCTTGCACTGTACTGCTACGTGTCCGGAAATCCCCGCCTACTCAATTTTGGGGCGTCAGCAAAATATTCGGAAATAAACGGAGCGTTCTACCACAAACAATTACGTAAGCGATTCAGACTCGACGTCGCGTACGCGTAGCGCGTTTGAGTCAAAATTACGTCATTTCAGTACGTAATTGTTGATTGAACTTAAGTACTTGGGGCCGGGCCAGGGAATCCCTGGCATTGCAGCGCCGGCGTTATTTGGAGTACTTCAGACTTCAGTTCGCTAGCTCCTGAGACGGCTCTTCATGATCAGTCTGCTTATAAAGTATGAGCATGCATCTTTTATCTTTTTTATCTTTTTTATTGCTATTTTGGCTCTCAGGTGCTTAATTAGGTTAGGCTGTCTCTCTATTTTGAACACACAATGCTTACAGAAAATGAAAGGGTGAGCAAGAACCTTATCCGTAGTATATCTTTTCTACTGTGGTCACCTGTGGGACGGTTATAAAAGGTGGCTGCAGTACAGGGGTCCTTATAGCAGGGTGCACTTTGTGATTTGAAAGGTAGCCTTTAGCTATAGAAAGGTGGCTGTTAATAGCTAGGGTAATCACATTATAGAGGTTCCATTGAACCTGTATTTCAGAACACAGTGAACACACCCGTTTTTTTTCTTGCCAGTGGTACTGGTTGTGGGGCTGTTGCCTCCTGGCTCCCGTCTGCCAAGGTACTCGGTCAGGCTGAGTTCCTGATCATCATCCAAGGACTCCGAACGGAAACGCTTCCTCCACCCCCCTCAGCTTTTACAGCATCGTGTAAAACCATGCTTGAGAGGGACATAGATGGCTACTATGTGGGAAGGATTTACATAACATTGCTGACATTACAGGGTACAACTCTCCAATTGGACATAATTGTATTCATAGAGAGTTAGGTGATCAATAAAAGGGACATACTCAGAGATGGAAAGTACGTAAAACCTTCCCTGTATAGAGGGTTGTGTTTACTACTTGTGGGCATTTTATGTAAAAAGAAAACATAAATTGGTCCCATGAGCTACTCATGGTGAAAGTCACGTCATTCCCATGAGTCACTCATGATTTTGTCATTCACTTTTCTATCTGACTTGATTGTGTTCTGAAATACAGGTTCAATGGAACCTCTATAATGTGATTACCCTAGCCACCTTTCTATAGCTAAAGGCTACCTTTCAAATCACAAAGTGCACCCTGCTATAAGGACCCCTGTACTGCAGCCACCTTTTATAACCGTCCCACAGGTGACCACAGTAGAAAAGATATACTACGGATAAGGTTCTTGCTCACCCTTTCAAAATAATATTTTTCTGTAAGCATTGTGTGTTCAAAAAAACTTTCATTAATCACATAGCAACAGGTGTGCTATTATACAGTGAATAACTAGGCACACAGAAACATGCTTATGGCCTCAGGCTAGCTAGCTCTGTGTATACAAACCTAGTTCCAAAGACGTAGAACACCTGCTGTTGCTGAGTGAATGGGTGGAGTCTAGCTACAGTCAATCAGTTGGGGGAGGAGCCTGACTCCTTCCCACCTACTGGAATACAAGATTTTTGAATTGTACTGTACTAATGTTAGGTTCTGAAATAATTAAGCTATAACAAGGTTTCATTTTGGGAAAGGACAATGGGGGCAAAGGCCCTCTTTGGCATCTTAACTTTAGTCAATCCTCAAGAAGATGTGTATGTGTCCACTGTTGCAGGTTCGCTGGGCTGATTTGGAGGCTGAAAAAGAGGAGAAAGCATAAATTTTTCTTCTTGTTTCATTGTTCTCCTGTACACAGTCCTTGATCATGAGTGCATTTTATTATTCTAGCCATTATTATTGGCATTCCATTATTGATAGTGGTACATATGTAGTTTCATGCCCATGTATCATAATAATAGCGGTAGCTACATTCATCTGGGTATGGTGCACATGTATGAGACCAACAGACCAGGACTAAATAATGAAGAGCTCAGAACCAGAGCGGTCTAACCTGCAAGTATTGAAATTTGCCCCCTCCCCCCCCAACTTGAGAATACACTTAAAATGTTTCAGGAGCTGCTGAGAATTTAAAGTTTGGTTATTGGCTCATCAGGTATACATGTTTTTTTTTGGCCAATTCGTGCATAAAATTTTATTTTTGATCAGCCCACTATGGTTCAGAGTTCTAGTATTATGAATGCATCTTTTAATTAAGAGACATTACACGGGTGGATTCCCCAAACGTAATATTAATTATTTCATAGCGAAAATAAGTGTTCGCTGTGTGTTTGATAGGCTATACCAGGAGAACTGGCTGGAAGAGTGGGCAACCAAAAAGGTCAATCGAACTGGAGTATAACCTCACTAGCCGCTTCGCTCACACCCACCAGACTTTGGTGGGCGACAATTAGAACTGACACTAATTAGCGAACAATCATTAATTCTGGCCGGAAGTAGTTACATTTTTCGAAACCCATAAGCAAGTGCGCTGCACTTCGGGTCACCTCCCAGAGTTCATCGCTGCGAGCGCATGTTTTGTTTGGGAAGACACTAGAGTACGGCTTCGGCTTCTCTGGTTCAGTCAAGTTTGCTTGACTGTCAGCCAGTGGCCAGACCCAGTGCCCCCTCGGGGGCATGCTAAAGGTCTTGGTCGAGTGCTGGTCGCTTCTTTCGGGAAGCCCGGTTGAGGTTGGTAAGAGTGGAAGGAAAACTTCCACCGTGGTCTCGGACGATATGGCCTAGGATCTGTCCGGGTTCCTCCCTTGATCCTTCCTCAAATAACCGGACCCCTTCCTGATAGGAGACCAAGCAAGGGCATGTAGCCTCTAGGCCTTCGGGGGAAATCCTGGTCAGTTAGCTGGCAGAGTGATGATCTGCCCAACCCTCTGGCAGTATGGCCTTTGTGCCTTTTTACTGTCAGGGGGGGGGGATGCCTTAGGCTAGGTGGGAAGCACAGGGGTGTGGCCCCCCTTTTTTCTCATTCATATTTTCATTGAACTCTTTATTAAACACATGCATGACATGTCTTAGTAGGTGCTGGAGGTCAGCACCTCATAGCCGCTACACTAGTGTGCATGCTTTGAAATTCAGCGCCTCATAGCCGCTAGACTAGTGTGCATTCTTTGAGATTCAGCACCAGACAGCCGCGCAGTTCAGTACATGCTGAACCTCAATCGGCTAAAGTTTGCACGCATTGAGGTTCACAGGGTGTGGGCGCGAACCTACTATTAGGAGGTGATGTTCTAAGCTGTCTACAACATGTAGACCTTTCTGTTGACTTCCAGTCTCCATCTTGATCATTATACATGCATGTATGCACGTATTCTATTGAGGTTCAGCACATTTTCTGAACCTCAACAGGTTACATAACGTTTGCTGTGTTTGCAAGAGACCCAATCATTGCACTTTATTCGCTCCTGAGTATGTGAACCTTAGTCATGTATGCATATGAGGTACTTAGTCCCAGGTTCTCTCCCCTTGGAACTAAAAGCAGCCTCATTCCCAGTCTCCAATTACCGTCTCACCGTGCTCCTCATGGACCCCCTATTTAGACAAACAGCAAGTACGAGATATTGGGGCCTCAAGTAGTAAACCTTTGTTCATCTAAAAAGGGCCCATGCACCATTGATCACATACCCACAGACACAGGCGGACCTCTAATGTACTGGTTACGCACAGACCTGAACAGCTTATCAATGAAACAATGCTCTAAATCATCAAATAGTCCCCTTAATGGTTATGCCAATCCCAGCTTATAAGACCTCTGTTCAGCAGCCAGGTGGGTGTGTGCTGATTTCTAGTATAAAAAATTGAAATTGAATTTGCTAAATCAGCAGATTTAATTTTACAAACAATGAAAATTAATTTGCTGAATATGCAAATTCAACATTCAACTTTGGGAATGAAAGATTGAGAACTGGAGACCTTGCATGTTGCTAATTGAATGTGCTGAATCAGTAATTTACAAATTCATTTTTTTAATGGAAGACCTTTGCAGCCATAAATGGCTCCACTTTCAGTTTCAAATAAATTAATTGGCCACAATGTCCACTCACCTGGTGCATATAGAATACATCACTGAAGGAAAAAGTAATGCATTTGAGCACAAACGTACACACAAGACAAGCATAAGCAAAAGGACTGGCATAAACAGAATTATTAGTACAAGCAGAGTGCATGTTAGAACAAAACCAAGAAGCAAACCCTAACAACAACCACAAGCTTAATGCATAAGCAAGCAGCACAAACAGAAGCAAAACATTGCTCATGAGGGGCTTTAATGACTCTCCAGTATTACGTGTATGCATAACCCACCATTCCTGATTCTCAAGGTCAGGCATCCAGCAGTAGCTAACTGGGGTTTATTGTATAGTAAGGGATAGTAGGAGTGGTTGTAGTAATGATTTCAAATGCAGATCTTGATTACATTGCAGATGCATAAGCTAAGCATGCAGATCTTTTCAGAGTAGAGAGTATACTAGATATAGGCAATGATGTTCAATGGCAAAGGTAATTTTCGACGTTGTCAAACTCGCTCACAAAAGAATACCAGGCCACCCAATTTTATGGCTACACATGACCAGCAGTAAATGCATTGACATATATACAGTCACAAGAGGTGGCTTATATATACATTCTTTGAATCATGACTGTGTGTAAGTCAGTCATCTTTCCAATCACTGTGTAAGTGATAGTATTTTTAATTCCTGCTGGCTCCTAGCCTCATGGGAAAGCATATAGTTACCACGTATAGGTATGTATTAGCATAGATAATAGAGCACGTAACGG